>CM063505.1:199957250-200269750 GCA_032207245.1 Pardosa pseudoannulata
TTTCCAAATAATATATATATATATATATATATATATGTATATATATATATATATATATATATATATATATATATATATATATATATATATATATATATATATATATATATATATATATATATATATATGTATCTAATAAAATTAAAATTATGTTTCTGTATGAACATATACAAAATTATCATTAATTTACCTTAAAGGTTAATTGTCTTTATACTAATTAGACTTTATCAACGTATCACTATAGATTTAGTTTTCTTTAAAATAAAAAACAATTCACTTATTATGGCTGTTTTTTTCACAAATTAAAACACAGCCAAAAGTGTAGATTTATCATCGAAAATTTCATATACATATATCTTTTTTATTTTAAGAACTCGTTCCTTTTAGATGATTCATTTTTTAATCCTCCAGTATATTTTTGGGCTATTTCTTTGTCTTTCTTAATTGACTATATTTTTAAACTTTTAACTTGCAAGATACTAGAAACATTTGAATATTTTGTAATTTTAACACAACCAAAATTAATCAACATAAATTTTATAAAGTAGAAAAAGCTGCAACAAAAATATATCTCCTATAGAGTTATACTTTCTAATCATCGTTTAAGTAAACTTACATAATTTATGATAAATTAAACAGTTATATATATACATATATCTGTTGTTTTTAATGTAAATAATTAAGTATACACATTAAAAAGAATTATATATACAATATATATATATATATATATATATATATATATATATATATATATATATATATACATACAATATATATGTATGTATATAAGTATGCATATATACATATACTCAAAAGATTAAAATCAAATTTAGCGTACAGCAACTCAATGTATTTATTAAAAATTATTATGGTAAATCAATTCACAGTGTATTAAGTATATAATCATTGACTTGTTTAAAAAAGATCAAGAAAGATAAATTTGAAAAATATTTAATTAAGTATAACTTACAAAAAATATTAAATTAAATCAATCCAAAAATGAAAAATTTTTCAGTTTTCTCTCATTTTTAGTGAAAGAAGAGAGAAGCTGTCTGATTTAATTTCTACATGATATTATTCACGGAAGTCTTGTTTTAATTTCGACGAACAAGAAAATTCAATTAGCTTTACAAATGACACTCATTTCATTTGTCAAGAAAAGCAGTCACGATGAAAGCAGAAAAAAATCTGATTATGAAGAAACATTTAAGTAGCATTAGACTAATTTAATCATCGTCAGCACAAATGCAAACTTTTATCAACAGTTAAATTTTTGAAGGTTTCTTTCCTTTAATCAAAATATTTTTACTTTTCTTGTAGGTTAATTTTAAATAAAAAGTACTTTAGAAAGTTTTGAAATTTATTTGTTAATACACTTAAGAGATTTCGAGAAATTCTTGATCTTAAAATTGAAACCCTTAAAAATTTCCAGCTGTTAAATATATTTCTGTGATGTAAAATTTTATTGTAGACTTTTTCACTCTCGTTTTACAATTTTTTTATTGTTTTAAACTAAACTTCTAAAACTTTGTGCTTTCTCTATAAATTTTTTAATGACAGTTTCTTCAATGCATAAACAGTAGATGAGAAATAGTCCCACCGTGTTTTTACGCATGATTATTGTTTTTTTTGTTTCACCTAAAATAAGGTAATGATTTTACTTAAAGAAAAATTTCTAATTAAAATCTATAAGTAAAAAGAAATATAAAAATGAAAGTCTGGTAGGAACAACTGAAATTTGTGCTTGTTGTCATAAACTCTAATTGATATCTGTTTTCTTATAAAAAGCTTTTAGTCTCCTAACAGAATTATGATGTAAATAATGTTCCACGCTAATAAAACAAAAATTTTTAAACAGTCATTTACTATAAGTATTTTCTTTCGCGCAAATAAAAATAAAATTCTAATCAATTTTATTTTATTATTTTTTTTTTGTTAAATGTATTTATTAAAACTTCTTTCAACTGGTCTTTATAACTTAAAAAAAGTTTTTAGTGTAATAATTTTTTCGTATACTTTGAAAGTGATTATCTGTCTCCAACTGCATAAGCCGCTTTCTATAATTTGGGGCAAAATAAGGTAATATAAAACTAACAAAATTGTTAACTTTCTATGCTTAGTATTACCAAAACTTTAATCTTACAAATCAGGGGATATTTTGAGTATTTATTGAATAACTATTATTTAAAGGATAACTATTATTATTATTTAAATAACTATTATTTAAACTAAAAATTAAGATTTTAATTAGATATTTCATTAATTTTTAACCAAATTTTACTATATGTCATATTAAGGACCTTTCTAAGAAGTCTGAAGTTTTGATCTATGCTGAGGATAAGTGTTAACACTCTATATAAGTATTCCACTTCTTTACTTGTTTTAACTCCAACTTCGTCCCGAAATTGCCATTTGTGATATTGTGCTTTTATAGTTGCATGGACCCCATATTATATACAAATCTGGAATAAAATAACTATATTGTTAAATTATTTGAAATTCCGGTCTCAGTATGAAAAAACTAGAAAAAAGAAATCAGTTGATTCATTTAAATTGCCATAATTGAGGTGATATTTATTACATTAGTTTAACTTCATACTGCGTCATACTGCGAACGTATTCTGCGAGATCAAATGTATCTCTAGTAGTCCATCCTGATTAATTTTTAACCAGCTTGAAACATAGTGGTAGTGACAGCATGAAGATAAAAAAAAAAAAAAAAAAAAACACGGATGAAGTATGTTTTAGAGAGGAAATATTCTTGGGGCAGACACCTGTAAGACATCACGCACATGAATTAAGTGTTAAGACTGGAATTTTGACCAAGATGACATATTACTTAATCGCAATTTCAATTTTTAAAAAGTATTCTTACTGATAATTGATCTATTTAGTTTATAAATTCTAGAACTATTTAATACATTGACTAGTTTACTTGTTATTTTAAAATACTTAATTTAAAATTCCTTGTAAGCCTCGGTACCTTAGTCGACAAAGGCAACTCTCTCGTAACTGGAATTTACGGTTTCAGAGCCTGAACCCGCTTAAGATCCGCCGTGTTCGTTAAAGGTGACTAAGGAAAGTAAAATAGGTTCGTGGTCACACTGTCCCCCAAGTTCTCAATCAATAACCCTGGGGATGGCAAGCCAAGTCTATGGGTCTTCTGCTTGGTCACTGCTTCCAAATTGCGAGGACCACTTGGACAAGAAGTCATACTTTCACCCCTGAGGTGCTCATTAACAGGAAAGGCGTACCCCTTTGCCTTAATATGAGTAGCATATGGCTCAATCGTGCTTGGTTTGACCAAGTGACATAAGACAACAACAAAATTCCTTGTTCGATGTATAAATTATAGTATAAAACACCAAACCATTGTATTTTAAGTGTTTAAAAATGTCTAAATTTTTTTTGCTCTAATATATTTAGCACTCTTTTAAGGCACAATTCATACGATCTCTTAACACTATTTATAAAAGATTTTCTGGGGATCGAATGCACAGGAAACACAGAGTGGTAATTAAACAACCTTTACCTGCTACAACAATTCAATATCTCATACTATAATCATTCAACCTAGTTATTGGGAATTTTACTTTTACCTATCTGCAACACGAATGCTGATTATTTATATACCTACTATTTAAATTGATTTGATACAGCTGCAAATAACTATGCAATTAGAAAAATTTGCAACAGCAAATTTCGTTGACGAAAAGTACCCCTTTGCCTGTTTTGCAACCATCCGATTTGCATTGCTTTACATCCTGGGGGGAGAATATTTTCCCCTTATCTAAGCATCTATGTTATATAAATTAATCATATTTAACTAGACAGAGCCATACTTCTTAAAAACTAAAGCCAATGGCTTCATAATCAAACACTGGTCTTAGCAGCTAAGTTGTAAGTACGCTACCTGTTCAGCTAGCATGCAATTTATTCAACAATGTAACAGCTTCCCTGATAAATGTTAATTTTATTTTTACTTCCTGATATAGAAACTTACAATTAGATAAAGAGTCCTGTTAATTTCTAAAATAAGTAAACCATTTTACTTCTGTGGTAGATTACTTTATTATAATCAAAGTCTTCTTAGGAAAAGACAAGTAAAAAGTCCCTTTTTTAAACTCTTTCGTATGATTTAAGTTAATATCTATGAACTACCTGTCGTTATTATAAATTTGGACCAATACATATGAAACTGAGAGAAAAATTCTTAAAAAACAAAGTAAATAATATTGAATGTGAAATGTACAAGTGATTGAATGGAATTTAATTTTGAAAATAACTAATTTTAGTATTTAGTTACTAAGTCAAACATTTATCCTAATTTAACTGGTTGAAAAGATAAATAGCACTCTTATCAAACTGTTGTCAAATTGTCAGCAAGTTTCCGTAAACATAAAATTACTCTGGTTAATTATTTCCCTATCGCTCGCTGACATACCAGCTTTTTCTTGCTTCTCCATCCTACACACCTTAAACCCATAGTTTCTGTTCTAAGGGTATTTTTGTTAACACAAACTTTACTACAGTCATGTCGTGGAAGAAAACTCACTGGAACACAAGACCAGAAAAAATCTTATCTAAAACCTTTCATTTTCATCTGAAACTAGGAGAATTTATGGGCATATACGACACATGCAAGAGACAAACATGCCCCTCATAGTGAAAATGTCGTCTGTGGGGAGGAGAAATAATCACAAGCTTTATACCCCATACGAGAAAGCATAAAGTAACAATTCTGCTTTGTCCCGTAACTAAGACAGGGCTGTAAATGTGCATACAGCAGCATAAAGATTACATTGATCTGCAACTTTCCAGGGTGAATTGAATCTATTTCATAAAAGGAATAAGAAGGCTTTACATAGACATTATTAGTTAATCCTTTAATTCTGATATGTATGGAAATAATACAGTATGAATAATTTTGAGTCCTTTAATTAATCTCAGTTAAAGAGAAAGTTAATATCAGGAAATAAAATTTAAAGGAACTTTAAGGAAGATAATTATATATATATATATATATATATATATATATATATATATATATATATATATATATATATGTGTGTGTGTGTGTGTGTATGTGTGTGTCAGGTCTAAAAAAGGGGTAATTGGAAATTACGTGAATAAAAACGATTTTAAAAAGGGAACTCTTTTATAATAATAAAATAAATGAAAGAGACCCACGCTCCCGTAAGCTTTTAGGATCATCCGGTCAGGCGGAAGCATTTTAAAACAATTTGATGAGTTTGCAAGCAGATACGTTTTCAGTGAGCGCGTGGAAGTGGAGCTGTCAACAACACTCTAAGCGTGTCTTCGACAAAAAAGTGAAAATGGAGCAAGTTTTACTTTACTTTTGGTTTAATAAACTTATTATTATCAAAAAGACTGTTTTCCATTCGCCTTAACTCTGGATCACGACATGTCATATATAAATATATATATATATATATATATATATATATATATATATATATATATATATATATATATATATATATATATATACATATACATGTATACACACATGTGTGTTTGTATTAGTGCCATAAATTTATACATCTGGAAACATTTATATTTGGTTATTTATTGATTCGCTATCATTTTAAACAGATAAGAATAAGGAATACATTCTACTTACTTTGTCTAAAATATTTTGTTTCGAAACTATAAATGTGTTCAATATTATCCCACAATTACGTTATTTCAGTCCTGTCTTAAAAGAACGTTGTTATCAAAATACGGTATATTAAATTTATATTAATTTATCCTTTATTCGAATAGAAATAAAACAATTATTTCTTTTTTTGTCTATTCACATACGATGTGGGATTTTCTTATGAGTTCATTATTTATTTACAGATAAAATGGTTTTGGCATACCAGAATGTTTTTATATTGTGTGCAAATAATGGCACTTATTTCAGTTAACGATAGAAACAACAGTCTAAACGTAATACTGTAGAATACAATAATGCTTCTTTTACCGGTGTCTTTTATTTGGAAAAAATGTAAGATTATTGAAAATCCAATAAGTGGAATTCTGTCTTCAACCATTTATTTTGCATATAAATAGAATGTACACAATATTCTACTCCACAAAAATGCAATTTCTAGCACATAAATTATTTCCTGGTTATGACTGGTTTATTTTTCCATATTCATTGTTTTATTGCTAAACAATTACACACATTTTCACAGGCGTTGCTCAGAAAAGAAATCAATATTCCGAACCGAGTCGGAAAAAAGTAGTATATAATTATCTAGTGATAAGTGAAATCACATGATCTGGATAACTCAACATAAAAATGTTTCTTAAACAATAAACTATTGATTCTGGCTTTTCAAGTAGTATCTCCTCTGAGGTAATTTAAGAAGCTGGAATTCTTTTCAGTCTCATTAGCAATAGATTTCTATGCAACCGGTAAAAAAAAAACTGTAAGAAACAATGTTTTCAGATAGATGTTTTTTCTGTTTGCTTTGTAAACACTGTATTCAATGGTTTGAAAGATTTTAAACGATGGTTTTCGTTTTAAAATGTGAATTTCATTCTTAGACTATTAAAGAATAGATTTTTTTATTAAATAATAGCCTTTGCTAAAAAGCAATTATTTTTTACTATACCAGACTATTACGATTAAATAGTGTAATATGTGTAAATAAAACCTGGTAAAAGTTATTTTTTACTTAAAAATAGTGAATATCCGAAGTTTAAGCCGTTTTTTATGATTTTAATATATTACTTAAGATTGATATGTTAAAGAAATGTTGAAAACCATTTTAAAATTATCTGTCGCAACGTTAACTTGACGCACATTAAGAAATTAGTTGTAATACTGTATAATATATTATATGTATATATGTCATATGTATATATATATATATATATATATGTCATAGGTATATATATCATTTACATATATATATATAAGTGCATACACTGTGTACCAATAAGTATTTGAACACCTATGCAAATGACGATATCTGCGGTCCTGAGGTACGTCACGGCCTTCGCCGGTATACTTCGTGTAGGAAACATTAGTCTGATGCAAGATGCCGCGCATTTGGAGCTCTCTGATTTCCAGAAAGGTATAAATATCGGGTATCACAAATGTGGCCGATCCTTAAGGGACATATCTAGCGATTTGAAGTACCCAAAATCGACAGTGGCCTATATGATTAAGAAGTGGAAGGTGCGAGGTGATTGTCGGAATATGCCCCAAGTCGGCAGACCAGCGAAACTGGGAGATAGAGACTGGAAAGTGCTTTCCAGAGAAATTGGGAAGAACCGCACCCAACCGATGGCCCTCATCCGCGAGGAGTTTCAACAGGCATCCGGGAGTATTGTTTCAATGAATACCATCCGTAAGGAAGCACATCTTGCTTGGTTTTCATGGTCATGCTACTGCCCATAAGACTTTGATTCCAAAATCCAACCACGCTGCTCGGTTAATGTGGTGCAAAGCACATCGAAATTGGACAATGGATTAGTGGAAACGGGTTCTTTTGAGCAATGAATCAAGGTTCATCCTTTACCGTTCGGATGGCAGGGTCTGGGGTCTGCCTGGAGAACGACACCTTCCAGAATGCATTGTGCCAACAGTCAAGTTTGGCGGAAGTGGAATTATAGTCTGGGGGTGTTTCTCCTGGTATGGACTGGGACCCTTAAGCCCCATTCATGGTAATCTCAATGCCGATGCCTAATGCACTATTTTGGATGACAATGTGCTTCCTACGTTGTGACAGTTTTACGGGTTGAGTCCCTGTTACTTTCAGGACGACAATGCCAGTTGTCATATTTCAAGGTTAACCAAAGCTTGGTATGGTGCCAATGGAGTTCATCGAATGGATTGGCCTGCTCAGATCAAAGACCTGAACCCTATCGAGAACCTATGGGATGAGTTGGATCACCGAATTAAGGCGTGCACCACCAGTCCAAAATCGGTGAAGTAACTTGTATGTCTACCCAAGCCGACAATACCACTAGCTGTAATACAAAGACTTGTAGAAAGTATACACCGGAGGGTTCACGCTGTAATTGCCTTTAGTGCAGGCTCTACCAACTATTGATTTTGAATAAAGTTAGTTTTTCTTTTCTATCACAGGTGCCCATATACTTATTGGTAGACAGTGTATATGCATATTCATATACACATTCATTATATATATATATATATATATATATATATATAATGGCATTTTTATCTCAAAAATTAATCAACGTAATTATGTCTATCTTAAAATACTTTTCGGATATTTCTATCCTTTTTTGGCAACCTCAGTGAATGTCTTTGCTTCACCTGTTGATTCTTTCCAGTTTCATAAGTAACTTAAAATACATCCTGACTCTTAAACTACTACATCGATGTATCCCCATGTGACTTGTAAGTAAACTCTGATTGGTTTGCAGAGACAACTACTGAACCACAATGTACATGTTTTACGGACAGTCTTCAGTCAGAGAAGCTGCCTCAATAAACTATGACAGTTTAATCTAAAAATTCCATTGTCTCTATTTCCGTGATGTTTTTCACTCATCTACAACTCCATGACTGCAAGCTGAGACCAGGGCTACGAACTTTCTTTTGTGATGAGACAAAAATTTCCTCTCATATATATATATATAATATATATATATATATATGTGTGTGTGTGTGTGTGTGTGTGTGTGTGTATGTATGTATGTATGTATGAGAGAGATCAGCGCTATTAATGACTCCCAGTTTAGAGCAGACAAATAGTGATATGTAATATAGATACTCGTTGGTTACTCAGTAATTTTATTTATAGACCATCAGCATATTTGAAAAGAACATTGTTACAGTAACTGTATTTGTATCCTGAGATAATGGACCAAAGAAAGCAAATTAATTCCCTCTATCTTGGAGAGTTTCAGAAGGCTTCCCAACTTTAAAAAATAAACATGTCTAAAATCTAGTGTTTAACTGAAAGAATTTGAAAGAAAATTTCGACAAGAATCAATAATCAATCAATTTTCTGAACAAGAATCAATAATCAATCTTTCAATAACTGGAATTCGGATTCAGAGTGTTTCACTTTAAAATAGATGTTTTCATTTTTGGATCTGCGTAATACTTACCAGTGTAATTGTTTATCATAGCGCTCCAAACTAAATCTAGCCGAACGATGGCCGAATGGTAGAGCGCTGCTCTTAGGAACCGGAGTTCGTGGGTTCGAATCCCGCTTCTGGCATTTATGTTTGTGGCCGTTCGGAATCGGCTTTAAACTGTCGGTCCCGGTCTCATTGGCCCTCGTGTGCAAAACAGTAGACCGTAGCGCTCCCAACCAACCAAACAATTTAAATATAATATTTATTTTCTCAAAGAGTTAAAGGAGTTACTCATTAATTTTTGAGCTAATTAGCATATGTCACTCAAAAGTTATATTATTTGCCAGTTGTGCTATTTTGAAAAATGATGTAAATAATTTATTTTGTGCTAAATTTCTATAGACTAAGCAAATACTCTTAGGGCCATTATGAAGGAATGCAATATGAATAGAGTACTTTGGAACTAATGCAAGTTCAATTTGTACATTTGAGTAATATGATTAGAACTGTTCTGTTCAACACAGTCGATTTTCCATATTTAATGGTAAAATATGTTATGATAAAACTATCATGAAACCCTATTAACCTTTCAAGACCAAGACCTCAATATAAATTATTATGTATATCTTCATATCTTATACAATTTTTATTTTCTATTTCCACCATAATAATATGGTTACTTAAGATTTAAAAGCTAGTTTTACAGCAGGTTACAAACGTTTTCTTAGCTTAGATATGAAGTATAGCATAAGTTTATCTCTTGAATTTATACATAAATATAGAAGCAAAGTTTTAATATTTTAGTAGTTCAGTTTTATGATATATATATATATATATATATATATATATATATATATATATATATATATATATATATATATATATATATATAAACATACTATTGCATACAGCTTTCAAGACAACAAAAGAGTAATCCTTAAACTTATAACAGAATAGATTTTTAGAATTCTTTCGACTTTAAAATAAACTCCCTCACTGGTACCTCCATTGATCTATTCCTCAAAAATATATACACGAATGATTTTTTATTTATTTCAGCATCTCTTGTCCTACTTTTAATTTAAAAAAACAAAATGTTAGTAAAAAAACGTAAATAATTATTTACGAAATATAGTGATATTATTTTTAAGTACTAAAATGCCTTCAAAAAGAATATAACTATTTTTATAAATAACTATTTATTTTTGCTTTTTTATAAATATTTTAGTTTTATTACCGTGTAGTTTTAGAATAAGTTAGAGTGTCGATGGAACTGAAAATAATCTAGAAAACTGAAAGAGAGAATTTGAAAACACTGAAATAATTAAGGAAATATCAGGATTCTTAACAGATTATGAGATTCTCGCGATTCGATTATTTTCAATTTTTAGAACAATAATCTGTGTGATCAATAATCCTTTTCCTTCAACAAAAGCAATATCATACTTTGCTTCCAATGTCTGTAAAAATTAGAAAAAGTAAAAATTGCAAATTAAGAGGTTACTTACTATTTTAAAAGAAAATGGTTATATTAATGGTCGAACTGCCAAAAGTCTGATAGAGAATTTATTAAGCAGTTTGCCATCATATATGATGGACAGTTTAAAGGATTACTCGAAGCAAAATCGAATAATTGATCACATTTGAATAATTTTGAAAAGTGTAATTCCTATCATATCTGATACTGATTTTAAAATCAACATATAGAAATGCCAATGTAGAAGAATATGGTTTTTCGGTTTTTCTGTAAATTCAGAATTGAAGACTAAGAGAGAAAAAAATATTTTATTTCCGAATGAACAATTTTTTCTGCATTTAATGGTATTGACACTAATATAAAAATTTTTGATATCCCAAAAGGCCTTATGATGTCCTACAAAAGTGCCAAAACTTTTTATTCAGAGTATTTGAAAAAGAGAAGTGGAAGATTAATACAAATAAGTTTGAGAAATATTAAGTTGTAAAAGATCAGTTTAAAAAGAGCCTTAAATATTATTCCAGAAGAATACAATCAAAATGTTTTGCCTAAATTATTCTGCTTGTGTTTCTTTTATAAAATATCTTGGTTTTGTAGGTAAAGGTAGGATGATAAAATACAGACATAAAAGAGCGATAATAATGGAGGTGGCAAGCATCTGTAGTTCTATTAGATGACCTGGATTTTTAGGGAATTTTAAAATCCCTCTTTTATGGCCAGTCTTTATGTATGTTACGTGAGATACATAATAGTTCTACAAATTAGAGCATCTGAAAGAACTTTAGTATGAATTTTAAAGAACAAATTTATTCAAATGTAATCAATGATATTCGTTACTGTTGCCACTCACTGGCTGTTTTCGATAGTTTATTTGATATTCTCACCAATTTTTAATTTTTCTTACAGTCCTAATGTCTGCGGACGTGGACAGAGAAGTCAGTGTTGCCCTGGTTGGACCAGAAGACCTGGATACAGTGGATTATGTGTTGTTCGTAAGTATTATTATTTTTTATTTCGTAAGATGAATTTGAAGTGTTTCTTGTTGGTAGTAAATTAACGAACACAAAAGATTTGATTTGTTTGCCTACTGATATTGTGAATATAGCAACTTACAAAAAACGTTTCTTTAAGGAGACTGAATGTGGCCGTTTCGGTTATAGAACATATCAAGTAATTATGAAAAATAAAATTTCCATTAGATTTCTTTTCTTTTTATCTACTTTCATATGGAATGTGAGGAAAGTGCACAACCAAAGTTTTTGAATTAATCTCAAGCATTAGCTATGCTCAATGTAAAGTTGACCGAGAATTTATTTAGATCTCATGTTCGGCACTTTTTTTAGAGAGCCATAAAGTTTAGTTCTTTAATATCAAGTTTCACCTATTTTACAATGAAAAAATTTAATCTGTTTACTTTGTAAATCATACCTTCTGATAATATTTTTGTAATTGTTGACAAATTTTGGTTCCTTATTCTATTAACACATTTTCTTGAGGTTTGCATTGTGCTTCGTTTCGTTTTATGAAAAGTATCATGAAAACTTGATGGGATTATAATATACACTGCTTGAAACAGTTAAAGGATACTGTAAAAGTTGTATAAAATGACGGTATAATCAAAAAACGTTTTCGTGAAAAATTCAAGAAGAGAGTTTTAAAGGCAAATTATTATCATTTTCAATATTCTGCTTATGCAAATTTAGAAAATGACATAAGAATAGAAGCTTTAGCGGCAGCGAATTAAATTTATCTTTAAATTTACTGCAAGAAAAATGGAAAAGAACGATCGCCATTGATTGTGTTGTTTCGATGGGTGTTATGCAGCAACAAAGTTATTTATCCGATTTAAAAGTTAGGAGAGTTGTTGGTCGGGGAGAGAAAGGGAGACTGAAGTAGCAGAAATACTGGCATTTACAAGAGAGCGATTTTCAGTATCTATAAGCGCTTTTTGGAGACTGAAAATTCAGGCCGAAGATAAGGTATAAGCAAGGTTGTAGATGAGAATCAAAGTCAAATGAAGATCGATATTTAATGCTAACTGCTTTGAAACTAGTAAGAAGTGCCGATTAACAATTGGCCAATGCTGAATGAGGAATAAACATTAAGCATACAATAGTCTTGTAATACCCTTTTTGTCAGTTTCATTCTGATAAGCCCTCACTGTGTGACATCATTAATTTTTACTTGTTAGAAACTCTAAAACAGCATAGATGTCAACGGAAAAACAGTATGACACCTCCGAAGAAATTGTAAAGAAACGAAAGGATGGCTATCGACCTTGAAATTAAAGTAAAAAAACCTCATAAAATTACGCAGCTGATAAAAAGATTGTAAAAGTATTTTGATATTTGAAATTGGCATCGTTGACAATTTCAATGATTTTAAAGGAAAAGTTAGAATAGTTAGAGAAGAGCCTAAGAAATCATCGACATGATTTAAAACCATAATAGCTTCAGATAACCAAATAAACAAATGATAATATAAACATATGCCCATATGCATGTTTTTCATGTATAAATTTAAGTTTTGCAATATAATTTACAATATAATAATTTAACCTTAAAACGTTCCTATTTATCCAGCTTAAACTCCTGATTTACCGACCAATTCGCTTAACGGCGAACTCCACGGACCTTCACTAGGAAGTAAAGTGATAACAAAGCTTTTGCCCAGAAATTCTTTTTTCGCTGTGGCACCATGTCAGGCTAATATATTTCGAGGCACAGCTATCCATAAAGTGGTTTGACTACTAAAGAAAAAATTAAAACAGTACAGACTTAATCCTTATTTGTCTTTATGCTATACATAAAACAGTTTGAATAAATTCTTATTACTCTTGATTATTGCTGCGGGACTCCTAGCAGATACTCGTGTCACCCAGTATGAGAACTGTGGCTATGTACGACTAGCAGAGCTTTTTCTATTCATAATTCAACAGCACTGGCGTTCAGTTTGTATCGCCAAAACTATCACTTTAAATTTTATATCCAGTTCATTTTTTCTCAAATTGAACATTGTCAGTGTTATTTATGCCAAAAACCATCTGTTGCTAATAACATGAAATTACAAATCAAGATTTCAAATTCAAAACTTTAGCACTTAATGAAAAATATATTGTACATGTTACATCCGTTGAGAATTTTAGCTGTATAATAAGTGTATGCATTCATCCATTAGTTTCATTAAGAAAGTCTCAATTAATTCGTCCCCACGGCTGCATTCCCCACAAAAAATATTTGGAGATGTTTAAGATGACCTCTTACATCTATTTCCTCTTACATTTTAAAATCATTTACATTCTGTCCAAATTTCCATTCTTACAAATGAAACTAAAATTGTACAACAAAAGAACAAATGCAAAAGGATACATAGACAAAAGGATAGATACAACATCTTGTGTACCTTTTTTATTTACTGGTAGCTGAAATGTTACTCCTAAATCAACAACCACAAACTCCTTTGAAAGAACACAATGCTGCAGTCACATTATTATGGCAATCTGTCAGTTTTAAGTAAAAAAGGATAACGTGACAACCAGCCGTTTAGTGTCTGCCTTGCATTTCCATTCAGATTTTGCTTTTACTATTCATGGCATATATGTCATAAGGCGAAAATTTATTATTAGTTCTAATACAAATGGAGAAGCTGTCTGGAAAGCTACTGCTTTTCTTCTGCCGATATCTATTAAACTGTCATCTGCAGCTTATGTTTGACATTACATTTGTCTTGAAATAACTTATCACATTTTCGTTTGAAGGAAAAGTATTTCTTTGTTACAGAACATTATTAACTAATAAAAATGCACGATGTTTTTTGAGTGAATGTTGACAATAAAAACTCTTCTTTGACATATGTTTGTAAAATGTTTGATGTACAATATTCAAAGCATTCAATATTTCAAAACAAAAAAAAATGTTTTACTTTTCATAAAAATACTTCTAAGTTATAATTTTAAAACTTCAATATTTGTAAATATTTGCTATCGTTACGAGTTAATTATTTTAGAATAGCTATCATACCTTTTTCTCTTTAATGTCATGTTAAATTTTAGGCACTATTTATACACTGCATAACCTTTTTTAAACTATAGCCCTCTGTTTTGTTTGGTTTAGAACTCTGTTTTGTCGAACGTTGTAAATATTGTTTTAGCTGAAAAACAATTAAAATTTTCAACAAGTAATAAGTAATATTTACATTTACATTTTATAAAAAGAGTTAAAGTGCATTAAATTTTTTTTATCTTTTAACCATGTATTATTGTAATTACGAAACATCTCCGAGACCGGCGGATAGCGATCGAGGTTAGTCAATACACAATGTGCTTTGAACCAAAACAATTTTTAAAGCAATAAAGACTTAACAAAAATCTCTTTCTATAAAAATTATTTGTAAACATTTTAAAGATGTGAGTATTGAAGTATTGAACACAGCATGTTAAAAGCACTATGGACATTAAAAAATCATTACAAAATTATTATTTACAAAACTAAAGATATCGTAAATAATAATTTCTTAATAGCACCGTGCAAAACATAATCATAGTTTAGAACATTTCCCTCTTTTAGTTATTTACAAAATGTCTTGTACTTGGAAATTGCATGACAACACTCCTATTCCCAGTTCTGTATTGGCTTACATTTCTAAAACGGGTAATGATCTAAATGCACGCTAATCTTTTTACAGTAAAAAAATGGTGAAAATACTTTCAGCATTTCACACACAATCACTTTCGTAGAAAAGTACATGATAATGCTGATTCAAGTACAAAATTACGTACAGGAGAGTACATCAGGTATGAAAGTTGCATAATAGTTATTAAAATAATCACTCAAGATTCTTTTGTTATTTTACATGACAATTTTATACATTTTTTCTGCGTCAAAACATCACCAAACATATTCTATTTTTACTTTTTTTATATACAAGATGTCTGTAAAGTATTTTAATTGGTATACAATTTGACCTCAAAATTACATCAAATATTAACGTTTTAAGACCAAACTTCCAAGAAAACATTTTGGGTACATCGCATTCTGGTACTGTGCATGTCTTGTTAGTTGAAACGTATATAAACAACACAGATGAAAAGAAAATAGTAAATATGGTCTCATAGAAATTAATTACAGAATTTTAAAAGCGTTCCGTTTTTTAACAGACTTTTGTTAAGTAATAAAGTGATTAATAAATTAATAAAGTAATCAGGTAAAAGGTGTATCTTGATCTTGATTCAAAATGATATGACTAATTTAAAAATATTTGAACATAAAATATTTATGTTCAAATTAAGATAGAATGTTATAGATAAAAAGTGTAACAGGAAAGTAGAATCACAAAGGACAAAGACATAGTAAAAATTTATTAAAGCAGAAAGATTATCTTCGTTCGGCTATATTAAGGAACAAGCTGGTAGACGAGTGCCAAAGTTATCCTGGAAGCCGCCTAAAAATGTTTGAACGATATTTTGAATTTTTTAAAAGCATGATGATAACCAACTGGAAAAAATAGACTAAAACAGACAGTGCCGTCTGGAAAGTGATTGTGCTACAAGCTAAAGCCCAATCTGGGATGTAAAATCAAAAGAGAAGAAAGAATGTTGTCATGGTGAACAGAAATAGCTGTAACTTTATACAAATTGTTTTTTATATCTCTTAACGACTTTTTGCAATGCACCAAGAAAAACTTATAATCTATTTCAACTTTAGTAGATTGTCTCTTTCCATCATCATTCTTTTCAACAGTCTAATAATATGAAACAAGCTATATTTAATGATATGTCTGTGCTTAACTGTAGATTACATGATTTACTAAATTTAATCTACCCCTTAATTTTTTCTTTGCTCAGACGCATTCAAAACAGTCGTGATTATTAAAGAAGAAAGTTATGCCTTTGATACCAATTAGAATTCAAAATATACATATTTTTCAAGAGAATTGCAACATTGGTTATTTTTGTATGCATATTTTACACTTATCAGATGTATATCAAATGTTAGATAAAGTAAGTTAATCACTGCTATCAAAACTTTAAAGTTACAAGAAATATTCTTACTAAACAGTATACGAAAATATTCCAGAAAATATATCTGATTTGTTTTCAGAGAAATGTATTCTGATTTTATCATCTTAAACATTAATAATAATATTCTGACGTTAAAACACATTATTTTGACCTTTTACGAAGCCATATAATGGAAATACTACTTAAAACGATACGTTCAAAATCCTAAATTAAGGCAAAATGAGTGTAGGTTTTGAATGTAGGTTTCAGAATTTTTTTTTTTTTTGTACGACTAATTAATCTGAGTGATACAGTGATATTCATTTAAAAAACACCTATAAACTCATTTTTTTATTGGATAAATTAAACATTATTGTAAACATGTAACTTTATTACTAAATTAGCTTATCATTGAATAAGCTATCTTGAAGGTTTATGCAAAAAGATATTGTTATTCAGTTTAAATTTTGTATTAAAAAATAAACAAATATGCATTCCTTAATATATGCGAAAGAAAAAATTCTGTCCCTCTGAATATTAAATATGTTGAAGTAAGATTAAACATGTTCATTTTATTCTTTTACAGTAAAAGTGATTGGAGAATGCAACTGGTCATTACAGACTTACTAAAAAAGTCAATTTATTTCTTCTAAACTTAAACTATAAGCCCACATTTCGGTTTGCTAAGACATGGCTAACATTCTTATGTGAAATATCACAAAAATTTTAACAATTTCTGTACGTTATTACATTTCCTTTATCTTTAGTAATGGTTCAAGGGGATGTATACTCTATAAAAGACTATAACTGTGGTTATAACGAAGTTGTTTAAAGAGATTTGTTGAGATAAGGAATTACCCTCGAAATTAAAATATTGAAGGTTGCTTTACCAATCAAACAAAATACTTTTACCAAATGTGATAGTATTCTAACACCTCATTTTATTATTTTATATCATAGGTTTATAACGCTAACGAAATGCAAATCGACTTAATCACTTTGATAAATCTTGTTTTGCCACACTTAAGTTTAAATGTCGATGTGTAAAACATGATCCTTGTATGATAAAACATTAGTTGTTTTACTAGTGAGTAGCAATTTAAATTTCATTCGTTGTTTATTTGTAGTGCCTCTGCATTAAAACTAATTAACTAAATTCATTTAAAATTTATATCACTCGTGGCTCGGTGTTGACCTAATATCCCCTGTGGGCGACTGAAACGAGATCACAAAGGATATTTATTCCGTTAGAAATTACGTACCGAAGCATCCACAAACATAATTTTATTCCTTTACAAAAATACGCTTGAAATATTATAAACTTCTACTAGAAAACATATATTTAGTAGTTTTCAGATGAACCCGTAATTCTTTCTCAGTTACTGAATTTTGATTTTATATTTTTTTTTTAAATATTCAACGTTCTCATCTGTAAATTGAAATTTTGTATGTGATTTAATATCCACCACTGATTTATGTATCTAAACATTCATTTCTCTTCTAAAAGTAATGAAATTGAAAAATGCTTGATGAACAAAAAAATGGTTTAAAAACTGCAAATTCTTTTATTTTAAAACTGTATACCTTAAATTTTCCCTACGGTGTTACTACCAAGATTATGTTTGCCACGATTTTTTTACTTATTTTTAAAATAAAAAGAAACAAAGTTTAAACAAAAATCACATTTTCTTTCCCAACCTTTACGTGTATGTAAAGATACATACACCTTCCACGAAACAACAGCGTTTCTTTTTCTCTGCCTTCTAAAAAGTTTTCAAAAAAGATTAAATATTTTTACAAAAAGGCATTGTAAGCGATAGTACATGCCTGTGTTTCTGACACTTTATATTTAGGACCCTTTTACTTCAAACTATTTCTGAAAGAAGTTTTTTTCTTTTGTTTTATGTCATTCCAGACACAGTTTACTTCTGAAACAGCACTCTAGGAGAAACAATATCAGAATTTATGAAAGTCTTATGTACATTTAGCGTTTATTGAAACAGGATAAAAATATTTTCAGCTCATGTGTCCCTTGACACAAAGGAACAGAAAAATGGTTACATTTGTAATATCATTACACAAAAACTTTTTTTTACTTTTATTTCCTTCGTATTATTATTTCATGAATGTCAAATGCTAAAAGAGTATTTTATGATATTTTTGTTCTAAAATTCAAAATGAAAATGTAGTTTCAAAATGGAAAGTTTTCATGTTGTCTGTTATATTTGAAATGTTCCAGACCACCTTAAAATTTCAGCTGTGCTCGAGGACATAGCTATACACATATTTGCAGACATTCATAAATTATATGTACTCACATACACATATATATTAAATATATATGTCTGTGAGGGATTTCTTCTTCAACAACTTCTTAGAATCGAACGTCGTCGAGACAACTTTCCATATCAATTATTGGCTCTATCTAGCGCCAGAACACATAGGATCATAGTAGAGGTCTGGGCAGCTGTGATGCTCTCTTCTTTGATGAACATCAGAGACTTCCAGGACACCTTCAGAACGAGAAAAACTCGTTCGCAGAAATATGTCTATGGCCGAAGTTCCTATGTTGAAATGTTTTAACCGTTTATTCCGATAACTTCAATTCAATGTTTTTCATACATTTAAACTCATGTGCGTTTGGTATTTCATGACCGTGAAAGTGGATTCATTACTGCTTAAACTTTTCCAATTATTTCTTGATTATTATCTGTATTTGAAAGGATAAGAAACAGCAGTTATTTATGCAGTTTATGGTTTTTAGGTATTTACTTATTTTAAGTGCTTCAAAACAATCCATTTGATAAATATATCATTAGAGAGGTTTTTCTCTTACCCCACCACCAAGTATTAATAATGAGTTATTTGATAAAAAGAGTGAATTCGTGACATCTGTCCCTTAGACCATTTAATGGAATTGACAATAAACACTCTCATTTATATTGATCAAAATGCGGACGAGAAATAAAAATATTGAAATGAATGTTGAAACTCCCCCCTCTACCTAGTTAAAAAGTTTTGAGTCATTATATTGTTTTCAAAATTCGACTGGATATACTAAATTCTATATAAGTATATTCCTTGCTTACGGTCAACGATATGTGATCATGTGTGATAAATGAAAGTTCACTTATTGTAGTTTGTCAATTTAAAAAATTCTCATTCAACCACAATAATACTGTGACTGGATATCATCACTTAATTTTTTATTTATAATTCATTACAGAGAAGAAAAAAATAATCACTTCCTTCAAACAAATTAGTATGCTAACAAAATTTTAAAATGTTATTAGGAATTGTGAATGATGAATATAGTGATTAAAAAAACTACTGATCGTTGTTAAAGAAAAAAATTATAAATTAAAACTAATATTTAAAGGGGGGGTTTATTGTACAAAGTATTTTAATGATATCTATGCTGGTAATTAATCTATACATAGCTAAAAAAGGGTAGGAAGTATCAACACAATAGAAGGTCTTTTAAATTTATGAATATCCCCGTTTTAGGTTGTAAATTTTGTCTACTACTAAATTTGGAACGAACATAGGCTTAGTGATAATATTCCTTTTGTTATCAAGTGAAAATAATTCATGTTGTCAAACAAAGAAATCGAAAAACATTCTTATGGTAACTATTTTAATATCATATTAAAAAGAACCAAATCAATTATTTGAAAAGGTTTCTTTGCAGTGTTAGGTATGTATACTTTTGAAAATAAGTAAAAATCTCTAATTAGGAGAAAGAGGTGGGGTGGTCGAGAGTCTCATATTCTACCATCTTATTTCTCTAAAGTGTACATAGTTCCAGAATATCTAGGCCAAATATGCTACGATCAGTTTATTCGAATTTAAGCGCATGGTTATAGTTAACAATTTGAAATAGATATTTTTAAAAATTGCTCAATTTAATAGTCCATTTATTTCATTACATTAGTTAATTTGGAGCATTTATTCATATCCAAATTGATAGTTCTATTTATCTTTGCTGAATAATACTGCTTTATCTCTCTGATTTCTGTTAATTTCTTTGAATTTAAAAAAAATTCAAACTTGTACCAAAAATAGTTTTGTGACAACCATACTCGAAAATTATAAAATTATCATTTTCTAATGTAAAATTGAATATTTTAAAAATAAACTATTTTCAACTCTTAATTGTTTTTAAAAAATTATGAAATTTCTTTTAAGATAAATGTAAAATATTTCAAAAACTAACAGAAATCATTTAATCTTTGGTCGAAATTCGCTGTACTAGCTATAAAATGAAATCTTTAAACACCTCACTTATCTGAGCTTCATATGAAATTCCTAATTTAAGTGACTGAAAACATTATAAAATAATTTATTAATAAAATTTTACCTTATGCGTCTAGGCCTACACATGTGAAAAGGTTCTCGTAGATTTGTTGAAGAAGAGAAAACATTTTGATTCGGTGCAATCTTTATCATTTTACTAAAAAAAACTTTTTGAAATACCCTAATAATAATCTAGATGCGCTATTTATTTTGTGCAATATTTCAATCAGGCATTTAATTATATATTTCCTTGAAATTTACTTGATAATTCTAAATAAATTATTTTTTGTACACTATCTATTACTACTTTAAGCATAACTATTCAAGAAAAGTTTTCTGTTCTTCTGTTTCCATATTATAAATGGGCTAAAGTTAAATATGTACTTAAAGGAAAATAAGGAATAAAGCATTTAATTTCATAGGGAAATAAATTTTTATCAACAACTAAAATTTTTAAATAATCTTGTTCAGAAAAAATCTTTAATCTAAGGATTTAAAATTTTAACAATTTTTAAAGGTTTAATATGTTTACAAAGAAGTTCTGTTTATTTTCTCTGTTGAATTTTACCGTATTTTACCATATTATTAAGTAATTTTACCTTCGATGTGTATTGATTGTTTCGCTCTAAATGTTATGGCAATAAAACTACAACGTAGGATTAAACCTAGTAAATATGTTTTTAAAATCAAACAATTATTGAATTTTCTACAACAAAAGGTGATTTCCCCCGCCTTTTTCTAACACCTGCTTGTTACAGAAGTGTTCTACTTTTCTTTCTCTCCTCACTTTTCTTAATGTTGAAACTTCCGCGACATATGCTACATTTCTCACACTGTCTTCAATTTTACCATTCATTTACGGAAGTAAGTACCTCCTTTTCTTCCTGTTTCTAATCGATTGGAGTCTGATTTCAAAAGATCGCTAAAAGAACACCTTTTTAATGCGATACAAAGAAAGACTTTATTGTGTAAAACAAAAATTTACTTCTTCAAAGGAATTCGACTTCAAACGTGATAAATCTTGCGCTTAGTTTCAACTGTTATTGACACTTCGTCAATAAGAAAGCTATCGGAACTTTGTTTTCGTAGATAAGGAATTGTTCTGACACAATAAAGTTGCTTTTAACGTGTGATAGTCTTTCTGCCCAATTTCAAGTTTTTCACTCAGACCATACATTCCAAACTTATCCTCAACATAAATTTTAAGTAGTCCTATATGTTACAAGATAAATACCATATATTTGTGTCCTAAATCTACTTGTGTTTTAAAAAGTTTTATACAGCTGTACTACATGTATATAATGAGCATAAAGTATTTAATATGTATTTGTACATATAAATGTATTATATATATCGTGCGTATATATATATATATATATATATATGTGTGTGTGTGTGTGTGTGTGTGTGTGTGTGTGTTTTTCTCTGTGTATGTGTGTTATACACTATAAACTTAGGCGTATAAAAACTACTCCCTATGTACTATAGTTTAATTTTAATTTTCAATTTTCCTTTTTCTAATACACAAACTTCTTGCATAGTGTAGTATTCTAAAAAGACAGGGGTCAAAGTATGATTATTTTCGAGAAATGGCAAAAAAAAACTGAAAAATTAATAAAAGAAACTGCAATAAAAAAGTATTGTGTAGTGCAAAAGTGCACCAAATTGGAAATTACGTGGTAATACAATCAGAAAAATATATTGTTCAAAACCTGAATAGAGAAAGTTTAATAAACTGTATTAAATTATACGGTTACATATATCAGCACATTAAGGATAATTTTCTTCCTTTAAAGAATGGAATATTAAAAAGTATATAGAATCGGAACCACATTTGAGGTCTAGAAATATGTATTTCGGTTTTACACATCGTATAAAGAGACACAGCACATTAATACGGTAATAAATGCCCAAATTACTTTTTGCTTCACTAAAATGGAACATAAATCTTAAGTACTGTATAAAATACATAGGACAGGGAAATAATTAAAAGTTATAAATTTACACTAATTCTTTTAAAAATGTGTTGATAAAGTTAAAATATAATAATAATGTATTGGCAAAACAACTGCTGCTTTTGATGAAACAATTTGAGTTTGGTGCAAAATATGTTACAGTTGACTGCAGATGTCCTGTAATATCATAACTAGTCCCCTTTAAAAGATATTTCGATTCATCCTGGAGTACAAAGATTCAGACCAATAAGTTATATCAAAAATTGAAATTAGATGGCAAACAGCTTTCTCTAAGTATGTTGATTCTGGTAAAATTTTGAATTATTGAAGCAGATCTGTGCTGCATTCGCAATGACTCTTTCATTTCTAATAATTTTAGTTCCCCAACCACCTTTTTCAATAAGCATTATTTCACAAATTGATATTTCTTCTTCAATAATTTAAATAAATGAATGTGCTAAACCATGAAACCGTAGTAAACACACGAAAGAACCGTATGCGGGTATAGATTTATATATCGAGTCACATTGGCCCATTTCTTATACATAGCATGTGTTCAAAAATGCCTGACTCAGTTTGAACGTGAATAATTTAAATGTGTTTCTGTGTAAGAATAACCTATTTGTGTACTTTTATTACAAAAAGTTTAACTACAAATGTTTTTTTAAATACATATTTTTTTTTTCAAATTTTACTGTGGGGTAGCAATGCAGGTGTAAAAACGTAATAGTAATATTTTTATTATATCAACTCTTTTCAGGAATAACATACTGTAGTCTCAAATGAGCATATATCCTTGACAATGCTTCACCCGTAACAAACTGTCGTTTAATCTTACTGTCCAATTCATTCAATAATTTGTAGAATCTGCAGATGCAATTTATTTTCAAATTTTCCCACAAAAAGAATTTACAAGATTTTAAATCCTGTGAATATAGAGGCCACATGGGCTACAATTTCTACTTTATTATACCCATATATATCTTTTAGACCTGATATATGTGCATATATATATATATATATATATATATATATATATATATATATATACATATATATATATATATATATATATATATATATATATATATATATATATATATATATATATATATATATATATATATATATATATATATATATATATATATATATATATATATATATATGTGTATAATAAAGTAGAAATTGTAGCAAATGTGACCTAACACCATACCAAATAAAATAATTTGAATATTTTTAAAGATGCCAAAGATACCATGAATTCATGCGGCAGATTTTGCGATAACTTTATGAAAGTTTTTAATCGATTAAGGATTTTTTACAAAGGGAATTTGTTGTTTGTGTATTATAACCTTTTAGTGAGAAATTCTACCATTTGCAGCCTCAAATGTTTGATATATTTAAAAAAGCAAAACTGTATTAAAATGAAAAACATTTATTGTATGTCTATGTGAACACATTGTTAAAATACTTAGGAAAATGCGAAAAAATATGAAAAATGTTTTAAAATGATGCTTTAAAATTGTGAAATGCTTATTATAAATATAAAAATATATAACTGTTTTTTAGATTTCAGAAAATAAAATTGAGAAGTAAATTCCAATAAATATTTCAAGATTAAAATTGCCTTTGATTAAAAAAGAAATGTGTAATTATTTTGTGCCTGATTTTTCTCGATTGTTTTTATTTCGTTAATTCTTTTCAGTTATTCTTTTGTAATCGTGCTTTCATCATTCACCAGCTTTTGCAAATATTTTGAATTTTGTTGCCAGTAAAAAACTATGATCCCTTGGTAATTAATTGAATTAATTTTCTCTCAGCCTATGATATTAATGTCGTAAAAATTGTAATGATGGCCATTCAGTGATTTCATTAGCAATAATATATTTACTCGAACAAAATAAAAATATAAATCTTTTTGGAACACGTCTTTTCTCTCGCAATTAAGATGTAAGCGGCACTTTTATTTTTTATATTTATAAATAATAAAAAATAAAGTGGAGAAAACAAAAACCAAAGGAGTATGTTTGCTTTTTTTATCATAGACAGTCCTTTATGCTAATACTTCCGTGTAGTCTCTAATATGTTTTGAGAGAATGCTTTAAAAAATAGTCATAATTGAATTACTTTGCTATGAAAGGATTTAATGTTTCCGTGTTTGCTTTTAACTAATTCATTTTTTATATTGTCCATTTTTTATTTTGCCAAGTAAAGAAACGAAACATGTTTCTAAAATTTACCTAATGTCTTTACTTTATTGCAAAAAATATATAGGTAAAGGGAAATAGGTTATTACTAAAGCACTCGTTCATAAATAGCTTGCTATATTTTTTTTGTAAGTAACCATAAAAGTAACATCAAAATATATTCACTTTTTATGATATTTTTAATGTGATGAAATGATCTACTGATTCTCTCATTATCGTATATAATAATATATCACTCATCATTAAAGAACAAAATAACAAATACAGTATCTACAGCAATAGTTGTTACTGAACATTTATTAATTATTTTTAAGAAAGTGTAATGAAAGAAGAGAACATTTAGGATGTAAACTTACCCTACATGTTCTTTTCTTCTTTATCCTGAAATTTCATTGGCTACTGGGACGTTGCCTTAAAATAACAGGAGACCTACAAAACAGCAGAATGTGATCCAAACTTGTTTGTCCCGATAAAAGAAATTTACGAGTAAACTTTTATGATCAAGAAAATTTTATTTCATTAAAAATTGTTGTTGTATTTATTTCAGTTCCTCATTTTAAAATTTAGAAATAATTCATAGCAGTTCATGTGTTTCTATTATTGACTTCAAAATGCTTGAAGTACATTGTTATTTTATATAAACATCTTTCAAATTTCTAGTCATCGTTTAGCTTAAAATTTGGTGTGGTTATTTAAAAATCTAGGCATTTGTAGAATAGCAGTGTATGTAATAGAGCGAAATATGAAAATTAAAGTTGTGGTACAATGTACTCTGGTAATGTGATGTTATAAATAGTTTATGTCAATTATTAGATTTTATTTACAAAACTTTGTATAAACATGAATGAAGTTTTAATTCAATATTGTGTAACGTTTTTATAAATTTCTAAAATGTTTCTCAAATTATTCTTTTGATTTTGTGTTATTATAACTTTAAATATATTTTTAACATATTAGGGGATTAACTTGTCAGTCTATTGAAGAGTTAATTTATAGAAAATGTTTTATCTATACATTAAATTTTCATAAAGCGTTTGGATATTTCTAAATTTAAGTCGAATTTTATTAACCTAAATTAATTCGAAAGTTAAATAAACATACGTAATTATTTTAACAGAAGTTCTTCGCACTTGTTTTAGCTATAGCACTCGGTTGTTTTTGTCATGCTACTATGTTTGCTTGTAGCCAAATATTTAAAATGTGTACATATTTGGAGTATTTTTAATGAACTTTGAAAAGATAAGGATAAGAGGAATATTAAAGTTTTCAGTGAGCATATATTGCAGAATCACCAAATTTAGAAGAAAAGTTCTTAAAACTGACAACTAGCAAAAGCTAAGAATACTAAGAATTTTGATTCTAAACATCAATACCAGCTCATCGTGTTTCATTCGGCGAAGGTTTAGTGCAGTAATTAATTCACTGTGTAAAAAATAAAAGAAAAAAAGACAAGGTGTGCATTATTAAATTGGAGATTTACGAATGATGTTCATGAAATTGGAGCAGGTTATTAAAAAATTGTTAAAACTCCATCAGCTTTAACAATCTCATCATTTGTTTTAGAATTTCGTATTGATTTTGTGCTTATTTTCTACAATTTTTACTAAATAATTTTAATGTATTTAAAAGCCGTTTTATTACGTATACTTTTTGATTAATAACATATAGATAGATAGTTAAATACATATAGGTAACATGCACTTTTTAGTATTTGGTAGAATTAACCATTATGGAATAAGGCGAGTTCGAATTTTTTCTATGTAAAGGGGAAGAGTCCAGAAAAGGTTGAGAAAATCTGTTCAAAACTTTGGCAAAAGTGGTATTTAAATATATCCTAATACCTGACATTCGTCAATTACGACAATATAAAGGTTGGAAAAAGGGATGGAAATAATCTATTTTCTGCACAACTTCAGCTAATGGTTTTTATATCTTTCTGTTTGCAGCTATCTGCCGGTCATCCTGTGGTGATGGTCGGTGCATTCGTCCCAACTTGTGTTACTGCGGCAATAGACAAGTCGGGCCGTCATGTGACATCACGACTGGCATTAACCAACCAGGAGGAGGAGGTGGTGGTGGTGGAATCATACCGGGCGGAGGAGTTTCCCCAGGAGGAGATGGTGGTGGAGCAGAAACAGTCATCCAACCCGGTGGGGGTGGAAGTGTGGTGCAACCACCACAGAGAAGTAAGCACTTTACAATATTTATTTTTAGCAATCAATAGCCTTTAATCTACAGAATGATTTTATAGAGAAGAAAACTTTATCAGGCAACAGCTTACTCCAGTACAAAGAATTTTCATTAGAGAATGGAATTTTTTTTTCCAATGCAGCAGCCGATACAGACATTATCCTTATGCTGGACAGAGAACAAAAGAATAAACGCAAGCAGTGACGCATATAAAAGAACAAGTACAAGAAATGTATAAAAATAGAACATGGGAAGCACATTAAACTAAGAAATTAACATGTCCAAAGAGTATTAGGCATCCCAGTATCGGAAGTAGATGAAGGTTTTCGGGAGATCTGAACAGTCAAGGAAATGATCAGCATTCATCGCCGCAACAGTATGGCAGAGGGAGCAGGCAGGACTATCCTCTATCCGGAGACGAGAAAAATGAGCATATAAACAATCGTGCTTAGTCGCGAGACGATAGGCAGCTACAATACTGCTTCTTCGGCAATCGAGAAGATTAAGGATGAAATTTCCCAACGATTTTTCTTTTGTTTTTTTCTTTCAGTAATGATAGATGTATTGTCTTGTTTTTGATTAATTATTGACGAAGACTTATAGAATAGATAGAGAAGGAAATTGAAAATGATTATAATGATATTCAAACTAGCTACAAGATTGACATATTAACGGAGAAAACAAAAGAGTAATGTATACGTTAGAAAAGCAACTTTAATGTTGGAGTTAGTGAATAATTTACAAAAACTGCTCAAAAATCGACTGCAAACTGGGAAGCAAGTAGAACAGTGGTGCAGACACTGGTGTCCGCTCTGAAATATTCCAGACATATCACCAACCTTTCCAGAAACAGACAAATCATTAAGGATTACAGACTCTGCAGAGTCATGTGGAAAGTTTCATAAATTAGATTTTTCAGTTTTTTTCCATCAGGAGAAGTTAACACACTATACTATAAATCGGGTGATCGTGGTAGCCATACTATATGACTGTCTTGACTAATCTATCGATCTAGAAAAATGATATCCACGTAGAGTATGTTTGAGTATGGTTCCATCTACTTTTTCAGGTTATATTTTAGCGTATAATGCTCTTTATCTCCTCATAAAATTATTACATTAAAATATTTTTAAAGTTTGAACAGCAGCCATTCAGAGATGCACTAGCGTGTTTCTATTTTTTTAGACCATGTAATCTTTAATGAAAATTGTTTCACTTTGTGTAAACAATTATTTATTACAGTGTTTTCTATAATTTTTAATCCTCCTGTATATTACTACGCAAAAATGCTAGAAGACATTTGGCTTTAGAAATTGAGATTTTTATTGGTCAAGAATGTTCACCATTGCCTACAAATAAACTCTTAATCTTTCCCATCACATTTCGTTTAACTCTACTGTATCAGTTCTCCTATACTCAGGAACTTTAAAAGGAAGAGACTATAAATTCTTCTTTCATAAATTTAAGACAGGTAAACAGAAGACATAGACTGATTTTCTCAGTTATAAAAGGTTGTTATGCTGGACGAATTTTAATAGGTAAGATGGTCACCACCAAACAGAACTTAATATAATTTGTTTTGGGACAAAAAATATTGGAATCATAGAAGTCGTTACCTAAGTACCAGTAAAAAATTTTAGAGTATTCTTCACACTCTTTTATGTACAGAGGGTTTAAATGACACACAACTAAATCCATAAGTAACTAACGATGAAATCCATAAAACTGTTTAGTACATAATCTTGTCTTCAAAGAATCATTCCAGAAATAGTTCGAAATAATGCTATGCTGTGTATTCTTTTCCTATTTTACGTATTGTTTCATTTTACTAATTGTTAACACATAAAAATACAAATATTTATCTCAGTAAATCCCGAATATTAATATTTTAATTCAGATTATAAAACCTTCATTTAAATTTTTATGCCAAATAAATTTAAATTTTCAAACAACTAGATGATTTTAATGTTTAATTTCAAATTCTTTCATATTACATGTGGAAAAATTTCATAATTTCTAAGAGACATATGCTTTTAAAATGTTCAATTAAAAGAGTTCAAGAAAATAAAAATTTTAATAATATCATCTTCCAAACAGATTCCATAATTTTTTCCGATATAACATAAAATATATTTCCGATAATTCTCAAGTTTTTGAAACAGGAAATGTAACTTATATTTATTAAAGTTGATTGTAAATTTAATAGGTCTTACCTTTATCATCTTACATCATTTTTCTGTGTAGAACATGTTTAAATTTCATTGTATTAAAGCACGATTTTAATTTCAATATTCATCCAAAACATTGAACGAACGGTATATTATTAGAAATCAATAGTTACCGAAAATTGTACCTGTAAGAAAGATCATTAATAAAAATTGGTCATTCCTTTTCAATATTAAAATCTTTAAATTCACAGTGGTTATTATAAAGTATAATGTAGCAAATACAATAGATTTATTAAGTTCATTTTTCCATAAGATATAGAATTTGATGGTTTGTTTAAATCAATATTTGTAAACAAGAACCTGTTTAAAATTAATTTTACTTATCTCTAAATACTGCTATTAAGTTTGGACGTGTTTTAGGTTAAATTGTTTATGATATTCAACTCAATAAAACTAGTGTATTTCATCACGTTTAGCATAAAAATATACTTTAGGGAATTCTTAAAGCTCAATGTATAACATATTTAAACTTTGCGTTTTGAAAATGTTAGGTTTCATTAAAAAACAGCTCTTGATCATAACTATGAGTTGTAGATTTTCTGTTTATGAAATATTGAACATTATTGAAAATAATAATATCGTAGTATTAGCATAATGAAATATAAAACCTAGACCCTTTAATTTTGTAAAATTAAAAAAAAAGACCAATTGGGAGCTTATTTTGTTAGAGAGTTTTTAAAGTATCACATATTTTATTAACATTTAGTGTAGAGCTTAAGCGGATAGAGAGGATAAATTTCACTGTTAGAATCAAGAAATTTATTTCGTAATCCTATCAGATTATCAAACTTCAGATCTTTCTTCCTCTGGGAAAAGACATGAATATTATGATTATACCTTATTTTACTCTCAGTAATTTGGATAGTAACAACGAATTCTTTAAAAATTTTAAAATAAACTGAAATAAAAAAAAACAGAAACACGATATATTCTTCAAACTGTCGTTATTCAAGATCGCAATTAAAAATACAAATTTCATACGAAATCCCAGCTGGATGTTGCAGTTACAATATCAGAAAAGGAAAAATAAATGTTTTAGTAATCTGAAATAGTGTATCAAAAATATTTTTTTTAATCTTAAGCTCCTAAAACAGTTTCTAATTAATTGTTTTCTAAAATATTCGAAGGGGGACACTTTTTTGTCCAACCGTTCTTTTTATGTATTATATTTCTACAGGTTGTCACTTCTTTGGAATATATTTCTTTTTAATTTCATAACACCCTTTATTTTTATTTGTTAAACAACAAAATATTTGGCAATATTTTAATATTTTAATTATTTTATTATTATCTACATTGGGGCTAATAAATATCTATCTATATATGTGTGTGGGGGTGCACATATATATAAATGTCTGTGTTATACAAGCGAACGTATGTGTGTGTGTGTGTGTGTGTTTAAAAATTATACAAAATTGTTTTTCATGAACTATCTGAGTTTTGCACATTAAGTCATTAACATCTTACAGTACATTGTCGTTATCATATCAGTATATTGACGATTTTAAAATCTTCTCTTAGTAACAAAGTATAACAGGAAGCAAAACTTCAGACATTAGTGATGGCTGGTAAATGTACCGGTAATATATACCGGTATAGAGGGAATGGAATCCAATACCATCCCACACCATAACACTGATGGCATGGCTAGTATGACGATACATAACACAAAGTTGAGAAACCTCTCTTCATGATATTTTCAAACCCTAATCTATTTATCCGGGTGTTGTAGACAAAAGCAAGATTCGTTCAAAAACACGATATCATGGCATTCGAATTCCATCTTCACCGTTCTGTATACCTTTGCAAATAATAATATATGTGGTTAAAATCAAATGTAATTAAAGAAATAAACGCCTAGAATACAGTCCACTGTGCTGCAACCAATGTCGGTTTTTTTTCGATTAAACACGGATTTTGTGTTTCTGAGTTAATTGTGGTGTCGCATCGGATGCACAGCGCTCTATCAGTGACAGGATCCCAATATGCCTGTCTTCCCATAGAATGATATAATGAGGCAGTTACAATTGTTTGTGTGAGTCAGTCATTTCCTTCTGCAGGCACCGATTTCATATTCATTTTACTATGACTTATATATATTCAGTACGATTTCTCGAAAAAATAAACCGAAATTTCTGCATGCAACGTTTTGGCCTCAAACAAACTGGGAAATAGGCTAGAATGATGCTAGAGTTTTCCACCGAGATATATTAAACTGCACACAAAAAATCGTATTAGAGGAAATTCACGTTTATTAAAATATCTCAACTGTCTATCTTTTCTTTCTATATTGTTTCCCAGACACAATAAAACTCCTACCATTTGCTCGAGTTTTACAATAGTATTATTTGTAGATTACAATCACTTGTAGATTTATGTGTATTCTGTAAATTGTATGCTATTTGGTTATTGTTTTCTGGTTTTGAACTCCAAATGCCAGAAGTGTGTGTGAGTATGTTTATATATATATATATATATATATATATATATATATATATATATATATATATATATATATATATATATATATATATATATATATATATATATTATGTATGTATGTATGTGTGTGTGTGTGTGTGTACACTAGTTTATTATGAGCTGTAAATCAATTTTATACTTGTCCAAATTTTGTTCAAATCTGTTTTTAGAGCAAATTAACTAGAAATACTTAAATTGTAAGAACTATTTTTATTGATTTTATGCTACATTTCAGAATCTGTCATAGTAAAGTTTCCGATGTCCAATTTCTATTTTATTGTTTGAGTGACATTGTCTTGTAAAATTCTTTCCCAAAAGATCCCGACATATTGTCTTTTCAAAAGCACGAGCATACGCAAGTGATTGATTTTTACTGGCAGTTTTTACGTTTCTATGCCGAATAGTTTTTGTTGCGGAATTTATATATCTTTCTGACCATATTACGTTTACTTAGCGATAGATCTTTATAGATAAATATATCCCTTAATTTTTTTTAACTTTAGGGCTATTTTTACCATCTTTGTGAAAAAATTAATATATTTATTTGGTTGTCATTATGTTTAAGGATTTGGGATGAAATACATTTCAAATACTTTTTAGGGTTGCCTTTATTAAATTTTAAGAAATACGTGATGTGACAATTTTTAAAATCAAATAATATTTTTGTATATCTTTAGGGCTTATATAATTATATATTTGTGTGTGTTTGTGTATATATAAAGTCCTAAACACATTGATTTTTTACATAATTTTGACTAAATGTGACTTAATTTTTCATAATTGAACTATTTCACTACATTAACAATTTATTCTTAAGTAAACTTTTTGTTAATTTTACGTCTTTTTTCAAAAATCTTTTAAATAATTTCATCGATAATTTGAAAAAAACATGATAAGACAAGAGCGAGGTCACTGTAATATTGAATGACATTTTACTCAAGAAATAAAATGCTCCGTTATTCTGTTCAATCAGAGAGCAGTAGCAATAAATTGCTGAAAGCGAGATGTTCGGCACGTTTTAGTATTAATCTGCTACGATTTAAAGTGAATGTGTTTATTGGAGCTACGCGTAAATTTTCGTTTCTGCCATATAATAGAAAGTACAATATAGTACATATAAAAAAGAAGGTTATTCTATTTTCCGAATTTCTGCTAAAGTACCACGTAGTTTTTTCAATGTCCTTTGGAACGTTGAAAATATATTCTGAAACAAATTCTACGACGGAAGTGATCTGGACAAATGAGAAAAACTACTTAGCATGAATACAAGGTATTACGCAGGATTTCACTTTTAAACATAAAGCCTTATTTCAATGAAAATTTTGAAACTACGGATTTTGATATCAAATATGTATAGTTGTTCAAGAAAAAACTGTTGGAAATTGGATTATGAGGTTGTAATACTATCTTAAAACCGCTTTTGGTCAATTTTCAAAGCATGCAGCAAATGCCAAAGCATTACGCCTTGTGGACTATTAAATACTCAGAAAAGGTAATATTTGGTGATTAAAAGTCAGTTTTACATTTCTGGTAAGCAAAGTTGTACCTGTGCAAAATGACGCATTCATGAGGAATTCGTCCCTCAGTATCTGAATCACACAATAAGGAACCCGACAAAAGTGCTGATATGAGGCTGCATGTCATCTTGAGGACAAACTTATATCATGTGTGAAAACCGGTGATTACATTAAAATACCATGACATAAATTGCAACTAACATCGGAAGATGTTTTAGAGATCAGTCATAAATTTTAAAACAATAATACTCTATGTCACGGTGCAAATGTAGTCCAGAAATGGTCCAAAGACCATTGTTAATAGAATAAAGTGACCAGGACAGTCTCCGGATCTTAATCGGAAAAATTACCTAGGAAATAAAATTGGTTTGATATTTCAAAGAAAAAATATAAACAAACTTTAGTCAATTGAAGCTTTAATATTTTTCTTCAGCCATAGTGTCGCCACAACTCGCCATTATGCAGTGGATCTTCCAACACCAAAATATTGTATTTAAATTTAAAATATTATCTTTCATGTGACTTTTAAACATAGTTTATTACACTTGGTAACAATATGACTACTTACCATATCATTTTTAAATACAGTGATAGCGCGGATATTGTTAACAACTTACAAAAGTCAGCCAAACAGAAAAAATATTTTTCACTCTTTATATCTTATGCTTATTATCTAGATGGTGGAGTTTTATAATGAACTTGTATGTGAAATAATCCTAATTTGCAGGATTTAGATAGATGGCTTTTTGTTTTTCATATTCTGATAGGCATTTTCACTAACGTGCTTTGTCAGCGTACTTTCTTTTATGTGTTATAAGTCAAATCTCGTAATTCGAAAATATGATTTCCCTGTGACTTAAAAACCGTTATACTTTCTATAAATACACCATACACAAATAAATTAATGCATACATAATAAACCATAGATAATATATTTCAAAAATTGTTAAATACAAGTACTTGACGGCTGTTCATTTAGCAATTTTCATGGTTTTTCAAATTCTTCTTCAAAGAACATTTATCTTATATAATAATCCCTTATTTGTATGTTTGCTGATATACACATATTTAGATAAAGGTAAATCAAGAGGTTACAGATAATATCATTTTTATTAAGATAAAGTAAAAAGCATCTGAAAGATATAGAGAATTATTCATCTTATTTTAGAGGAAAAACTGTACCACTGATTACTTTATTCAAACTGAACCTTATCAGAAAATTAAAAATGCATTTTTAAATATTTAACATTCAGTCTTGAATATAAAATGACTAAACTAGAAATTCATTTGTTACGTACTCTACATCATGAACAATACTGTAATTAGGAATGAAATAGTTCTAAGATTTTTCAGTTCTAAAAATTTTTCTTTTAACACTCTTAAATCTCTAAGGAAGTTATTAAAATGCACACTCGCAGCACTTTAAATAACATTCAAACAAAACTGTTGAGATTTTTTTCCGCAATGACACTCGAGAGTTCTTTGTGTTTCCCTCACGTCCTTTAGAACTGGAGTGGCCATATGCAACCCGTCAATAAAAATTTGCGGCCTGCAGGGGAATTTACGGAATTTATAATTGGAACAAATATTGCATTTATTATAACTAATGTAATATAATTCGATTAATTTCTTGATTATTATTATACAAATTTATGCTGAACGTTGATTAACTGTAATAAAACCACCCCACTCCGGGGGCTACGTTGTAATACCACTCTGTTCTGGGGCACTATACTTACATCGGACCTGCCGGCCTACTTTACTGGGGCAGGTATGTTCGTAGATCGCCGCTGGGATTCATAGGCGAATTAAATCCTCCAAAGCTTAGACGGACAACACAAAATATTTTATTTACAAGATTTATGAAATATTAGAGTAAAATAAAATGTCATATTTAGAACCTTGGAGCCTGCATGAATCAGAAAGGATAAACCAAGCATTTTTTTAAGTCCAAGCATAAAACCGTCGTCGTGTTCTCTCACATCGAACAGAGAGATATATCCAAGTCGCAGGCCCGAATCCAACTGTTTTCTTCACATCTTCTCTCTTTTTCCTCGGGGTAGGGGGTGTCCTCATTTATCGCAACTTGATCCCTACCGAAAAGAGAAGATCTCTCGTCCAGATGTACTGCTGGTCTGCAAAAACACAACCGAGAGCATTCGAAGAACCTTATCAGCGCCCTCCCTTAGCCGGCTATCTCCAAATTCAAGGAACGCCGAGTGGAAGGGGTCAGTGGGGGCGATTTTGCCGAAAACAAGAAAGGCATATACATGTGAAACACTGGTCGTGGGATCCACATTCCGTACATTAACCTTAATAACTGATTAGCATTAAAGATCCTTTACATAAATTACTCTTGGATACAGATGAATCTAATAGAACCAAAAACATTCTAAAATCGCTGATATCCGCTTAAAGGTGACACTATTGGACTTCTATTATTTAATAGTGATAACAACGAAAATTAAAAATTTTCGAACGTCAGATTTCCGACTAAAAAGACAGGTCTCATTTTCTTTTGAATATATCATGCCTTGAAAATTAAACTGTGCAGTACAGTTAGATCTCTTCTCAATCTTCCTTACACATTATCACAAAACACATTTTTCTAATAGAATGTAGAGAAATAAAGACTTAAAGACTAAAGAATTCCCCATATTACTCTCCATAAAAGAGATTTTCGATCTGACTCTATGGCCATTTTATAGTACCCGAAATCCTGCTAATGACCTCGGAGATTTATAAGTGAGGAGGTCTTTGTTTGAAATGGAACCAATTTGAATGACACTGAAAGAGCCCTGGAGTTTGATTCGTTGTATTTGCACAGCAATGGGTTTACATCTGAAAAGTCCCAAGTATATCAAACTTTTGGTGTGCGTCATACACGACATGTAAATTTTCTCTGTTTTTCTTTTAAAATACAAGGTGTGGGCTATACGCGCATGCAAGTTATGTACTTATAAATGCGGTATACAAAATGAAATTAAATGTAAAAAATGTTTGTATAGACCTAGATTTTATGTTACGTTATGCAAAAGCGGAACGATTAACGCGTGAGTAGTAGAAATTTGTTACAAAATTATGGATTTTTATCTCTATATATAGTTTTTTAATACTGTATCTAAAGTCTATATAGTGATTTTGGCATTTTAGATTTTTACTGACTTTATTTCATATCCCCATTGTGATGTATATATAATTTTCAAGTAAAACATTCTCTTTCTTTTTCTTTTTTTTTTTTTTTTTTTTGGTCTGATTGAATCTCTAACAACCTCAAGCAATACGCCTCGCTTTTTGACAATAAAAAAGGCTATTTCGAACTGAATATGTTTTCTGAATAGATACACCGAATAGGTTTCACAGCTACTGTCTGCTTCCTTACTTTAAAAATACCTTTTTCGAAGTCAATTGGAAAATCCCCCGAGAGACAGAAATTAGACTATAATTCAAATTCTCTTTTGATAGAATACGGTTGAGTGTAAACTTTTGTCGCGTTACTGTACAGAGATTCCCGAACTCTAATATATTTTTCAAGCAAAATTTAATCTTTTATGAGCTTTCCTGCAGTGTTTAGTATCTCTGCAAATACAGTTTTCCATCTAAACCAATTTCTTTCCTTCCGTAGCGTAATAAAAAATTCAGCACCTAACATAAAAAATTCAATATCCTTTTAATGACTTTTCATTTTGGAAAACTCTCCTCCCGGGGAGTATTGGAAAAATCTCAAGATTGTTTCGATTTCAGAATGATAATTTGCTGAGTTATACGCGTGAAGGAAACTCGGGAACGAGGAAGGAAGGAAGGAAAATATTCCGGTTATTGTTATTATTCCATGAAAAAAAAAGCTCCAGGCACGAGATATAGGATTCTCCTAAGTGAAACCTGATGGAGGATTTAAGAATATTTGGAGGAAAACATATCAGAAACTTCTAGAGAATCATACGGTGCTTGATATTTGAATATCGTAACTTTCGTAGCTATTTTTTTTCTCCTAATAAAAACAAATAAATGTTTCACTGCTGAGCTGTTTTGTACTCCCCGAGAGAAAAATTCTCTCGTAAATTACTCCATACATAATTGCTTACTATATATGTATAATAATTAAAGTTCCTTTTTTATTCGCAATGATGGTTCTATTTGATTTAGATTAAAAGGTGCTTTCAATAAAGTCAGAATTTCGATGGAATCTGAATAAATATCAGAAACCCTTTAAATGAGAGTGAGATTCAAATATTTTCACGTCTGATAATATTTACTTAGGCTTACTGTACATAAAAAAGAAATTGTTCCTTTAGAATAATTTTAGTCTTCAATATTAGATATCCATTTAGGCGTTGTATTTAGCGCTTCGAGGAGAATTTTACATCGTAATTCAGTAATAGATATCAAGATATTTTATGTAAGTTTAACATTTGATGAAATTTAATATTTAATTAAAACAAGCTTGATTATGTTCAATGTTCCTATAGACTGACTTTTTACAATTTGTAATGAGAATTACCTTGATTAAAATATATTATACAGATAAAATAAAAAACTAAAGAATGCAGAAAAGGAATCTCTACCCAACCAAAACTTGATCGTAACTTGAAATCAATTTTGCTATAATATTCAACTTTAACTGCATATTAGTTCTTTTTTAGTACATTTATAAAGCTTAAACAATGTAATAAAACAGAAACTGATATATTTAATAATTATTAATAAAATGTGCCTTATTACAAATGACAACATAGAAGTGTATTATCTTTTCTCAGAAAAATAATTTATTTAAATTGGAATTTTAAAAAAAGCTACTTCATTGAAAATAAGCTTCTTTGTATTTATCTATACATTTTTACAAGATTTTTAAATAGTTTTTTAATGTAGGAATAAGAACAAAAGTTTTATCCCATTTAAGGATCTTGCCATAAGATAAACATCGTATTAGTACAGAAAGTGTGTTTATTAAATTCTAGAACTGTGTTTGTAAGAAAAAAAGAAGAACATATGGAAAGGTTTCACTACCGTTTCAGCCAATCAGATGGGCAGATGAGAAAAGTATTGATTGCACTAATGATTCGAATAATGAAACGCGAAAAGCAAATCTCATTCGCTGCTGTTCTGGATATTCTGATACAGCAAAGGCACTGAAAGGTTGTTTCAAATAAGAGAAACTAACAACTGAAACTTAAAGAAGATTAAAAACACTTACACCCCGTCTCTGAATTTTCATCTGGTATTATCTATTTCGGCCCGGGATGAAAGTCGTTTTATTATCAATCACAACCTTAAGAAAACCAGAAAGCAATGGAGAATATCCACGCTTTAGTGACCGCAGGAGATCCAAAGAATCAAAGATGCTAGAAACAAATATAAGAACAGCATGTACACAGTTTGCAAATTTATTACTGAGGATTTAGAAAAACAGTAATATACTCGGATTTGAATAAATTTTTGTATGATTACTCGACGACAACAAAACAGAATAGATTCTTCTGGGATGTTAATCGGCTCAAATAGCCGCTGCATTTCGATTCCATATGTCAAAAGAAGGATCTTAGTGTTATACAAAGCAGTGTGCTACAAAGTGTAGAATGGCAATACCCATGCCATTTATAAAAGCACAGTATCCAAAAGTTTAAAGGGAATCTAACCTATTTCTATAATGAACATAGAGCAGTTCATCAAATCTATGTTCTACCTTGTCGAAGCCGGACGATGACCGACTGGTTGCTCACTGCTTTTCAGTACTGGAGGCTGTGGGTTCGAATCCCTCTGATAGCATCGTTATTCGTAGCCGTTTCGAATAGATTTTAAACAGTAGATCCCGGTCTCGTTGACCCGCAAAAGAAGATCATAAAGAAATAAATACACTGTTGTGCAAAACTTAAGCAACATGTAGGTTTTTTGTCATAACACCACGAGAAATCATCTGAGAGACATGAAATTCAGAAATTAGGGAAACTATTATGTAAGTAAAGGATAACGAAAGCATCGGCGCTAAAAAAGTAATACAATGCATACGGTATGGAATGAAACAAAAACAAGCTTTATTTAAATCATCATGACTCATAATTGTCTATCCAAGAGGAAGAACAGCAAGTAGATGTTCCATAATATTGTATATGCCCTCCCGTAACTGCACTGGTTTTTTTCACCGTCTCTGCATACTCAGAACCAGCTAGTCCAACATTTCTTGCGGTGGGAGTTGCCCATTACACAATCAGCATCTGTTTGAGTTGTTGGGTGTTTCCCGGAGGATATAAGCGGGCTTCAATGCGTCTCCCCAAAGCATTCCACACATGTTCCATGGAATTTAAATCATGCGAGTACGTTGTCCAATCCATTCGAGTGATATCTTAACTTTACAGTAGCTCCTCAACAGCACCCACCTATTCCTTAAGTTTTGCACACCAGTGTATCTGCATCATTTACATTTAACCTAAATTGATTTCAGTACTCAGTCATGTTTCTACAATGATAAGATAAAATCAGTAAAAATTAAATTCATATGCAATACACTAGGAACATTTTTAAAAATTATTATTGAAGATTCCATTTTTAAGTTAAGGTTTAAAATTTGAACATAATAAAATCCGAAATGTCAATTCTAGTATCCCAACAAGAACCTTTTATGAGAAACTTTTTATAAATCTGTAAATTAAAATGTGGTTCATTAATGTTCGCTTCTTTACAAGATTATCTGGTTTTCATACATTTTTCATCCATTTGCTTTTAGAACATCAATAGAAAGGATAAAGTTAACTTAAACTAAAGACATCTAATATTCATACGGTGCTTTCAGTTTTGGTTTTTAAAACAGAAGTTTTACCGCAAGTTTAATTGCTTGCATATTATTTTAATAAACATTGTTATTATATATTTATTAGAAACTTTTAAACTTCGATTCGAATTTAACGATTTGTATTAAATCATCAATTCTGACTAAGAAACAGCATTTATTAGAAAAATACATTAAGTATAGAGATAGAATTTATAAGCATTTTTTTTAGCCCTCTTTGTTATTTCCAATTGTTGGTAAAAAGTCATTAATTTATTTAATAGTAACATAAAATTTCTTAGTCAAATTTGTATTCATTTATGACAATGAAAGTTTACAGTTATTTCATAACTAGCATATAGCCCGTCATATGACGGGATTTGTAAAATTTTTAATTTTTAAGAATTAAAAGTACCCTATGAGGCAGGTAAAAAAAATGGTTTGTTTTATAGCTGAGAATTATTTGGTACACGCTCAATAATTTGTTTATCTTCATACTCATCTAATGTCTCCCGATACTGTGAATGCAGATTAGAATTACAATGAATTCATTTAGTCAAACCGTGTGGTTATGTATATAACACACAGATGAACAAACTTCTTAGGGCCTTCTCTGGACTTTGCGAGTCTGTTCGAACGTTCGTTGGGACGTCACTTTGACATCAGCTTGATTGTTTGCTCGCATAATGCCCGCAAGCTGACGTCAAATTGATGTCACAATGAAAGTTCGAACCGGACCGTGACGTCCAGAGTAAGGACCTTAATTTTTAAAGATATATAACTTAAACGCTAGATATATAATAGTCGGTGAAATAGACTTCTACAATTTTCTGAAAAGAATTTATTGTTAATACTGGTGATAAAATTTTCATTGCAACAAAAACTAATCGATGATTAAATTTAAAATTATCACTTATGTACCTAATCTATTATTTATGCCAAATATGAAATAAAATTATTTAAATACTATCTAATTTCAGTGATAAAATGTATGAAAATAATGCAGACGATATTTAAATAATTTAAAATAAGAAATTATTAAGAAATGACGTCATAATGTTAGAAAAAAATGTTATTTTTACCTATTTATTTTACCTATTTAGTGTAGTATATTTTACTTCGTTGAATTAAACAGGGTCAATAACTAAAATTCAATACCGTTTAATTTTATAGTACATGTTATTAATTTTATAGTATACGTTATTAAAAAAACAAGTTTTCTTTCTACAACTGGGTAATTAAGATTTCATAAAACAACTTCTTTAAATTAAGAGAGTTTGATAAGTTAGGTTCATGTCCTACATTTTTGTGAAAATATTTAATAAAATTTATGATTAATAAACAGACAAAACGATTATGGAAGACTAGTCAATTTTTATATTATATTGTATCTACAGTGAAAAACATTACTTTGATATAATAATGTAGGTATACACATTAAGAAAAAATAGCGATTAAAAAAAAGAAAACTTATTAATAGGAATTTGATATATAGCAACAAAATTTTGATTGTAAACTTCAAAATCAATTTTAAGACAGCAGAATTTAATCATGTATTTGATAAGATCAATGAATGAGTAGCATAATTAAATTTCTATATGGTTTAATAAAAAATTAAGTACTCAAAAAGACCTCCAAAAAAAATCTGGAGTTTTTATTATTCTATATCTGAAAACCGTTTTAGTAATATTAGCCATTATTTCTTGTCACTGAAAAATCTTCTTAGTTTATTTAAAAACCATTATTTTATAACCGAAGCTTTATAACAAAAATATTTATAGAGTGTCTTCTCTCCTCTTTATTCGTAACAATAAAGTAATTCTTTATAATATTTCTGATTAAACAGATTTATATTAAGTGAATGCTCTTTAATAGCAACATTCCTTCATAAAAAGCTTCTACAGTCGAATTTGTTAAATATGCCTGAATATTTTTCACATACGCCCAGATAGTCTTTCATACATAAATTACGTATCTGTTATCAGAAAATGCTAAAACTCACATGAGAAAGAACTAACTGAAATTGAAAAACGAAATTTTTATTTTACTATCATTCACTATTGTTCACTGAAGTAATTATATGCTCTTTACTTTTATATTTAAAGCATTAAAATTTTTAAGATAGTTCCAGTGAAATTGATTAAAACTTTTTAACTAGAAATATTCTGAAAGAGAGATCATATTCATGAAAAATGGAGCAATAATTGTTTCAGCTTCACTAGTTAGAAGAAAAGAAATTTTGTATGTTTTATTTATAGCATTTAGTATCTAATCCAAATCGCGTCATATATTCATGTAAAAAGTAATAGTTGATAGGAAGTTTTGGCATTAAATTCCATTATCTTTTAAAGTACTAACCACTAGAAAGAGACAGTGTCAGTATCCTATACTCAGTTAAATAAAACTCACTAATCCATACAAATGCGTGTTCTTGATTATTTTGGAAGTGCACTACGTTAATGCAATTTATTTAATAACTCAATAACTTTGTATTAGTCAAGAAATTAGATTTTTTATCTTAAAATTAGGGCTAAATTTTAGCTTTTTTGGTTTAAAACAAAAGTTAGAATAAAAAAATAACATGCTTTAAAAATAACTATAATGTTTTCTTTTGCTGATTGTTCCAGCGACAATTAAATTTCAATGTGGTTTTATATTTAAGTGTTAAAGAGCAATTCGACACAATGCAGTTTTGTCATTAAATTTTAGAACTGGAGATCTAAGGTGGATACTTAACTCAAAGTTCTGCATGGGAATTCTGAAATCAGATAAATAAGAACGTCGACGTTGAATATGAGAGATGACATTTTGCCTTTCTTTACTATGTTTTTGGTAGATCAAACAGTTGAAAAAGTGGTTAAGGAAATGAATTGGTCCTAATTATGAGGTATGATATATGCATAGTAACTATCGAGCTGTAAAATCTTTTTTAAAACAGCTTATTCTTATTACAAAAATAAAAAATTTTATTTTAGAAAAAAATTTTTGTCCGCCATCAAGAATGGTCTAACTGTATGAAAATGATTTTGCTTCACACTTGGTATATATTTCAGACTATTATAAAAATATATTAAATGAAGAAACGAAATTTAAGCTGCAGTGTCATTAAATAGCTATTATTTTCTATCATTTTAAAAGTAGAAGAACAGTTATTTCATGATAATTAGAAAAATGTTTTTATAGGGAAGATTTTTAGACTTGACTAGTACTATGTCCTCTTCAAGCACTAACCAAGAGATATTTTTACTAAAAATTCTCGGTTTGACTTTGGATAATTTTCCGGAATAAATATTGATCAATTGTTACGATGTTTTTTAATATCAAAAGAAATGTTGAGAATTTTACAAAGTTTTGTTCTGTATGTTATTCTTGATTTATAGCGTATGTCATCGATATTTTAATGTCTGTATAATATAAGCATAAATCCTATATTCTTAGTATGCCTATTACTTCATTAAAACTTCTGAATACAAATCAAACATTTCAATAAAGTTTACATAGAGTTTTCAATTTCATCAACGTGTTAAAGTGTTCTTAAGAATAAGTTACTTTAATAATTTTAGAATGTGACAATAGTCAGAAAACATACTTTAAAAGTTGGTAAATATTTTGCAGAGTATAAATGTTGAACTAAATATTTTTTAAAAATCTCGGATGGGATCTAAGTTTTTCCAATACTTATAATTTTTAATAGATTTTAAGTGAAAAAGTATGTTTTCTTGAAAAAAAGTATTTTTAAAGGAGTAGATACTCAACAAATATTAAATTTTTCTTAAGGATATAGAACATATCTCATGTATAGCAATTTTTGCACTGCTTCAAAAAAGAAGGCATTGCTGTTGAAAAAAACGAGAAATCTTTTATTTAAAATAAATGATATTTTTTTACTCTACAAAAAAATTGTTTCGTTCCAGCTTATTGCTATTATGGTGTTTCCGAAGAGAATTTAAGCAAAAAGACGTTTAAAAGGACTCTTTCCCTTTTCAATGGGAAAGACGAATAAAACCAACAGTTCAAATCAAAGGAATTTCAATCTTCAGCAACTTTAAATTTTTCTTTGATACTACTGAAAGATATTTGCAGTCGGTTCTCGAATCTTGCTTCTCCAATAAACTCTGGCTGAGTAACTCTAATTAAATACCGGTGAACTACTTAAATTCAATATTGTAAGCATTCTGATGAATTTTCTGCCGCTGCTAGATTTTTGTTGATTTAAAAGCAAATTTCGTTAAAATGCATTTAGCATTCAGCTTTGTTGAATGCGATATTAATTAATGGTAAAATTGTTTTTTACTTCGGTAACATAAATTTTAAAATCCGAAAGGCTTAATATGGAAACACTGAGTTGGTATCTCATATTTACTCATATGTCTGACTGAATAAATAATTTCATAAATTGGTTTTTTAAATAGTATCTCCCTTTTAAAAGCCTTTCATACCTTTTAAAATAATATTTTTCACTCTTTAAAGACTGGATTCTAATCATAAATCGGCCGTGACAATGCTTGTTTAAGCATTCGTTAACTCTTTGCACATAACTACACATTTGATTAGAAACAATAAATGAAATTAAATACTTAAAAATATCCTTAATTTCAAGAAATTTTCTTTAACAATCAGTTTACATTTATAAAAGCTATCCACTTTCAACTGAATAGTTTTAAAAGTTTCCAAGATATTTATGTTTAGTAACTATAGTTAATATAAATAGGTTGAATGTTGTTGATATGAGGAAATAACACTGAGATTAAGTTTTGTTAGTTGAATGAACAGCTAAATTGATTAAAATTTCCCTTTGTAGCATATGTTATAACTTGTACATTAAATTCGTTATATCCATTATAATTATACAATGATTCATTTCTAAAACCCACGATAGTTTATTATAAGTTTTAAACAGCACAATATGCATGCAATGTATCAAAACTATTACACTTAAAATATCTTTCTAAAATTCTCATTTTTCTATTCTCATTCTTTCATATCTATATTCAAAACCACAAAATCTCAGAATTAAAAGGAGAGTGTTCGCTGCTTTAAGTCTATCAAACAAGTCTCCCAAAGCTAACTCTGAAATAAATGCTAATTTTCTTTCTACTCCCCACATTTTTCACCTGTCTTAATACAATGGTTCTTTTTTCCTATGATCTAAGTTTCTTTCTGTAGGTTAATATCGCTGACTAAGCTACATCTCTATTGCGAATATCTCCGAGTCATCTCTCGTTGTGGGGCTGACATTGTAATAGAAAAGTTTTTCCATTTGCTCTGTTCTTCTCGGAGAAACATATCTTTTGTCAGTCTTAAATAAAAGTTGAGCATAGCTGCTTCATTGTAATTTTTGATTAGAGTATTATTATTGCCCAATAACCCCGGGCAATTAAAAATAATAGAGGCTAAATTGATATGCGACAGGCAGATTAATTTCGTCATATTACATGTATTTTAACAGTCCGAATCTTAGAAGAAGTGTGCTTCCTTGTTAGACAAAAAAAAATTATCTTTATCAAAACAAGGCGGATAACCATTCTTACACAAAATTCATATGTTACTTAATTATTTCTTAACTTATAGCATGTTTCTTTAGAGTCACGTACAATAAGAGCTTAATGGATTTTGCATTCAAGCAGGATCTAAACTTTGCATCCAAAAATATTCTACAGGCGGCTGAATCAGAGATGGAACGATACTATATTACAGTACTACATACTTAGTGACATGTGACTGAGAAGAGAAACATGGCAGAAGGAGAAACAAAAAATATAGACTACAAAAATTTAATAATAAAGTACTTACTGATAAAAAGTAAAATATACAAAGATCTAAACTCATTTCTTCAATGTTCTGATGAATGCCAAAAGATTAAAAACTCATTATTTAACCCCAAATTATAATTCATTCTCTTTTTTTTAAAAAAAATTGTATTAACAATCCTTTCAGCGTTTGACCATCGTGTAGCTTTTAAATTAGGGGTACCAAACTTTTCCGGATATGGACTAGATTTTCAAATTATTTTAAAGATAATTGAACTGGTACAATGTTCACTACAATAAAAAAAGACTAACTAGTAACATATTCATTTCTACGAGAAACGTATAACCTAATACACATATAAATACGTATTAACGAGTCATCTGTTGCAACTAATACATTTCGAACGCTGATGGTATTCGCCATCATTTCTAAAATAAATCTTACAGACCATTTTTCCGTATAATGTTACAGGTATGTCCCGGAGACGTAATGATTAACAAAATAAAACCGTAGAGTTACCTTCTATGCCGCATCTTGTAGGTGATTGAACATATATAGCATTAGTGGGTAAACTCTGACAACAAAGTAGCCAAACGATGGCCGATTGGTTAGGGTGCTGGCCTTCGGAACCGGAGTTCGTAGTTCAAACCCCACTGTGGCATGAATGTTCGTAGCCGTTCGAAATCGGCTTTAAGCTGTAGGTCCCGGTCTCATTTTCTCCCGTGTTGCAAAAAAGGAAACCGTAGCATTCCAAAACGTACCATACCTGACCGGAAAGTAGAAGGAAGGTAGAGGAAAAATAGAAGTAAAAGGGGAGAAGATTGAAGAGAGGACATAACGTCTCCGAAACGTTAAGATATCCTTCTAATATTAAAACACTTGGTCATGTCGATAAAATACACAATCTAACTTTTTTTCTGTTTCATTTTCCAACACAAGACTGCTTAAAAATATTATTAAGCAAAACACCGTAATTAATTTAAAGTCACAAATAGAAAAATTACATAATGATATTTATTTATTTTAAAGAACAAATTTTTTCAGGCTAGTCTTTGGTTTTCTCTGATTTAAATGTATTTTGCTTACTGACTGTGTGGGATCTAAAGTGGGCTTTTAGCTTATTTTTGCATCTTATCCAAGAAAGTATAGAAAAATATAGAATGCCACATGCAGACTTCGGCAACTTTCAAATAAAGTTGTTTTCTTTCATAGTTTTTGAATATATTCACTACCAATATAGTCATTGAACTGAATAATGTGCTTCGAATAATATAGTTGATGCTTATTTCTTTTTAAATAAAAATTCCATTTCATGCAAATATTATGGAGAGAAGGTTATTTTGGACGTCAGAAAAGAGGATTGGGGGATTTGAAAATTTTGAGAATTACCTTCTTGAATAACAGCATCAACTGCAAAGGTATGAGATTTTTCACTATCAGAAAAGAGGTTTAAATTTCAAGATATTCGTGAAACTATATTCCATGCTAAACTATCTACTTTTATAATTAATGCTATTATAAAATACATGAATGATTTATGTCAAGCCAGCCTGTCAGGAGGCGGACTTTTAAAGTACAAAGTCACCAAAAACTTATAATTATAAGTATTATTAATATCGATTAATAGGGTTAAAATATGATTACACATATACATATAGATACATGTTTGTGTTTCTGTACGTGTATTGATTGTACGTGTACCAAGGAATCAACGAGGGACACTACTGTGCACTGAGAATCTCCAACAGTGTCGACGATTTATTTAAAATTATCTGATAAACAAAAACAAAAAATAAGTAGCCCAAATTTGTCTGGGCTCTTTAAATTTTTCTAAGATTAGACTCACCGTTTAAATAAAGTTAATATTCTTCAATATTTTACATAAACGTTTTAAAAAATTAGTCGGCTAAGTTCTTTTAAGCTTTCATTTATTTTACGCTAACATTTAGAAAAGTAGAACGGCTACTGCAGAACGTTCATCTGTTAAGACTGTTACCAGGAACATGATAGAACCTTCGAGCGAGACAATGTGCACCTACAATGACGAAATTAAAAATTCATCATTCCTGTGGTTTGTTAGAGGGTCAGATTGTTTCCCCAAATTTCAAAAATCATAACTAAGAGTCCAACTGAGTTATGTGAATTCCATGAGCTTTTCACAATGGATTACAAAATGAAACTTAATATTTTATTGGTGGAAAAAATCAGTTTGTACGTTGGATTGAGGTTCATGTCCTCGGGACGATATAAAATTAGAAATGGGGAAAATAATTTAGTTATTTTTAGGTTAAATATTTCATATATAGTACACAAACACGCATGCTCATTATATATGTATATATATATATATATATATATATATATATATATATATATATATATATATATGTGTGTGTGTGTGTGTGTAATATTATTTTTATATTAAAATTGACCAACGTCCTTCTAAGAAATAATTTTCTGATGATCCTATCCTTTTATGGAAGCCTTTTCTAGTAACCTTGGTAAATATCTTTGTTATCCCTGTCGATTTGGCGACTTCACTACGAAAAACTTCCGGTCGTGTAAGTATAATAATACAGCTCCTGGCACTTAAACCACGTCATCGGCGTCATCCACGTGACTTGTAATTAAACTCTGATTGGTTGGCGAAGACAGCTAATGTATTGCTGACAGACGTCCATCAGAAAGGTTGCCTCAATGAACTATATCAGTTTGATCCCAAATTTCTTTATGTCTTTTTCCCTCCGACGTCGATTTGCGATGACTGCATTCAATTCAAGATGTAAGCACATCCCTTGGTCATGAGACAAAATATCATTACAATATAATCATCTCCTAAATGTTTGCTATCATTCCGAAATAGTGGATCAATCTTGATGAGGTTTTGGTCAAGTATTCGGGTAAATCCTGGAAAGATTTTAGACAGTATTACTCAAACGGAACACCCTTCCATAGCTATTGTAAGGCGCTTTGGGTTTTCCGAGAGATTTATTTGAAAAGAAATTTTAAAATAACGCCTGTGAAAACCTCTACAAGAGTCCGCCCTGACAAAATAGAACTCCTAGACTATTGAAACATGTTCTAAAATAAGATTTTAAGTAGATCAATGTCATAGGAGATTAAATCGGAATAAACACAGAACGCCTTTTTTTTTCCTTTAATAGACCTGGTAAGCATATTGTAAGGTGATATAGGGTATATTTTTCTTGTACTAATGCCATAAAATATTCAAAACCTTTTAAATAACTTAATTCCTCTAATAGTATTTAAAATGTGCATTAAGATAATGCTTGCTAGGTAAATTTACTTAAGTTATTTAATTTTATCTATTTTTATTTGGTATATTTATTTCTTTTAATTATATTTTTGTTATTTTTACACGCCAATTTATTAATTTGCTAGGAGTGATGCCGAGACTGTTTACAAAATTCAAAGTTTTTAATATTTACATCCCATGCTTAATATTTTTGTTTAATTTGGTTCTCTTTAAATAATCTCAGAAACATTTTAAGTACTTTTCCGTCAGCCGAGCTCAAAGATAATACGGGAATTATTTTCTGGTGCTTTTAGGTATGGTAGTTTATATACAGTTTATCTGAAATTAAAATAGACCGTAAATTTGTAATAAACATAACAATAACTGAATTTATTAGTTATGTATAACCAGATAAAAGGTTGCGGATACGCGGATAGTATCTTAAGCGTTTACAGGTATTCTCTAATTGGCTAACACATACTTAAAGTAATAAAAATGTTAATATATAACGTTATGTTCTTTAGGTTATATGTTTGATAAGTCAAAGGAAGTGTGAAAACTGTGCTTTCTGCTATTGCTATGAGATATATGTTTGTTTTTAGGTTTTTGATTACTGTAACAATACTACTATTACATTTTACCTGCTGTGTAAAACAAACTAAATACAACTTATTTAATTCAGGCTTTCCTGTAATAATAATTACTTTACTAGAAATGTCAAAAAATTTAAATTATCATTATTGTTATTATTACTATTGATATTACTATTATTATTGTTATTGTTACTATAGTGTGTTAGGTCTTCAAGTTTTACCTTATTTACCTTAAAGAACAAACGAAATTAAAAATATGCATTATATTCTTATTATTAGATGCTTCTTTGTTTAATAGCTTTTAAAAATTATAATATCATCACTATATCTTTTGCCTGTTGTTTAAAAAAAAACCAAAGGAAAACTTTTATTTTAATAAAACTTAGAAAAATACTTTATACCTGTAGAAACGTCAAAATTTTTAAACTATGCAATAACTGCAAATCATACAATATTATCGTTACCAATGGTTTTTCTTGGATTTAATAACAAATGGAAGTCAGAAAACTTCTAAAATTCAAGTTAATATGAAGTTAGATATTCATGTTTTGGTGTATTTGCAGCCCTATTCAATACATCTTTTTTATGGAATTTCAATGTAAGAAGACGAAAATACGTTCTGCTGTATTGCAAAAAAAATTGGATAGCTCAGAATATTTGAATAGCTGCTTTTTCTTAGAATTTGTGTAAAGATGATAGTCGGAATTTATAGTTGAACCAATGAATAACATTGCTGAGGTCTGCATATATTCATAAGTCATGAATAAACCTAAAACTGATAGGTATATTTCTTCCTTGCTATGATTTTCTTTAAGGAATATTTAAAAGAGACGAGCTGTAAATGAAAAACATTGAGAATGTTCATGTAAAATATGAATCAAATATAACTCTCTAAATTGAAAATGACTGTATTTATTTGAATAAACTTTCCACTTGACGTATTGGAAATAAATTTGAAAATTGATTATTTTATGAAAGTTTTCAGACTATCATAGCTTAAAAAAGTATACTAGACTATTCTTAGAAGAGCTAGTTGAGATAAAGATTGTACAAATGTAAAGTTTCATCGACATTTTCTAATTATTTTGTACGGCTTATTTAGTATTTTAACAGTGGAACGTTGTATCTTTATCAGTTGTTTATTAGAGAAATTTCCCTAAAATTTCACAACCAAAAGTATAAAAATTGATGTGTGATATCAAAAGTAAACAGCCCAAATACAGTTCAGTGAAAATTTAACTTACAAGTGGGAAACAGTGTAATAAAAGAACAAAAACGTAAAATAATTCAGAATAAAAGCATTCTATTTCCACACCTACTTAACCTCACAACATTTTCATCTGCCTAAAGTGATATGTGGTACTAAAAGTAAATGACACAAATACAATTCAATGAAAATTTAGACCAAAAGTGGGAAACAGTGTAATAAAATGATAAAAACATACAGCATAAAAGATTTGTATCCCCACACCTACTTGACCTTTCAACAGTTTGACCTGCCTAAAATCTTTTCAGAGCTTGCATCAATCACCACGCGAAATCCTCTCTAAATTGGTCCAGTTATATCGAAATGCGCAACGAACATTCATAAGCACCCACGCGTACATACATGCATACAAAGAAAATATACTTTTTAAAGAAGATACACGATTATGCAAAATAAAAACTCATCAGTATGCTTTAAACTTTTATTTTACTTTCTTTTACAAAGCAAAAAAAAGTTTGGTAAAGGTATACTGTTAAAACTTTCAGTCTTCAGATTTCAACGTATGTACCGATTTTGACATGCCGGTATCCATTTTGACTAGTTTAAGCGATACGTTTTTGAGTAGTGAAAGAAAACTTTGACTTTTTAAATCTTTAAAAAAATCATTCTGAATATTTCTAAATGAGTTATCAGCAGTTTCTTCATAACTTCTCTATATACCTAAGAATGTTATCCATACAATGTAAAAATCTGGCATGTCGGACTCTTGAAGCATTTAACTGTACACCTTCCTTTTCAATTACAATATGCACTCTTTGTAGAAAAAAATTTTAATGTAATTTATATTAATGATTCCGGCCACCTAAGACAACAATACAACATAGAGTTATTTATGCATTTATTCACTGTCAGTTTTAACAATGCTTTTCTGGCGATTCAAAAAACGCTATCCTGGATATTCCTAGTAAATGTAGTGCTGTAATAGCATTAAAATTCTGGTTTATAATGAAATGGTATAAAACGGAAAATCCTATGACTAATATAAAATTTAAAAAAATTCAGTAAAATTTAATAAGCGTACTAGGAAACCATATAGAATCCAAATCAGAAATTTTTCCATGTTTAAAGTAATGTATTCTACGTTTGATGAATTATTTGTATACACAAAATGTTAACTTCATTGTTCAAGCTTTTGAATGTGACATTTCTAAGGATTAATGGTATAACAAATATCCAACAATAAATGTACACATGACGAGGCGCTTTTAACTCTTACCTTTTTCTCGCCTCATTTTCTATTTAATTTCTCTTTTCCATTTTTAACACAATCATTCCCTGTTTACACGATGGAATGAACTTACAGCAATCACACCCAAAACGTGTGTAGTCATCGAAATGTTGAATGATGGGCATTATACAGCAGAAAACGTATGACCTTCCTTTTTTAAAGAATTTACTCGGTTACTAATATAATCTGCGCATTCGTATATTAATGGATTCGAATACGTCACGGTAAAGTAATATAATTCATTGCATTATTGTTTATATTCTATAGGGAGCATTTTTTTAAACCTACAAGTAAACAAACTTGAAACTGTACGTTAAAGTCTTCTTGTAATACACCTGTATACTTTCTTATTAATACAACAATGAGAAAAAGCTTAGACACAGTTTGTATATACTTTAAAATTCTTTTCTAAGAATATTTAAACTTGCGTTGCAGAAGATACATTTTGTACTCTATAATTAACTTCTTTTATTCCGCCGTTTTTATTATTATTACTAAAAATGTTTTACAGGAAGAAATGTTGCCATTTTCTTTTAATAAATGCTTAGTAGCGAAGTAAATGTTTTCTTAAGAATATTAAAATATGTAACAGAAGTGAGATCTAAATATTACTTGCACTCCACAACAAAAGAAGCTTGTCTACAAACTATGTGTAAACAGACTATTGTAGAGAATTCAAAATTTTTCTTTAGAAGACGTGATAGAAAAGATTAACATTTACATTTCCCTAGAGTTTGGAATTTTGCTGAGTGTTACAGGATATCTGTACTCATTAATCAGTCAGTCCTTGTGAAGAGTAATTTAAACTTTCTTACTCTGTATTTTACGGAGTTGTGATTTTCTTTGAAAATTTATTTGACAGTTGTATGTCTAATAGTGAAGGAATAAGCAACGTTTTTCATATCGGGTCAAAAGATGTAAGAAACAATTCAAGGAGCCATTAGGATTTATCCTAAAATTTTAACAATTGTAAAATGTATTTTCAGTTTCATTTTTCTTTAATTTCAATTTCATTCATCTTGCTTGTGGAATATATTTAAAAAAAGTTCCAAAACTGGAAACATTTTCTTTAATTTTGTAAATTATTATCATCAAAATGTTATTAAGTTGTTATTTAGGTTGAATAAATCTAAAATTGGCGCTTTTACGTTCCCCTAACTAAGTTTGGGCATCAAAAGCAAGCGGTTAAGATCGCAAAATGACTTTGATCACATTTTAGTCGATGTTTTAAGGTTGAAATATTTTACGAATATCCACAATAACCCAAATAAGAACCAGAAACACACATTATTTTTTAATTTCCACCACTACTTGCAATAGAAGTATCTGTCCACCCCCTTTCTATATGAAATAAGCAGTATTATAGCTTATGTCGAAAAAGACATGCGTCGGGCGACGCATAAAATGAACATTCTGACAGATGAGAATACTAATTTTGACTAAATTGGATTCTTCTAATTAAAGAAAATAAAAATAGATACATTTCTCACTGTCTTCCAATTTGAAATGAAACCACTCTGTTTATAATTAAATCAGAGTAGAAAATATGAAGATAGTATCATATAACTTTCATATGCAATAAGGTGGAGCTAGGAGAGCAATAGTTTGCTCTTCCTTCTTATAATATTATCTTTGTTCATATGATAATACACAATTTTTGATCTGTTACCGGTTTTCATTATACAGATACATAAATATGTGGGTAGAAATTATCTGTTAAAACTGCTCTGGTAATCAGTATTCTCTAAACAAGGGGCATTCAAAATGACAGAATTTCACCCTCTCTCCCCTTAAAAAAGTGGAATATTTTCTACCACCACAGAATGGAACAGTTTCAAAAAGATGAAGCACTTTTCTACACTTCATAATCAAATTACTATTTTAAAAATAGATTGACTGTTCTTTTGATTGTGATTGAACCTGATTTTTGTTGTTCATCTGATTTTTAAACATTTACAGTTGGAATTTTTGTAACTTTTTGCTGACTCACTTTGTCATAATTTCTATTGAATACTTGTTCATGCTTTCAGTTTGCTTAGAAATTCTTAACAAATGCATTATTTGTGTTCATATGTTATAAAATTTCCTAGAAACACATGTAAGTCCCTCAAACGTGGAATTGTGTATCTACAGCTTAGAAATATTTAACACGTATTCATTCTTGAACACAAGCAGTATCAATTTTACAAGCATTGTAACAAGAATGTAAAAGGTTTTATTCTGGAAGTAAAAATAAATCTCGCTTAAAATCAATTTGAATTACAAATCAACATCCATTTTATTCCTTTCCTTAGATTTCTCTTTTGACACTCATGAGGGCTTTTTTTCTTTTTCTTTCTTTTTTTTATTTTTTTTAGTCTAATGCATTTAGTCTGAAGTTTGGTGTATATTTTTTCCAAAGAAACTACTCAAAAGATTTTATACATTTCCCTTCGGTTTACATCATGAATTTTAAAATTTCTGAGAGTACTTATCTCGTATACATTTGACTGAATCATATGTACTAAGTTTGTATGATTTGGCAGACAAGCACTTTTTTTGACATCGCCTGTGGATAAGTATATTTATGTCTGCCTATATTTTCATCTGAATATGCATGCTTTTGTAAAGTTCTCCAAGTATTCTGCGGTATATAAGGTCTATTTCTCAGTATTTATCTATAACGTATATGCATGCTAGTCAATAACTGCGTGTGTTATTTTTATAAAAATATTCCTTGCCTCTTTACCAAGTATAATTTTTCTCTTCAAATACTTTATTTCGGATTTTATGGTGAAATGCACCAGATATTTGCAATGACCCTATAAATCATATTATTTCCTTCCGAAGTGCAATGCTTACATAATGATAAAATTTACTAATATGAAAATGCATTAATATTTTAACTTTTTATCGGCCTTAAATTAATAATAGTGTTTAATATTCTTACCATGCTGAAAAATTCTAAAATATATTCTTTTTCTTAAAAAAAGAATCTTTAAAATATATTACCAAGGAAAAGTTTCTAAGGTTTTTGAGATGTTACTTAAGTCCTACATCGTTTGTACTTTACGGAGTGTATTATAAGTAAAATACTATTTGTACTTTATACATGTAATTTTTAGAAAAGCATTTCTTAAATGTAGTAATATAAATTAGACTAAAAGTTAACTTTCTAATAAATAGAACATAAGCTTTCATTTTAGAAATACTTCTTTGAATAGACGAATGTACAATAAGTAGTCACAATTAAAATACACAAAATAGGATTAATTTCAGCAAATTGGGGAGGGGCTGTATCAATTAATATCTATTATTTCAATAAGTAAATACAACAGTTTTACTAATAAACGGATTCTAACAAAGACTCTAGATAAAAACGAATAGCATAGCTTGCTGTTCAGTGATTGGATACTGAAACCTGCTCTACAATCTCATATCTCTTCCACACTATTGTTCATGCTGCAGTACTAGCCCTTATGGCGTCGGTGGGCGATGGTTCACAGGTTGCATCCACACATTGGGCCACTAAATGAGCTGAACGCGTGAATGCGTCCATAGACTCTACTGCGCACATTTGTAGCGCATCTGTCTGTCTTCGATGTTTCGAGTAAATTCCTTCCGAAGCTATACTCTGCCAAGACCATCGTCGATCTCAATAAGCCATACCCCATTCACACGGTGGTAATGGCTTGTAGTAGACCATAGTGTTGAAGGGACTTCACGCATTGACAAAACTAGGTACTTTCTTCTTCGCCAGCTTACGCAGACAGATTGAAAAATAAGTTTATTTTTCCCATTCTCTAGCTAACTATTATGTTGTGAACTCATAAATCAGTGTCGTCTATTCTTTCTCACTTTATACCTTTTATGTTAGAATGTTTTTACTCTATTTCATATTACTATTAGGAGTCTCATGAGGAGGGTATGCCGTTCTAGTAATACTGTTGCCCCATAATCTTGAAGGTTCTAATGGAACAAAATGCAACATGAGCATTGCTTATTTTAAATTATACTATTACCTTGAATATTTAGACCTTTGTCGTAAGGAATCTCAAAGACTGAATAATACATCGTAAGAAAATAAAAATATCTCTATAAAAAATAATAAGTATTAGTCTGAATTTCAAATACAAAAGACTTATATAATTAGTTCTCGTTTGAAGTACATCTTGCCTTGCCAAAACGCATTTTAAAACAATGATAGCTGCAGGAAATTATATGAAAAAACTAGTTGTTAATAAATGAAGATGTTTCTTAAGATTTAACAAAAACTTTAACCTTTATTTATTGAGTTTGTTGAATAATATTTTAGAAATAATTTTCCCTAGAAATAGATTCTAATAAAATAAGAGGTTTGTTAAAAAGTTCTAATGATGCATCTCAGTATATTGTTCATTAGTTTTCATGAAAGAAATAGGTTCTTCCAAATAAATCATTCTGGTACTTTTCCAAAAATGTTTTGTACTTTTAGTTCATTTAAAGAAGACACTGGAAGCTAGCTCCCGTATATACTTAATAGTATTTGGAAAACTTACGAGCATGTATGGCATAAATTGGCATGACTTAACTTAGAACTATTTCGGTCTCATGGAAAATTGAGATATGGTTGTAGAAAGAATCAATAGTACCTAATAAAATTATAGCACCAAAATAAACAGAATATTTACAGATAATACGCAAATAGATAAAATTCTCTACAGTAAAAATACTACCTATAAAAAATCAATAGTAGAATGAAATTTCCCAAAAGGAAGAACATATTCCTAAACGGAAAAAGTTATGGTGGTTTTATATTAACTGAATGATTCAGTTTCTAAACTATGATGAGAAAAAATTTACAGATCATTTAATCTTACATATTTATAACGTAAAACAATGTGTGCAATTTATTTCACATTAAGAATCTATGCTTTGTCCAACGATATTTTTATTCTAAAACAGAACACTCAAGTATAAATTTAACACTTATAAGGAGATCATATATTTAGAAAAAAGAAAGTAATATGAATTTTATGGGTTGATAGCTTGAGCTGAAAACGTAGTTATAAAATATTTTTGAGACCATGGGGTATGTACCTATGGTCTCAAATATATACATTTTTCTGTATTTATTCAGAATTATATTTTAGTGTAGATATAGATTATTTTATCCTTCTATACATTTTTTTCTTTTTTTAAATTCTGATCTTACGCTGGAAAGTTAAAATGCCTTTCACGACATTTTTGAATTTCAACTTTTTACAAAATATAAATATCTGCATATAAACAACTATATTGGGGGATTTGCTTCAATTTAAACATAATGTTTTTGTTGGTAACTAAATCTCACTTAAGTGAAGCCTAAAATAGAACTAATTGTATTTGAAGTCTGACCTTTAACAAGAAAAGTGCTTCTTTGAGGAGGCAACCGAATTCAAAATTCGGCCTCAATTACCTATACTTAAATACTAACTTCTAGGAAATTAAAACTCTTTTCTAGAGGTAATTTTCAGTAAGAAATCGATTCGCTTTGCTAAAACGGAAGGGCTTTTCTTTTTTTATTCTTTTTTGCATTTGAGAAAGGATTGGGCCTTTTGATTGAAATTCGCCTGCGTTGTAAGTAATTAAATAGATCATCAGTCGAGAAGCTAACTACTAGCACATGCCAGAGAAAAATGCCTTTAAACGAGAATGATTATTTATTTACATGTAGGATTATTTTCGTGTAAAAGGCTCTAGGTTAATAGGGGAGGTAGAGAGATTCGCTTCTTATCTAAAGAAGCATTATTTCTTAATGAAACATACTTTCATCATACTTTCATCAAAACTAATGAAATATTTCTATTTTGATTAATTACAACCCTCAATCTTGACATTTCATTAAAGATAATAAAAAACGAAATTAAACAAATATTTATCTCCACTGCTTCACAATAGAAATTCATACTTGATGTACAAAATTTATTCAGCATTAAAAAGTGTTGGCATAGTAAATATTTTGTGTAAGCATGCTCATTCTTTATAAAGGGAATTTATTTCCTAGATATTTTCATATTTATGATTGTTAGTTGGCACACATAATAATGATTGATTTGGGATGTAGAGAGAAAAGATTTAATTACAGCGATTATTTTTCATTTTCTAAAATACATGCTTTAAATTTCTTTAAGAAAATCATTGCAAATTATGGGGCAATTATTACTGTTAACATTTCTTTAACTTTGTTTATAGATGTTTTTTATCACTTTGTGAACAATGTAGTAATTGAAAGAACTAATAGTATTTGAGTGTTCACTAAACAAAAATTCCTGTTGAGCACATAATTGCATCCCTTTTATATGATGCTATGCAAAATATTGAAAAATATAAATAATTTATTTTGCTTTAAAATTTTAAAACTTTCGTAACTCGTTAAAATAGATTTATATATTTTGGACCAAATCTAACTTTCTCGCACTATAACTATAATTTTCTAGCACTATAACTATAAATATTTTCTACTTTTTTTTATGGTGACAGTGGGCTTTCAAAATTCATATAATACATTTTAATCAATCTGATCGACTCTAGAAAGGTAAAGTAAGACAAAGAGTGATAGCAAAACATCTTTATACTTAAGATACTTTAGACTTTAACTAGCAAAGACATCGAAGAGAACTCATTGTCATGTTACTTGAATATTTTCCTGTAACTTTCAACAATAAAATCGATCTGGTAGCTTGTTAAGGCAAAAATATGTTTAGCTCGTAATTACTTAATTACTTACTAATTATAAACTAATTACATTAACCGAACTTTTTATATCTAACTTTAAACTTTCCTCCTTTATTTAATTAATATATATATATATATATATTTTTATCCATAGCTTTTATTCAAATTTAAGAAGTATTCTCGTGTTTTAGCATAGTAAACTGTCTCTTGTGTTTTCGATACAGAACAAAAATTCGTGTTTAACACATAATTGTGTACCTTTTACACGATGCTATACAAAATATTGAAAATGAGAAGAATTTCTTGTATTATAATTCTAAATAATTTTCATAACTCATTAAAATTGTTTTCTATATTTTTAACCAAATCTTTACATTTCGTAACGTTTCTAGCACTTAAGCTATTTTCTTTCTTTTTAAAGCGATAATTGACTTTTAAAATTAGTATAATATATTTTAAATCCATTTGATCAAATAAAATGGTAAAGTCAGTATAAAAGGGATTATAAAATACAGACATTTTTCTATTTAAGAGACCTAAAGCTAATTGTCAAAGACATCGAATACAACTCAGCAGTTGTTATGGTATTTGAAATGCATTAAAACTTTCCAATGACTTTTAATTAAAGTCGGTTTTATTACTTATTCAGACAATGTTTAATCCGTATTCACTAATTACTTACTACTAATTATATACTAACTTATTTCACCGAACTTTTTATATCTAACTTTAAACTTCACCCCTTTATTTAGCATATTTATAATCCTTTTATTCATACCTTTTTTTTTAATTTTATTGGGAGTTTTAACTGTTTTTGTCTCTACTGCCTTAAGCTAATGCAAGATTAAAGTTCTGAGTAAATTTTATTGATGACGTATCTAAACACCTTACACCCTTGTGTACGTGTCTTCTAAGTACTTAACAAACCGCTTGCTTTAATCCATTGTGACATTTACCAAAAATAAATAATGCTTTCAAGGAAAGAGTAAATTCTATGTGCATGCAAAAAAAAACATGTATCCTCTTTTTTTTTTTTTTTGAATGAAATTATTTGTATTTCTTTTTTAAATATAAGCCACATATTCGATATGCCAAGAATTAAATCAGAAAAATTTTTGATTTCGTTATTGTGAATATAATAAAAGTATTATAAAACGAATTAAATTAATACCATAAAACAACGATGTTTTGTCTGTTAGAATTATTTTAAAATCGAATTGGTTATTATATAACTTTTATCAAATTTTAATAAAATGCGTACGAATGTATTTTAAATTTTATATTTTTAATTCGTTAACTCTAATTTTACAATAACTTCAAAAAAGGCTTCATAAAACCTCATTTTAAATGTTCCCTCTGAACGTAGTCGATTGCCTAAATTGGGTAAGGACTTTAATGGTACTGATAAATTGTCATGACATCAGGAATCTATTCAAATTTCTCAGAATGATTTTCAACAACTGGAATTGATCTGCTAGTATTAATCTATTACGACATTTATCAAAAATAAGTAATTAAAGTTTTCCTTCAAAGAAAAAAAAATTCAGGCACAAGAACAAAATATTCATTTTTTGAGAACGGAATTATTTGTGTATTTGGAAATGGAAGTCAGTTCTGCGATATGCCAAGAATTAAAACTGGAGAAATTTTGACTTTTTTTTTTATTGGGAGAATAATGAAAGGAGTATTATTAAACAGTGGCGTTTCATGCGTTGGGATTATTTTATCATGATGCAAAGTAATTAAATGCATTCATCAGATGAAATAATAAATGAAATGTTGAATAAATATCAAAGTTCGACCAACTCATTTGAAAAGTTAATTAGAAAAAAGGAAATGCCTTATTGCGATAATGTTTTTTCTCTCATTACTTCTCTCGAAAATAAGGCATAAAAGGGAAAAAAAAGTGTTGTGATAGCCTGGTTTAATATCTTCCCAGCATTTGATTTTTATAATTAGTAAAATGTAATATATTTCCACAAACATTCTATAATGTTATAAATAGATTAAATACGTATGAAAAAATGTAAACTCCCACCAAAATTCAGATTTTAAATAATGTTTATTAAAAAACATGTCCTAGTGTTGCAATCTTAACTCAAAGCTGCACATGTTAAGGAAAGTCATTGTACCCATAAACGCATTTCTCCCATTTTAGCTCTAGTAATTGCATTAATTTATTTCCCAAATTTGTTAACTAAAATTCATAATGAGTATAAAAATGTATGAAGAAATATTTATCACATGATTTATTAACAGGTCTAAAAAAAAGAAAATACATATTGCTCTAACATTTTGATTCTAACTCTTTCATCTTTTATAAATTAATTTATCCGTTGTGATAAATTAATAATAAATAAATTTACTTATTCATTATTAATTTACCCACATCATTTCTCCATAGCTACACGTTTCCAGCTTTTAAAAAGCAAAATTAATAACAATTTCTTTATTGAATTTATGATCTTTATCATAGGTGTTTCTCTCGTACAGCACTTGTAAAAAATATTTTCTGCTTTTTATATATTCCGATGAGGTTATTATATTTTGAGATTAATTTATAGATTTGAGATGCTTTACGTTCTTATATAGATATTTTTGTATTTGCTGTAAAATTCTATTCTACAGAAAAATTAGTATACATGCTCATTCAGTAAAAAAATGTTGGTACATAATTTAGACGAAGGGCCATATACCTTTTGACTTTTGCTAAAATAATTTTTTTCAATCTACTATGAATTAAAAACTATCTATTTAGAAAAACGGAATTATCATTTAATGTTAATTTACATTTTTTTTAATTATATGGTATTAAAAGATTTTTGGATTTAACCGAAACAAATAAAAAACATCTCTCAACAATGATTTTTATATGTTTTTGAAATTATTTAATTACGCATATCATTGCACTTTTATTGTTACGAAAATTCATTAAAACTATAAAATATGAATTAAATATGGTACATTGTTAAAGAAAGAATCACTACAAATATTTTATTTTATAAATATAAAAATCTGACTGGTTGTTTTAGCTGGAGTTACGATTTTTGGTGATGAAAATGCTCATTAACTCATGTTTAAACACGTTATATATATTACATCTTTAATTTCAAATAAAAATATTGTGTGTGCTATGAAAACTTAATGTGTAATGCTGTATGTACTCAGCTAACTCTAAAAAATAAGTCACTGTATTCTTTTAAAATTTCTGTTTAATTTAGAATTTTTTATGTTCAGTAATACAAAAAAGAAACCTCAGTTAATAATCAAGCATTCAGTAAAAAAAAATTTTTTTTTTTAAATAGAACTTTTTATGTTGTAGAAATTCGGAATAACTAATTACATACGTCATTTCTGATATGAAAATATTTTAAGAGGAGATATTATTAACATTACAGAAATTCGCTTTTTTCTTTAAATTCATTTTCATCTCCTTTTTAATCGAATCTTAACTTATTAATGATTTCACACTCTTTACATTATACCTTTTAGGTTGTTGGAAAAGGCGTTTTTTCTTGATTTGTTTGTATGCAGTTTAGCCAATTTATTTAACTATACCAAACCACTAATTCAGTTTATATTATTATTCTTTTAACTTACAGTGTTTTATAACTTTTGAAGCGCATTTAGTTTAATTGTTATTTGCTTTCGTCCTAGTGAATTTCAACAAGAAATGTTATTAGAAACCATACTCTTGTATGTTACTATATTACTTTCTACTTGTAGTAATGTAATAAAGTATTTGTAGGGACTATTACTGGTATATCTTCTTTGGTTATTACGATAGGTATATTAAATGATCCCAAGAATTTTTTATTTTTTGTAGGGGGCTAAATATGACACAAGAATGGAACAGTTAAGTGGTATAACAGTAGATGCCCTCTCTTTTAAAACTTTTCTTAATTATATAGTTTTGTACTTCAAGTGTATTTAACTTCTTTTTTTTACTTTACATCATTTCAATTTTGCTACTATTTTGTTCTAGGACTGTGCAAAGAGGATTGTTTAAATGGAGGTCGTTGCATCGGACCAGACCGTTGTGCATGCGTCTACGGTTTTACTGGAAGGAGATGCGAAAGAGGTAAAGTGTATTCTTTATGCAAATTTTAAGATTAAATTATATGTTTCAACATCAAAGGTGGTATACCAAATGCAAATTTGTTGTAGATGCGGCGATATCACACTTTACTTGATTTTCTTACATCAACGGTATCTTTCCAATTTAAAAAAAAACTTACTATAGTCATTAGATGGAAAATTTCAATCTTTCAATCCAATGACTATGAATGTAGGATTGTTTATTCTTACTATAAATGTTTCATTTAAACAATGAATACTTGATATAAATGTGAAGCTCCATTCCATAGCTGTTGATATCAGCATCAATGCAAACTCCATATGACGTTATTTCATCTAAGAAATTTCTTTGGAAGCATACTAAGTTTCATCCAAACTAATGAAAACTTTCAGTTTTCATTATGTTAATCCAGTCAGTTTTTGTTCATGCTTTGCAATTCTCTAACCTAAATTTCAGGAATTTTTATCTTAACTAATTTTTATAATTAACGGATTCATTTTGACCTCTTAAAAAAGTTGGACAAGAACGTAGAAAGAAACGTTTTATGGTTTCGCTTATAGTATTACGCAATATACCATAAATACCGTAAATGCATAATTTTCTTTTCAAAGAATATATGACGTAAGTTGCCCCCTTGAATCAGGATACTACATAAATTCTAAAATTTTAAGAATATTCTACATCACTATTTAGTGGTAGATCAGTTGTAAGAAATTTCAGAAAATAAAAACCAAATGCTACATCGTGTTACTTTCTTCACAAGAAAGAAGCACTATGTAAAAGAATAATCAACAGAAAAAAATGTTCATTAATTTACTGAAATTATATATCATGAAGTTCCATTCTATCACACTAAAACATTTTTATTTCTATGAAATAATCTTATTCTGTGTGAACTATAATTTAGGGATCATCTTGACAGAAGCGCTTTCAAAATGTATTGACTTGATTATTTTAAAATTAGAAACGAAAATACATTGCTTTACTAAACTATCAAATCACAAGAACTTAGAAATACTATTGCCCGTTTTGTCTCTTTTTTAGACTATCGCACAGGACCCTGCTTCCGAAGGGTAAAAAACCAGTATTGCGCAGGTCAACTCACAGGTGTGGTCTGCACACGACAACTATGCTGCGCTACTGTTGGAACAGCTTGGGGACATCCTTGTGAAGAGTGCCCCAAAAAGTTGGATTGTGAGAGAGGTTTTATCACTAATATACAATCGAGGACATGCCAAGGTAAGTTTCTGAAAAATACTCCGTCAAACACAATATTCTGTGTGAATACATATCTGAGTCACATTTTGCTTGCTTTCCAATCCAAAAACATTAAATTTACTTTCATCTAACATGTTATTTTTCCAGTACTTTGGACTTCAGTTATTTAATGTCCTTTAATTTTAGTATTTATTGTTTCTATGTGAAATTAGAAAAAAAAAAGAACTACAGAGAGATTCACAAATTTTTGTAACATTTTGGCTCGAATAATAGCTTTATGTAAAAAAAAGGGACTGGTATCAAATTTGAATATTGTTTAAATAGAATCATCAGCATCATAATCATTCGGTGCTATGAAATGTCGCTGGTAAAGAAACAATAGATCAAAATCTATATGTTGGCTCTTTCCGAAGAAAAATACTCCTATTCTATTATTAAATAAAAATGTGAAAAACATAGTTTTAATAATTGTACATTTAATAAAGTAGCAAATAGTAGTTTTAAAAATAGAAACGTTCAAAGTTTACATCTGGCTGTGGAAAAGGCGAAGAATACATACCCATAAAAAGGTACATAAACCTGTTATTAAATCTAAAATTGCATTTCATCATTTAAAAGAAAATCCAACCCTCGGAAGAGCTATCACAAAATCTATAGATATCTTTGTCGGAACTGTGAACAAAATTATAAAATCTGATTTTGAATCTAATATAGCCGAAAAACATTTTGTTCACTGCCAAACGCCGAAACATGTTTATCAGAGTGAGACTTCAAGCTAATTGTTGCATGAAAAGTATTTGGCAAGTGAAAAATGGAAATACTTAGTTACAGCTGATGAACCTTGGATTTCCATACCTAATTGCGATAGAAAAAGGTTGATTTACTACCCCAAAAGAAGATAAAAGACTATAATTTTCACTATGTTAAGTTCCATGAAGATAAAACCTACAAGCCATACTTCTAAATCGACTGCTCTATTGTTAAAAAATTAAGAAATGAAAAAGGAATTTATATTGTTCCTTTTAATGACATCTCACACAAGTCCCCTTACGTACCTTTTATATTATTATGAATTTAAAATTTTTGCATTTTAAAACACACCAAACTATTCTACCTGATCAACAAAATCATCAGTGGAAGGAAAATTTTAACAACGAACTCGCTTAACACTATTTTAACTTAACGTTTCTTTCTATGTAAGAATACTCTTTGTGAAGCTATCCAAAATTGACTCAATTTTAATTACTTTTTAATAATTAAAATGTTGGATTAAAAAATTGAGAAAATTTCGGAAACCTCTTTAGATTTTCAAAATTTTCTGAAATTTGAATTAATGCAATTTTTTTTACAAAAGAATGATATAGCTTTGCATGATTTCTGAAAATAAAAATCTTTAGTTTATTTACTCAAAATTTCTAAAACCACTGTATATATTATTATAGTAGTTGAGAAGTCTGCTGTTGAGATTCCTGTCGATTTTCTTGAGTAGCTAAATTCTAATAAAACAGAATATATGCAGAAATATGTGTACAATATGTTAACCATATCCCTTAATGCGATAAAATAAATTTCATGCAATATTTTATGTTTTTACATAACATCTTAAAAAGTTGCATTTAATATTTTTTGTAACCATAAATAAAATTACCAAACAAAAGTAATGTCTCTTTTCGAGTGAGAGCCATTCCTTCTAAGTATACCACCGGCGGAACGATCGCTGCTTATCCTTTTTATTTAAAACCCACCATTTTTATGGCGATGCTTCAGTTTGAAAAACGGCACTATTAGTACGTTTGGAATTGAAGTAGCTTGTTTCTCCTCACTGACAGGTTTGTTTGTTTTTGTATAACGGTTGCAAAGTGGAGTTATTTTATGACTACGATTCTGCCAAACACGGGGCATTTATTTCAAATAATACATGTAATCGTAATAGTTGCCCTGAATAAGAACACAAATGAGAAAAGTAAACTTATACTTTATTGACAGCATAACAGATTGAGCTTACATAAAAATTTATTATTCGTTCAGATTCCTATGCATACTAAAACAATGGAAATATAATTAATTAGACATGTTCAATAGGTAGGTTTGATTTAAATACACATTTAACTTCACGTTTATAGAATGACGTTCAGAAATCACATACATATCAATTAAACCAACACTATATTTTTCTTAAGTGTACCTTTAAGTAGACATAGCACCTTTCGAGTTAAAAAAAAGTTTCATTAAAACAGACTACTTTTTATCCAGTGTAAATTTAAATAATTCTGCTTTGCTTAGATTAGAAAATTTTCCTAGATCATTAATAAGGATGTAAATTTATAAAGTTTATTTAATTTTTACATGAAACAATACCTTTTTTTTAAATATAAAATAACTACCCGGAATGAAAAAGATTTAAAAACGCTTACCGCAAAAAAACTGTTGACATTTGATATTAGAAATTAATTTTTAAATCAAATAGATGTAATTAACATTTCTATCCTGTGAATCCAGTATATTAATACGAACAATATATTTTATTTTATAGCCTGGGAAAGGCTTATTTTTTTTAAATATTTAATTTCTTAGCAGTTTTAATTTTTTTATTTTAGAATGTAAAATACCTCTAAAGTTTTGATTTACAGATATTTTAATTACCTTTTATATAAAAATTAAATACCTCAAAAGTAATCTTGCGGGTAAGTGAATTTCATTTTTTATTCATCTGATTTTTGTAAAATTCAAGTAGTATAGGTAAGATATACTACTTTAACTAAATATTATCTTAAATATTAATTAACTAAATATAGAAACTGGAGTCTTATTAAAGAACTTGAAAAAAAATCAAATCATTCTAAAAGGATAAGAACATTTTAAAGTTATAATGAGCCGAAAAGAAGCTGTTTTAATGAAGATTAATAGTTTTAAAAGGCACTATGTCCCTTAAAATTTATGATGGACAACATTCAGTTTCGAAAAATCAGAAAAAGAATAATAACAATAGTAATCTAAATTGTATTAAAATTATTTTCAACTTCAATTTACTCCTCAAAATCACTGCTATTTCTGCTATCGCTTAGAACAATTTTTTGTCGTAACACCTTCTTTCTTACTTTAGCTATCATAAATATCAGCATTAATTTTACTCATATTATGAATATTATTCACCTATTCTAATTTAGTGGTTAAAACGCTTTGAACGCTTTATATTTGTACACCTGAAATGAGAGTTTTGTATCCTGTTGAAACAACATCGTGGGATATATGGGGGTTATGGCTTCTTTCGTGCGAGGCACCAATTTGGCACTTTTGTGCCTGAATAGCCTAAATAAAAAAAAGCTGTATAGGTGAATTGCTAACCAATCAACTCTGTGATGTGTTTTCTTTTGTAACACAGGGTAGTGAATATGACCACAATGTAAGGCCTTTACTTGTATTTTAGATATTAAAACAAACGTTTATATACATTTTATAGGAACACAACATTGGTTTTATATGATAGTCATTATTTCCCTTTTTTTCCCAGTTTTCAAGATATAGTTTTCATTCTCATTAGCATAAGACCATTTAAATTTTACCAAGTTCATTTGAAGCGTATGTCCGTATTTACGACGAGAATTTCGATTTAACCCTTAATTTGACAAGATGTTTTTTCAAATATTTTTTAATTTTTGTTATTTTCCCATGTCTGTATAGACATTAGGATCTCTGTAAAATAAACAAAAGATATAATCCGTTTCCATTTTTGAGATAATTAATGTCCACTGTGGCAAACACTGACAATTATGTTATATAGTAGTTATAAATATACATGTCCGGTGTAGCGGCCAGACTTAGCCAAATTAAGGGTTAATAATTTAAAAATTTTTATTTTGGCAAATCTCGCTTTGAAAATATATCTTCAAGAGTGTTATCACAGTTATCCGCTGAAATATTTGTGTATAATATGTCATTTAATCACTTTTATAATTATCCGAGAATTTCACATCTCTCATATACATATGAGATGCTGATTTTATTAAGAGACATGAGTTAAATTATCCTAAACGAAAACTCTGTTGTAGTTAAAAGTACAATAATCTAACTTCATGATTAGACTTCAAAATTTATATAATATGTACATAAATTTTCAAAAGACTTTGATAAACTGGAAAACCTACTGTTATTAATAACAAACGGATAACATTCTTTCAGTCATAACTGTAAGATCACTAGCTAGATTTAAGCAAAGTTTACCAATTACTCACTTGTACATTTCATCACTTTTTGCACACCACAATGCTTCCTAAATCAAGGAGACTTTTGATTGGTGTGAAAAGATTTTTCTTCTCTCTTAGCAATAATTTTTCAAAGCATAAAAATATATTTTACTGTAATAATCTACAAATTATAAGTTCTTTTCCAAGTGCAGGAAGCATCTACTTAGTGCCAGACATACAGCAAATATAAAAAATACAATTTCATATGTCTAATTAAAACGGCCTTAATATGCAATCGAGATTCTTCACAATTTTTCTTTAAAAAGAATCAAATCAGGAGCTATATATTTTTTTCTACTACTCCATCTACATCCTTTTTATAACTAAGGTATTCGATTAATTATGTCTTAATTACAATGTATTTCATTTATGAAGAAAAACTTTTAAATTATCTTTCTGCGAAAACTTCTCATCCTTAATACATCTAATTAGTTTCAGATCTTATTACTCCACTTTCGATGACTGAAACGATGGTGCATCTTTTGAATTTTTCTTTAGTTCTGTCACTACAGCTGTTACTCTCAGATCTCAGTTAAAATGTCTTTTCAAAATATAATTTAAAAGTTCTTAATACTAACCTCCTCTAATAAGGGGATATTGGAAAACTTTGTCATTTTCCCTGTAGCCGTTTATTAAAGAACAGAATGAAAGTTCTGGTTCGTTTAGTAAAAGAATTAAATATTTTTTTAAACTTTATAGTTTCTTGTAAAGATCTATCAAAACAGCACTTAATTTGCAAAACGTGTCTTACTAAATATTACCACGTGTCTACTAAAAGCGTTTTTCCTCTGAATGTCAACTTATATTAATCTAACACTTCATATTGTTTAACATCTCTCTTCTTTACTTGTTCATGGAACGGATTTTTCTGTCACCCGATTCATTATAAAAATTAAATACCATTCTCCAGATACTTTCGATTTCATTTGCATTGACAGTCAAATAAAATGTTACCAACATTTGAAAAGTTTACTTTTCGGTGTAGAAACAGGAGAAAATTTTTGGGAAAGAGAATAGATAAGAAATCCGATTTGTTTAATGTTCGTATGAATGGTTTGGCAAGTATTTGGAAGCATAAATATAAGTTTTATTTTCGTATCACATTAGTTTAAAGATATTCAAATTGTAATATTATCCAATTAACTTGAACTTATTTTATTAAAATTTTTATAGTAGCAACTAAGTAGTTTTATTCGTAAACTATAGTGGATCATGCAATTGTTCTATTTTTGCAAGTATTTATATATTTTGTTAATTTTTAGGATGCAAAGTAAAATATACTTAATTTATACAGGTTGTGTTAGATCATACAAAATTATTTTGTTGCTGTCAAACCTATCAAGACTTGGATCATTGTAATTTTTATTTTGAGTATCAAATATAGATCTTTTATCAATCATATTTCCCATTAGATAGTGAACGGTTAATTCAGTTGTAAGTCAATTATTTTTAGTTCTATGCTATATTTCATGATCCTGTTACATATGTTTGGTTATTACAAGCTTCATATCGAAACAAATATTGATATTTAAATAGCAATGGAAATAAGAGATTTCTTTATCTTCCCAATTGGAAAAGTTTGAACTGTTTACAATTCAGTCATTTCATGCGAACTTACTAACATCTTTCTTTTATTGTTATTTGCTACTTATCATGTCTTGATTTAAGTTAATCGAAAAACTTTCCATACAGCTGATAGTATTTTCGTAAAACAACTGAATAGAGGCTTAGAGGAGTTGAGTTAAGTGAATTGCTCTTGTATTTTGAAAGCCATGCTTTCCATGATGTGGTCACCAGGTAGTGGCATCGCAAGGCCTAACTTCACTCTATTTCGACCAACCACTGTTTGATTTTTAAAGCTCGCTCAGATTCACCTCTGTCTGTCTTTTCTCCTTTGCCCTCACTTGCAGGAATGCACTATTTAAATATAGGAACAATACTGATTCATATTCTATCAATGCTACATTCGTTGTCCTCCATCTCACTTTCACTATGTTCCATTCCACTCCACTCCGCAGCTAATGATCTCCTAGCCAGACGGACAAAGACATTTAATAAAGGTTACATATGCTCCACGTTTAGAACTATTCTAGTTAACTTACTTACACGTGAAAAGTTTGGTTTGGTTTGGAGCCTACGATCTACTATTTTGCTACTCGAATGACCACTACTTTGCTACTCAAGGATCTATTCCTTAAAGTCGGTTCCGACCACAAACATCTATGCCAGCAGTAACATTCGAATCCGCATACTTCTGAACCGTCGATGAGCGTTCTACAATTCGGCCATCGGCTGGTCTTATTCGTCTAAGAAATCTCGTGAGGAAATATTACCCTCACCTTTTCAGGATTTACCTAAATTAAAACGCATGTTTGAGAAACGGATTTATTTGTAAAATCTATTATAAGGGCCTAAATTTCAATCAATTTATAGAATATAAAACAAAAATCAATCACCATTGCTATATAGTAAAAATAATTTTTCACCAAAAAGTAATTATATTTAGAAATTTTCTTTGTCTTGACACCTCTTTATTAACATTGTTTTATAAGAAACATTACAATTGAACTATACGAATGTGTGATAAATGGGTATAGGTTTTCCACAGGTGATTTTTCCATACGGGTACGCTATTTTAGATTACATTCCATTATCAATATTTCCTACATACTTTTTATTTCCTTCTATGAAAAAAAGGCAGTCTTGTATAATCATTAAAAAGTGTTCACATTTCAACGAAACTGACCGTTTTTGAATCAGTTTTAACAATTTTCAGTGTTGCGTCTATATGGATCAGACCCAAAATAGTCATTTTGATCATCACTTAACGTATTTTAACTAGTTTCGTTGCAATTACTGTACGTATACACTTATTTTTCATGATTCAAATATGATTACCCATACAATATTGAAATTTTGCACTTAGTATTCTTACACAATGAGTATAAGATAAGAAATCTGCAAAAAAAAAATCTTGTTGTCCACAGGAGACTTTTAAAAAAATATTTCATTCATTTATTTTTACAAAATACACTTTAACAAAGGTGTTAAGGAAAAATCTTTCAGCTCAAAATTAGTCTGAACGACAAAAATCAATTCGAGGACTTCTAACACCTGCATAAACAGAACATTGCCAAGCTGCACGAAAACAAACATCTGATCATTAATCTCCTTAAGATGCTTTCATCAGATATATTAGATGTCCAAAGAAAAAAAATTTAGATTCAGTCTCTGTTTATCATATCTTTACTTATAATCACGTTAGCTAACTATTCAGTGCCAAAGAAATTAGATAAGATTCCCAAGAAAAAGTTGTACTGAACAATTTATCCCTTCGTATGCATTTTTCTTACTTCTATCGAACTTGTCTTCTTATTTAATTAATGAATAGGAATTTAATCTAATAAATACATAAGGTTTTTCCGTAGATTAAACATCTAGCTTTTAATCATCTTTATGGAAAGATTTTATGAGAAATATATTTAATTTCATTTGAAGAATATTATTAACTCTCTCATTTTAGAAAAATATTAAACAAAATAAATACTATTTCAGGATTTTACATCTAAGATTATAAGAATAATATTGAAATGAACAAAATACATGTTTAATATTATAGTCTCACTGCTAAGTTCTATCCGTGTTGAAAAAAAAATTATTTTCTAAAATTTGTTATTCACACTTCTTATTTCCCTATAAAACAAGTTTATTTTAATCGTAAATGTGAGCATGAGAAATTGAGTTTTAATTTGGCTTGGAGTGCTACGATCTACTGCTTTATTACAAGAGGTCCAATCAGACCCGGAGCTACTGCTTAAAGTAGATTCCCAAATGCTACAGACATCAAAACCATATGTATTGAGAAAGTTTACTTCCCTTTTGAGCGGTGGTAGCTCAGTCAGCAAAGACAACGCTCTTGGAACTGGAGGGTTGAGGGTTCGGAGCCCGAGCCGGCCTAAGATCCACCGTGTTCGTTAAAGGTGAATGGGATACGTAAAATATGTTCGTAGTCACAATGTCTCAATCAATAGGTCTTGAGGTGACAGGCCAAGCCTATGACAAGGACCCACTTGAGCATAAATCGTACTTTCACCCTTGAGGTGCTAGTCAAAACGAAAAGCGCACCCTTTTGCCTTAATACGAATAGCCTCCGACTCAATCGTGCTTGGTTTGACCAAGTGGCATAAGCAACAACAACATTCCTTTTGGACATTTAAATAGCAATACCGATCTATTGAAAGGCCATTTCCAGATTATTAAATAACGCATAACTTTTGTTCTAATTATCGTAGAAACGAAATGAAGGCAGCTTTAGAAACTTAAAATGATGTTCTTTAATATAAAGCAATGAACTTTAAACTTTTAAGCCCATTGACCCTTCTCATGGCAAATACCTTATCATGAGCCCGTTTATCATCCTGCCATAGTATACCTTATTTTCATAGTTCTATAGTAGAAACAATTAAAATTGTCAAACTTTAAACCATGAGAAAACTTTTATTCTTCCAGTTAAAGTTTATTCCAACCTTTCGTTTAAAAATGAGTTACTGTATATGATTTAATATATGATATAAATGCAAAATGAACACTGAAGCAGAATTCTAATGCGTTTTATTTTATTTTCTGCAAAATGTTCTATAAAAAAGGGAGATCGCAATTTCAGGAATCAACTTTTTAATTAAACAAACAAAAAGCCAAGTTTTTAAGAATAGAAATGTATGCAAATGCACTTATTAGTTACAAAAAAAACAGTTTTTGTTACAACTTTAATCAATAGTTTATAATGGTACGTCACCTTTTAAATTTCAAATTAACTATTCTTATTCCCTCGAGGCTAAAAATGAGCTAAATACAAGAAGTAACCAATTCTGATTACAGACACCAACTGAACTTAAAGGAATTCCCTTAAATCTTTCCCATTTAGGGCTGTTAAATTGATCGCTTTTTTTTCCTTTAAAAGCACAGCAAACAAACATTGATTTTTCAGATTACTTGTAATTTAGAGGCACTTATTTGCAGACAGCTGTTATCACCATTGGCGATAATGAGATGCCTCTTTAAATTAAATCAGAAAATAGGGCGATTACATTTTTTATTTAATTTTAGACTAAGCTCGTATTTTTAAATATTAGTCTGAGTTTTTCAGAAAGCATGCTTTCATTACTTTATAAACACATTTTAGTCTCTCTTATTTCACATTTTTGATAAAATAAAAAACTGCAATTTAATCCTTCTGGCACTAACGAGTATAATCTCTGTTTTGTCACATGAACTAATTTTACAAAAATGCATTTTCATGGCGTGCATTAATAAAAGAGGATTGTTACCCCGACTGATCACACCAGCGGGTCAAAATGCAGTTCGCCCCCCCCCCCCTCTTTCTTTAGTTTGTTTTTCTTTTTTTTTTTTTTTTGCACCAATAGTGCTAACATGCCATTTAAGAGGAAAGCGATGTACATCCGTAAGAGCAATAAAAAGTATAAACTCTAATTATTAGAATAGTATAAAACACAGTATAGATAACATTAATCTGTGTATAAACACAGATTCTACCAAATTTTTGTAAACATTTGAAAAAGCAGGGAAAACAATTTTTAAAATTTTTCAAACCATATGAAAATTTACGAAAGAAATGGGTACTTACTTTATAAAAGCTATAAAAATGAAGCAATAAACATAAACAATAAGTATTCAAAAACAGTATATAAAATTTTGATACAGAATTGCAGCCGGAAAACCCCTTGTGTAGCCGCATGTGAGAAAACTTGCATATTTGGTGATTTTAAACTTTGTATTTAAAATCCGGGAGCACCCTAAACTGCAATGAAGCCCACTAGTGTATGAAAACACTAGTCTGTAATTGTTGTCTATATTTCTTGTTTGGAAGCGATAATGACCAAAGCTGTTGAACCATAAGATGGTATCAATAAATGTAACACCTGATACAACTGACTTCTTGGAAATATAACTTTTTTGTCCACCAGATGGCGGTGTATTCGTCAAAATAAATATTACTAACTAGGTGTATTGACTTTTTACTCCAAATTTGTCCTGATTTTATTTCACGTCTGGCAGTGGCGAAAAGGATTTTAATTGACTAAAGTTATTGCTTGATATATGTTAGGATATGGCTTATTTTACTATTATGTTTTTCATTTTGTAATGATTTTACAGATTTTAACTTTTATTATGTGCTCATTAATTTCTTTATTATTTATGTATGCTTTTGATTTTATTTGTTCAGCATTGCTCTCAGCTATAACCTCACCTGCACCTGCCTTTTTTTTATATATGTTTGACTTATGTGTTTTACACATTTGTTTTACGTATATTGTGTTGATTACTTTTCTGTAAGTCTTGTTTCGTTGTATAGTAAATTAGGTTTTCTCTAATCATCGTAATTTCACGACAGACATAAAGAGGGCAGGTTGGGTATGAGTTATTACTGTAATGAGTTATTACTGTGATACTGTAAAGACCTAGAAAAAATATTTTTATTGACAGGTTATAAGCAGTTTGAGCATCTTTTAGCAATATCTTGGGAGAAATTTAAATATCAAATATAACTTTTTTAAATGAAAATTTTGATATTACAATTACTAATTAAAAATGGACTATATAACATTTAGAATATTAAGACTACATTAAGTAGATAAGAAATTTCGTGGGACCTTAAAAAATATCGTTGTTGTCAGTTTTATCTTTATAGATAATACCATTATATACGTGTTTAACTTTAAAAACAACAGTTGCAGTATAAATCTCTTTATATACTTTCACCTTTAATTCGAGCTTGATATTAAAACACAAGTACTCTCTTGAGGAGCTTTGTACACCAGAAAAAAAATTAACAAAAATATCAAAAATAAAAATGTGTTTAGAATATAAGGTTTAATTTTCAAACCTTTTTTTGTGTGATAACTGACATTTCAGAGATAAGTTAGATGCAAGTATGGGTGGGATGCATCCCAAAGTCAAATTAGATTCTCTTTATTATAGATTGCGCGAATAGTTAAAGGGTAGTGTTTTATTGGGTTTCAGAATGCTGATAGGACGCATCTGCAATACCAAAGACAAACCAACAAAAAACAAAATTTTCATAAAAGAATTATTCAGGTCTTTAAATTTAAAAGCCGCACCTAGCAGTTATTTTTCTAATGGGTGTGTGTTCCATAAAAGACATTTAAGCGTAAGTCGTTTCCTTTTGAATTCACTCAAAATAGTACATTAGATATATTTTTATTACAGCACATGAATCAATTACATGGTATTCATATAAAAAATAAAGGATTTTTAATTAAGATAAAACAAGATCTGAATAGTTGATTACAAACCAGATAATGAATTTTTAATTATCTTAAATTCGGAAACTATAAGTGAATAAAAGATTAAAGAGAATTTTTTCTAAAAAAAGAATAGAAAACTGCTTTAGTATGGAATATATTCAAAGTAAATTAATAGTAGTTAGTTTGTCACTCATTAGTGGTCGTTATAATTTCTGCTTTTCCTTCTTTCGAGTTGGTACAATTTTGTTTTTGATACACATTTAAATTTTTCCTATCATAACGATATAAATACCAATAGACTTCCTTTTTAATGACAAGTTTCACTCCCACCTCGAAATTTTTATTCCTATCAGTGTTATGCCCGAATTCTAAATTTTAGTTACTTTGTGTTTCACGATTCATTTGTCATCCCTTGGTTGCATGTTTGAGAATTAAAAAGCTAAAACTGTAATGAATACTTGGACATAAAATAAAAGATAGAAGAAACTAAAGAGTTGAAGTTAGTAGAAATATCTGATTCTGCAATTATTTTCGCCTTTCATTCAAAGGAACGAAGAAAATCAATTTAAGCTTTTTTTCTTTTCCGATATTCAAACACACTGCATCCTTTCATGTAAAAATTAAACATCCTTTGATCATACCTTAAATGGTAGATAAGAGCTTTCTCGGATATGAATTACTTTGTACTACATTGGAAAAAAATTTTAAATAGAATATACCATCTTTCTTATCTCAAAGCAACCCTGAAATACATATCTCAATGTTAAATAAGATTTTTTTAAGATTTAAACGAATATTATTATTATATCACGATTTTAAGCTCTTAATGACGTATTCACAAGATTTTAGATAAAACTTTAATATTCATTTTTAAGAGCTACAGATGTTTATCTTACTGTTAGTTCATTTTACTTGAGTTTTTTTCTTGAAGCTCAAAAAAGTATAAAGTGTTATCTATAAACCATATTTAATTCACTAGTACATATTTCACAATCTTTTGTTTAAGTAAGCAGAAATAATAATTATAACCATAATAGTAAATCATGCAATGTTTTGCGAGATAAAAAATGTTGGTATCGCTCTACATTATTTACCTTAGCCATGAATTATCTGGAGCTTAATGGACTTTAAACCCTAACCAAAGCTAAGAGAGAAAATAGCAAATAAGTTTTTATAACATTTTCTAAATAGAATTCGTTTAAAATGAATCACCTGAAATATTTTTATTACTAATTTTCAAAATGCTATTCTATTAAAACTTATCCACAAATATATTTCCAGAGAACAATGAAGTTTAAAAAAGTTTAAACTATCATTAGTGATTTACAACGTTTCAGAAAACTCTCGTGTCATTACGCTTATAGTTTTTTTCTCTTCAAATACGATTTAAACTCGTATTTCACATAAAGATACTTTAGAAATTATTATTTCTTTTCATCCATTACTAAGATTTCAAAATTGAAATATTTTAAAAGATATTAAATGAAAATATGCATACAATTTTCTGCAAAAAAAAAAAGCTTAGTATGATAATATATTCTGAAATATTCATCTTTTGTCTCATATTAGGTAGCCTGTGAAAATGAGACAGTTTTGAGTATTGCGTAAAATTTTCTTTTAGCGTATATTCCCATAATACTTTTCCAACAACATAATAAATATATCTATAACTAGGAAATAGGTATTTTCAGTGAAATTAGATTTTATTAAATGTCTGAATTTTATTGTCATATTTTAAATCTTTAGAAATGAAACAAACAAGATTTTTAAATTTCTTAATTTATACAAATAGGGTAACAATTCTAATCATTCCTCTCATAGGATAACTTTGGGTAAACTCAGTCGTACCGGTGTTAGTGTATTAGAATTCCATTGCAAGAATGAATGTACTAAATTGTGCAAGCATATTCGAATAAATCCTTTCATAGGACAACTCGTATAAACTTTGGTGTAACAAATTCTTGAGTTTGAACACCGTTATAGGAATGGATGTTCATTGCAGTTCGGAATCGGCTTTAAGTAATAGATCCCGGTTTTATTAGCCTTCGTATAACAAATAAATAAATAAATAAATAAAAGAAAAACTAGACCGTAATGCTCAAAACCAATAATAGAAAAAAAAGTTCTTATGGAAGGATGTACTCATGGAATCATGTTACACATACACGTTTTGACGTTCCACTACTACAAGCGAGATATATTATGAGGAGTAGAAAACTAGGTAGCTAAAAAGACGGACTGAGCCCAAAAACTCCTATAATAGCTGCCTGGGTTCTTTCTTTTTCTATTTTTGCTTTTCTTACACTAGATTTGTTATTATTATTATATTTCGGCATAATTTAATAAATCTTATTCAAACTTGTTTAAAGGATATCCTGATTTAAAATACTCAAAATAAAGAAAAGTTACATAAAAGATATTTTACTGTTTAAAAAATATAAAAAAATTAAGGTATAAAAAATAGATATTTTTAATCTAAGCATAGAAACTATACCTCATCCCTCATATCTGATAACCTCAATCGGTTACACCAACTAGTCTACTGAGATTCGAAAAAATGAGTAATTTGTATATATCTGTAACGATATCCCGTATAAGAAACCTACACTTTTACCCATTAACGCTGCATGATATCTGCTGAATGTGTTTTTATGGATATTTTAAATCTAAGTTATTCTCCGATCCGGAGAGTAAATGAAATATGAAATTTAAACAGTGTTTAATTTAGCATCCTCATGTTTAATATTACTTGTCCTTATTGGTGATGACTTGAAATTTTTAACATGATAGGGGGATTTTTTAAAAATATGAAACTATATTTATTAGCTTTTATATGTTAATTAAGTACTGTAAAGTGTTGAATTAGAAAATATGATCTCAAATTACTTTCAGTGAATACACCTGCTTAATTTTAGAAATTTTTAGTAAATAACGTATTAAGTCTAGTAAATGTCATATAATTCTATACATTTTTTAAGTTCGCACAAATTTTATAAGTAAAAGCATACCTGCTTGTTTATACTTTTTTTTAATTCTTTATGAAAATTCGATCTGGAGGTGAAAATTATTTTAACTGACAGGAAACAGTCTGTAATGAAAAAAGTTTGTTTATCCCCGAAAGTAAATTTAATCTCTGGGAATTAAAGTTTAAAAACTACTCATAAATTATTTTAAACAATTTTATCCAAGATAAACTAGACTACATTACGCATTTTTAAAAATTTCTAAATGGTTTTATTTACCTCTTTCATTAATTAAATCCATCGGTGTTATTTAAAAATTAGTATGTGATAGGAAAATGTTGATAGAATAGCGTGACTTAACCTCTCCGAGAAAAAACTTAATAAATATTGATAAAAATTTAAAATTTTAATGAAGTGTGAATTAAATACCTCATTTTTCACGTGATTAAATGTTTTAAAATATACATTAACCTAGTCTTAATGTAATATAAATTAAAATGAAATATTCTTTTTTAGGATATGGTAAGCTTATAAACACATTTTTTAGTAATACATTTGCCCTTCTAATTTCAACTATACAATGGCTTAAAGAGAAAAACAACTAGAAAAATTTATCGACGTTCCTTAAGCTAGTACTAAATATAATTATATGGATTTTTTCTTGTAATTTGAGAATGAGTACAGTTTTTGCTTGTTTTAACACCTTAGATAGATGTCGTGAAAACATCTATCTAAGGTGTTACAGGGTATCTATCTACAATGCAATTGTTAATTAGCATTTTATTAAGGAAGCAGAGATAAAACATCATGATAACGTATAGATCGGGGACAAATTCTAAATCATTTCTGACCAACCAAAAAGATTTAGTGGACCATATTGTATACATGTGTGTATAAATATTAAATCAATAAACCCAAATTATAACTAATAAACCAACATCTAAGAGTAATTAATAAATATAATACTATACCCCTTATCTTAAATTTGTATTTAAATCTTAAATTTGTATTTGGTAAACACGATCTATGCAAATTTCTGTCTTTATCGACCAAGAAGTCAACCTTAGTCCTCTGCCCCGAGACTGTTACTAATATATCTGGTTGCAAGGAAATAAGGCAATAACATGACATACACACACATACGTTTACTTACATATATCTATATATATACTATGGCTGTGTGTGGATAACTTGAGATTTTCGATGACGTTTCAACACTTTATTATATTAAATTTAGAACGCGTGAAGAACGGCAGCTAAAACACAAACTAAAAAAGGCCATCGCCATTTTATTTACGAAGCCTTAAGGTTCACATTACGGAGATCCATGAGGGACATCACATTACGGAGGTACAAGAAAGAAAGACATGATTTCTCACTTCGAATCTTTACCGTTGTATAGCGATGATGTGACACACGCATTCCTCTCTCACCATTCCTCTCTCACACATTCCTATCTCACTATAGACTTCGCAGGCGAAATCAGAGACTCATGCGCCTCTCCCCTCTATCTTTAACTTATAAATAAATTTAATCTCCCAATGAGAAAAAGGAGTTTCGAAATTTATAACTAAACATGTGGTATTTTCTATTCTTACATGGCGCACATACACACATGTGTATATATATAGGGTATATCTGAGATCCTTAAACAAACTTAAAGAGCTGATAGGGCTTATCAATTTAAAGAAAATTGCAATGGAATAGGGAGTCGCAATTTCTATTTATTATGGGAAAATCGAAAAAATAATTTTCTTTAACCAATTTACTTCATGCACCATATCCTACCAAGTTAACTGTCTTCTTCAGCTGGGGGAGTGCAACGACGCATTTTGCATATACTGCGCAACGTGCATACATATGCACGATGGCACTCTGCCCCATTTTGTTCTCGGCGTTGGTAATCAACTTAGAATTCAAGTCAGCAATATGGATTGGAAGTGTTTCCATATTGCTTGGCCTCCAAGATCTCTTGATTTTATTCTTTAGATTTCTTCTTCTCTGGACAGATGAAATTCCATCATTTATGATACGGAATTAGAAAAAAACAGAAGCTGTAATAAGGATCGTGACCGATGCAACAGAAATCCAGGAAAGACAAATGCATCTTGAAGTGTACTTGCCAGTTGTACGTTATCACTGTTCTTTATGCAATATGCATCACAAACTGTTTTGCACCTATTTAGTGAGATACATTTTTCTATGTTATTTTGTACTTTTCCTGGAGTGTTTCTTTCTCACCTCATATTGTACATTTGCAGACGAATTTTTACTCATTACATGCTATTTGTCACTCTGTTTCAAAGCGGTTTTTCTACCTTTCTATCATCACCTATTTAGAAATTAATTCTATTTCAAGCCTTTAATGACATCTACTTTAATATATATAAGTTCTCAGTAAAAAAAAATGTAATTTTTACTAAATCTCTAATAAAAGAAAAACAACAGAAAAAAATATATATACATAGATATAATATACATGTGAATAGACACACACACACACACACACACATATATATATATATATATATATATATATATATATATATATATATATATATATATATATATATATATAAGCTCAAGCAAAGCATACTTGGGAACTAAACACCTGAGGTTTTGCATAAGGTTGACCACCTAACCGAGACACATACTACTCCTCCCAGAACCCATGGTGTCAAAAACGGAGATCGGGACCGTAGGCCCTGGTTCCAAGTTGGGCTGTGGCACCGAGCAGTTTAGTTTTAGATAATCTAAGTTGATCTCGGAGCTATTGTGGAGAAATTTTAAAAAGGACATCTCTATTCATTCAATATTTTTAGCGTGCTGTTGGTACATACATGATCAAATCTATCATTTTACTAAACAGCTACATAGTACTGAATTTTTCCTTTTGAAGGAAGTAAATGGAGCTGTAGGTAACGCAGTAGATAAGTCGTATGAAAAATTCGAAACAATTTAACGTACTCTACAAGTATATGCAAGTGCTTTTCTCGACTGTGTTAATATGCTAGATGTTTATAATCATTCTAGACAGTCCATTATTATAAACATTAAACATTCTTCAGAAAATAAAGATACCACGTTAATGAAAGAATGGGTACAAATTGTTCGTAAAATTAATTTTATCGAGTGGAAATATTACACAACAATTGCTTATATTTAAGTATTTCTTGCATTGTGTTTTTCAACATGCAGCTTAACACAGGATTTTTAATAAAATCTCAATTTATTTCTTTCTGACGGCTTAGTTAATATGACTTGACATCCAGGACATTCTCCGGATGATAGATAGTGGTATTACACGACCGGATGAATTTGAAGTATGGCATAGCACAGAGTAATATACCAGCTTTCTAGACGCAGAGTTAATTTGACTTTTGTGTGTCGGAAAGTTTCAAATTTGTTACATTTATCGTGACATACTTGGGAGGAAATTTAATAGTTTGCCAAGCAGTTTTGTTGTTATTATTTTCATCGTGTTTTGTTAGCAAGAGAGCCTCTCAGAATAGGGTTTCCATAAAAGTCTTTTGTGAAGTTATTCGAAAAGGAGATGGTAAATTTGATTAATTTTGGTTAATTAATTTATTTTGTCGCCGTAATAAAGTTTGCGAATTTCTTTAGAAAACGTTTTTCTGCGAATTTAAGAAAGCTAAAAAATGTCAATGCATAATACAATGTAACTAACAAGATCATTAAGTCTGTTTTTTGTTTAACCTTCATAGCGAGTTTTCAGGGAATGTATGATATTTTTAATTTAATTTTTATTATAATTATTTTCTTAACATCATCTTAATTTGATTACTGATACAGTTAGTAAAAATTGTGTTATACAGGTAATAGACTGTGTTTTGATTTGCGATTTTTATAAGAGTGTAATTTAACATTTTCAGATATTTTAGAGAAATAAGTTAGGATTTATAATAATTATGCTCTAATAATTTTAAGGATTTTCACAAATTTGATCATATTTTTAGATAATTTATGTAAAGTTTTAAAAAAGAATAAATTAATTACAAGTATTAAAATAAAGATTATTTCTTGTTTATTATTAAAGTTTTTAGATTAAGCTCATTCAAATTTAATACAATGTTTTGGTAATTTTTGTCACGTATGAGAATTCCATTATTAAAGATTCATTTTGTTTCTATACAGTAAGTACAAATTCTACCTTCGAATTCGGTCCTTCTGAAATAAAAATTGAACTTTACTGAAATTTTTATGAATTTTCCAATTAAAAAAATGTTTGTGCCTGTTTAGAAATTAATTCTATTTTAAGCATTTAATTACTTCTACTTTAATATTTATAGGTATAAGTAAAGGAATGTAATTATACTAAATCCTTATTGTAAAAAGCAACAGAAAAAATATAAATTAAGATATAACCCTAAACTCAGTTCAAAAATGAATCTTCGTTAAAAAAGAACAATTTTTTTTGTGTATTCTTATTGAAATTAAATTATATAAAATCGAAATGATTTTTTTTTTTATTTTTTTGTGCACTTCTCTGTTTGATTGCAATCTGCATTCTATGTAACGGAAAAGTTAAGTACAATTGATGTTAATGCTTCCGTTTTCAACATCGAATACAACAATACAATAAAATCACCGAAAGATGTCGATGTATTTATATGCAGTAGTAACAATGCTTTTTAAGCAATTGGAGCAATTCTTTCAAAGCATTTTCCTAGAACGAAGTAAAAGTAGATTTGTAAATGGCTTCTTAACTTTTTATATTTTGATTAATTACTATATTTCTGAGTACTTTATCTTTTATTAGAATATTCTAGTTTTAAAACAGCAAATTTGAATGTTGCAACTGAACTTTCGCATAGCCCTCTGCCGTGCACCCTGAATGAAGCGTTGAAATGAAATTAATCATCCTGGTCTAACATTAGCAATTAAATTAATTGGTAACTTGAGAGTTAAAATGTGAACTTTCATTCAATTTAATGTTAGTAATTATCCATTTCCTTGATTAAATGAATTTTTTTCCTTTTAGTTATTCTAGAAATAGCAATTTCTCTGAAAGATAGATATACATCACATTGAACCTTAATCTAATCCTACACTATCCGTGTTTCTTTAAAAAGAAAAACCTCAGTCTTCAAGCACTTTATAGTGGCGTTAAAAAAGAAAGATTTGCTACTAAATGAATTTTACTCCTTGAAATCTTTTTGACCAATGTTTTCGCTTAAAAGCTTAAACAGGATAATTGCTCCTAGCATTTCTCTACTGCTTATCTTCAAATAGAATCGAATCGGCGAAACTATCTCCTACATTTATTTTAAAACCTCTAGTAATCCTCACAATCCTGGAACCAAATTTTTTTTTTACATCCCAATTTTCTTGTAGCTAATTTGGGGAATCGGAGAGTTTTTATTTTTTGTAAACATTGTTTCGAAGGCTATTTGAGGAGCTTAAGGAAGTACGTGTAATCCTCGTTCCATTTTAAAAATGTGTTTTAATGTTTAAGAATCTTTAATGAATTGCACTGAACACGCAATTTATTTTCTTTTCCAAATATAACACCAAAATAATATTTTTATTTAAGTCAAATGACTTAATTCCCATCGAGTGATCATTAAAATTAAACATGCCACTTCTATCCTGAAAGTAATTAATTTGCGATGCATTTTAATGTATGCATTTCAAACCGTACCTCATTAACAAATTTGAGTTCGTTCGAATAATAGCTGTTACGTTTTAAAAGGAAACTTTTTTCGTCATGAATTAATCTCCTTTCATAGATAGCTTTGATATTTATACATTTTTATGTAAGTTTCAATACATTAAATGTAATCTGTAGAAAATCACTCAGTATTTCTTCCATTTTCAATGCACAATAAAAAAAATCATCCATAAACTTGTTAAGTTTTTTTTTTTTTTTTTTTCTTTTTTTTGTCTAGGTTTGGTTTGGTTTATGACACAGTGGTTTACTTTTTACTACACGAAGGCTAATGAGATCGGGATCTATTACTTAAAACCAATTCCGAACGGCTATAGTACCGAAGAGCAGGGCCTTAAAATTTGACCATCGGTCAGCGTTCTTTTTTTTTTTTTTGTCTAAATGTAAATTATTAATGTAGAATGATCCCATTTATTTTCTAAATTAGTGAATTAATTATTAAACTATTCTTCAAGAATTGTATTCGCCAATTAATTTTTATATTTTTCTATATACAACTTTTGTATTTTTATACATATTCATTTTAAAACTCATTTCAGTTTTTGTCATCCTAACTTCTCCCTTCTCAATACAGAAAATTGCCATTAATCAATCACAACTCATCTACATTTTTATAATAACTAATGATTTTTTTCGACTACATCTTTTAGTCCATTACGTCACTGACATGGTCTGATGGTTTTTTAGAGAGGACTGAACTTTTTGGTACCGAATTCCATTGTTCGAATTCATTTACAATTCATTCTTGTACGGAATAAAGAAAAGTGCCATTTTTTTTCTAGAACATTTATATAGAACAAATATATCTACAAAGAAAAAAATGTGCCATAAATTTTAAATACTTTTTAAACGATAGGTATAAAATAAAATTATCGTCTAAAATCGGGTTTAAAATGCCCCAACTGAATTCAAAATGAAAGAAATATACCAAATTAAAGGAGATAAAATTAATTAAGTCAAGGAAACATGATAAAAGAGCAAGAAAATTTGTATTATCTGAAAACACATTTTAAATGTTATCATATAAATTTTGTTATTTAATGTATTTTTTAAATTATGTGCTAAAATAGCACATAATTTAAAAATATCAAATAGCTTCAAAATTACAATGTTCAAGCCCAATTGAGACTAAAAAGTTGTTCTACCTCCACACGTCTTTGACTTCCGAACAATTTGATATGCCTAAAACCTTACCATGGTTTACCTAAATCACCCTGCAAAATTTGTTGTAGATTCATTCAGCTATTACGGGATACATAATGAAGCTATCAACTCATGTATAGAAAGTTCAAACAAATGATTTCATGTAGACAAATTTACAGTTAGTTTTCCTTTAAAAATATTAAAACATAGATTATGCTTAAAAATTCAAGTATAATAATATTTAATGCAGGCATTAAGAAATTTCTTCTGAAATGTTACCTAAAATAATTTTTATCAATTTTTCTCCTTATTTTACGACACTTTGCAATAAACGTGAATTTTCTTTTTCTTTGTACAATTATATTAAGTTTTATTAATTTAAGTTGTCCTTCTAGCGATGAAAGAACTTTAAGATGATCTTGTTATCCCACTGTAACGATCCAAAACATTGGGAAGCTACATCATTAATAGAATTATTTATTGGTACTTGATTTAATTTTTAAGAAACTTTTCAGGAAACTTCAAGTTATTTATTTTGTTGCTGTTACCAAAAGCAAAGCTAATGAAGTTAAAACCGTTATCGTGCATTCCAGATACGTGTGAAAAGAAATTCACAAACTTTCCTACGGTGTTTTCTTAAAGTAATTACAGCTATAAATCTGTTTCTCTTTTTACGCGATAAAAATCATTGCAGACGTACATGGGAAAATACTATAATTTGATATAAGGCTCTACGTTTTGTAACACTCAAACATATTTTAAGCGTTTTTTTCAGACGCAACTTAATAAAAATTATTTATTTCCTTGTGAGAATATTTGGTGGAACAGTCTAACCCATTTCTTTCCATCTTTTTTTCTCATTAATGAACCATATATTTCGGAAATAATTTTTTCGTATACTTCGATTTGTAAAAGTATATAACATTTTTAGACCTCACTAAAGACTGACACATACTTATTTGAAAAATAACTAAACAACCTTTGTACAGGAATAGTAAACAAAAGAAGCTAATGTGCACTCTATTAAAATAAAAATGAAATCTTATCTGGACAACACATAGATTTGGAACGTCTGTTATATGTATATATATTTTTTAGTATTTTGAGTCATCAAAATCATACTTTGAACATTCTCTTCAGGATTCAAAGCAGATTTCGTTTCTCCTACTATCCATCTTGTCTAACTAGAGTTAAATTACTGCCCCCTGATGGAGATCTGGCGTGTTATCTGAAACTAGGAAACATACTGAGCTTCATGTGTAACTTATTTGGTAATAACTATTGAAATAATAATTATTATTAGAGCATCAAAAATTAAATGAATTTGAAAAATATATTCAATTTTAACAATTAATATTAAAACCTATAATTTAAGATTACAACTAAGTGATATATCACAGTAAAATGTTGAAAGACCTATTGACTGTAATCATATAAATGTTTCAAAGTGGTGTTGACATTGTGTGAATTTCAAATGTGTGTGAGATGACAATAATGAACTCGAAATTTTACAATGAGGAATGTATGCAATGCACTAACTGATTTTAAAAACAATTCAAAATATCATATCTATTTATCTATTTCTCTCTCTCTCTCTCTCTCTCTCTCTCTCTCTCTCTATATATATATATATATATATATATATATATATATATATATATATATATATATATATATATATATATATATATATATATATATATATATATACGTGTGTGTGTGTGTGTGTGTGTGTGAATATGAATATGATCTCTCTTTCAGTCTCTTCTTCTGATTTCATTAGTTGTGATGAGAGTCTGCAAAAAAACATATACATAGTTTTTTTGCATACTCTTTAATTTATTATTTGTCCATAAAATGTATATCTTCGAAATGTGTACACATGTAGGATCTGGTATACATTTTTCCTTAAAATTTCTGAAAAGCATTTTAAACTTGACATTGAAATTGCTAAAAAATTTCCTCTCATTTTTGTTCTTTCGTTAAAAAATTTCCTCTCATTTTTGTTGTTTCGTTTCTTCATAATAAAAAAAATAATTATGCTTCATGTCGCTGTTTTATTGGAAATTAAAAGAACAATTCATTTACTATATTGTGAAAATTATCAATCGTAATAAAATCTGGATTTGTACTGGAGATATTAAGGTAAAAATCAATCAAATGTATTTGAAACAATTTCAAAATAGCAGCGTTATTTTAATTACAGAAGAATCAAATGTCATATCTGTTGGTAACTATTGTTGTTGGGAGGAGAGTAATATTTAGAAAAAATACCTTTCTTGTGGGTATAATGTGATTTCTATTAGATTCTTTTATATAAATAATAGACTTATTTCTGAAATGAATCCAATGAGATGATCTTGAAAACTCTCTTACGAATATGTAATTTCTACTACATGATTCTGAAATTTCACACAGTCGCTGAACGATGTTCAAAGAAATAAGTGGCTGCTTTCCGAGACTGCAAACATTTAATGCATAGACACGATAGCGGATTCAAGTTCGAAAACTAGATCCAGTGCGTGAGAAAATTACAAGAATTACTATAAAAGAACTGTTAAAAAAGCTACATATGTTAAAAGCCAGTTTATATAAATTGGTGTGAATTAATTACTGCTACAGTACAAAAGCTTACATAGAAAAATGCAAAATCACTATAACAATGGTTAGTATTTTGTGGAAATACAGATAAAAGATGTCCTTGTTTATCTACAACCCTAAAATTGAAACCATGTATGGCAGAAATCCAATTTAAAAGTTTCCTTTGAACAATATGTGGAAGTATTTTCTGACGAATACGTCAGAAAATTTATTTAAAAGCATACATAAGAAATTGATGCGTATACATTATTGTTATTCCCATTTTTGGAAAGTATATGAGGTAGCATACATTCAGTGCATTTCCACAGTTTGACCACGAGAAAATATTTATTTTATGTGTTATTCCCTATTTACTGTATATAAATGCTGGTGAAAATATTGATTTCCTGAAAGGGAAAAATAGTTAAAACGTAACAAGAAATATATCCAAGATATATATTTTGTAGTGAGCTTCATATATGGATATGTAGAAGGTTTAGCAAAAATGTCAAATTTTAATCTTAAAATTCTTCGCTTCTTAAAAGGTTTTTGGCATTCCGATTTCTTTACTTCTAAAGTTATAGCAAAGCATAACTATGAAAATCTTTTATGGTAGTTTATCTACTTTATTCTTTTTGTTCATTTTTTTAGATAATTTTAATTGCCATCGTGTGAAAATTTTTATGCTAGGGAGCGTTAATTAAATATTAATAATACAATTTCGCTGTAAATGGCTTTATTAATTAAACATAAAGTTACATGTATAACTGAAATTAAAAATTTCAGCTATACTAAAAGCATAAAAACATCGTTTCTTTTTCTGTTACTTTTAATCAAATATGTAAATTACCTAAAAAGCATTATATTTCAAATAATTTGCAGCAAATTCTTTAATTATTATTTTTATAAAGTCATAGGCATTAATATTAAAATTTAATGTCACTTATTAATGTTTAATATATATATAACTTAAACTTTTGGTCATTGTATTCGTGCAACATTTTTCTAAAAATAAGTATTATAAATATGTTTATATACCTAAAATATTAAGTAAAGATTTATGCCCCAAATCTCATTTATTTTAAACTAGCATATATTTGAATTTATTACCATATGAACACAAACCATTTAGATGCTTTTGCGGTAATTCTTCTTTTATTTTTATTTTTCTTTATGACAGAATCTTTGATATTCCAACAGTAGTTCTTTAGGTCTACAATGGCAATAAATAATGTAATCGAAGTATACGTAAACAAAATGCTTTTGAAATGATAATTTATTTTTATATTCTTGGCTTAGAAATGTTAAAAGGATTCTTCTAAAAGAATTGTCTATTTGTTAAATCTCTATAAATATTTCTATCAAAGCTCACAACACATGATGCATCGAAATTTATTCCTTTTCAAGATACTAGTAGGAGATTTCTTAGAACTATTAATTCTAAAACATTAGTAATAACATAAAAGAAAACGATTTATTACTGCTCTCGAAATCCTAGAAAACAAATATTTTAAACGTATTACATTTTTCATCAGCATTCACGGATTTGAACAAAGATCTTCCTAGTTATCTTTATTTATTTATTAGTCATTTATTTGTATAAAAATGTAAAGCAAACAATGCTTTCAAAGAATTATTCTATTGCTTTTTAAAAGACCACATTAGGATGAAAATTATATTAGCTTTTTAGTATGACGCTATAATGGTAAATAAGCCTACTTGGAATAAAAGAAAATACATCTATAATATTTTTAAAAGGGAGGCGTATGATCGAATATATTTAAATTCTTCTTTTATAAGTCATTATCTGTATGCTCTGCATAAAAGTTTGATAGGCGTTACTCTATTGCAATCGAGATAATTCGATATTTAAAATGGTAATGATCGAGATTTAAAGCGAAAAGCACCTCAAATGATAGTAAGAACGATAAAGAAGATTCGATTAATTTCGCAACAGAGTACCGAACTCTGTAGACAGTTTACATCACAATGACAAAGGATGGTTATGTAAACGTCTTCATGGCCAAAATAGAATAGCGGCAGTGCATTATTATACACAGCTTCGAACCGAAACTAAATCGAAAACCGAAAAGATTATTTTAGTCCGAACGACAACCGGAACTGGACTAAAAAATTCGGTTTATTTCGGTTCGATATCTTTTCAGTCATTTTGTTACTGTAACCAACTTATCAGTATTTTCTAATTTAACGTCAACCATATAATTATTCTCATAACATGTACATTTCTTCTCGGTTTCGTGTTTTGATGTTCACTAGTACTTTTCTCTTTCAGTTTCGCATGAAACTACTTCTAGAAGACAGATTGAATTCAATCGAATATTCAATTTTCGAATGTGATTTCGATAATGGATAACAATGCCAATGCTTGCCGTTCTCTGTTCACCACTCGTATCATACAAGCTGGTTAATTGTATAAATTCGCATAGTATACCAATTAAAATAAGTATAATATTATCTAAATTTTGATAGAATTACATTTTTTGTTTATGACAGAATTATATTTTTAGTACAAATAAGAATATACATAAAATAAACTTATTCATTCGAAACTTAACTGAAAACCGTATTTTTGATGGAGTGAAAAATGAATCTAAACCGATATTTTTTATTTAATAGAACCAAAACGAAAAAAATGATGTTCGAAGTACTGATATTATGTTAGTTCAAAGCGATTTGTTGTTTATGAATATTACTGAAACTTTTTGAAACATGGTAGCTAGAGGGAGCGGAACGTGCTGTTGAAAACCAATCCCCTGTATAATAATAGCCTAAGTTATCTGTCCGTCTGTCTTCGAATTTATGAAGCGGTTAGATCTGGAATGAATAGAGGCATCCATATTGGATTCTTGATGAGTTAGGGTTAGCAAAATTCAAAGTGAGTAAAGTTTTTCCTGTCCTAAATTATCAATCCGATTCTAAAATAAATTGGTATAAATATGCTTCATGTCACAGCGAAAAATACTGTCGTCGTTAAAACGCTCAAAACCCACCCCTTCCCCCCTTTTCGAGTGTTTAAGGCCATTATTTCGAGTTCTATTTTTCCTGGTTGAGAGCAAGCGATTAAATTTATCTATTTATCACATAATAAATAGGTAGAAATAACATTTTCTCTAGCATTGTAATGTCATTCCTTTAACCCTTTCATTAATCATGTTTTATTTTAAATTATTTAAATATCGTCTGCATTATTTTCATACGTTTTGTCACTGAATCTAAATATTACGTAAATAATTTTCCTTTGTATTTGGCTTTAAAAATAGATTAGGTATATATGTGATAATTTTAAATTTAATCATTTATTATTTTTTGTTGCAAGATAATTCTCAGCATAAAACAAAACATTTTTTTACCTGCCTCATGAGCTATGTTATAATTCTGGAAAATTAAAAATTTTACTGATCCCGTCACATGACGGGCTATATGCTAGTTCCTAATATTCGTGATCGCGGTAGAACTCCAACCTAGAGAATCAGTATTAAATGGCTAGACTTTACCTGTTCAGATATCATCCGACCTTCGCTGAAAGAAGATGTGCCCATATAGGTTCAAAGACATTGGAAATAAAGAAAATAATTATTTTTTAATTTAAACGTAGTATCCTAAAAGGATAAAATGTTACTACCATATATTAATCTTTTTTATAATCCTTTTAATACAATTTTTAAATTTTGTGTAAATATAATACAAAATCTTTAGACTAAGAAAGAGCAAGTTCTTCTTCAACGCATTTATCAACAGAGGTTTGATACATTGGTACGTTCGTAATAAAAATCTCATTCGTTGTTAATTATTATTAATTATCTTCTCAAATAAAATCTTCTGGAATTGAACACTAGTATTTCTATATAGATCCGATTTCTTATTTCAAGTTGAAAGGACTTATAGCATACGATTGATAACAGGAAAAATACATATTAACATTTGTATATTATGAAATTTTAAGCTTGTTATTTCCCAGGGCTTTGAAAAAGTCACATTATAAAAAACTGAAATAACTCAGAATGAAAGTTTCCATGGTTTGTTGTTTATGTACTCTACGGGAGTGTTTTGAAACACGAGAGTTAGATAGAACGGAACTTACTATTTAAAGCTAATTCCTAATATGCGTGATCAGGTCCTGATTTACGACGGGGAATTCGAGGTACTGGACCGGGGCCCCCACTTTAGAGGGCCCCCAAATTTAAAGAAATACACATTAATTTTTTGGTACATCTCAGATTTGACTCATGTTTTCCGGAAAACATGAATTTTCTTTTGTTAATGACAAACTGGAGTGTGTATGCTGTTGGTGGGCTTCAAAAGTCAGTAATTTAAATTTCTTCCATAATATTCAGCCAAAAGTAACCTTTTATTTGTTTAAAAATACTTTGAAGCAATGTTAACATTTTAAATGTATATATTATTCAAAAGATTGAAATACCAACCATATCAGCGACACCAATTTACAAATTCATCTCTTCTAAGAGGGAAAAAATCTTAACTACTTTTTTCCCTCTTGAAGTGGTTAACAAATTAGAGAAAGCATCTGATATCTATTTTTTTTTTCTTTTTAAGATTTAAGAATCAACAGAAAGTTTTAAAATTGGTAATTTAAGAATAAAAGTATTTAATTTTTGGAATTTTGTAAAACAAAGTCTCCCTAATAGTTTACTAAAAATGGTAATTTTTATTAATTTAAACCAGTACTTTTTCCTTTAAAAATGTTACAGGTACTCTGAGTTGGACTGAAGAATATCACAGTTTTATCTATAAAGTCAGACACCGTACTTAGATTGCACCGACATATGTAATATGTTTGAAGTTAGTTTAGTGGAAATCTAAATTTTAAAAAAAATTCTTTCATTTCATTAGATACACAAAATATTTAGGTTATGTATACCTGTCAGGAGTATTTAAACTGATACAGCAGCTTATAAAATAAAATCACTCTCGAGTTCGAGAAAGGTAAGATGTATAGGGGCCCTCATATGAGGCTTTGGCCCGGGGTCCTCAGGTGTATAAATCGGGCCCTGTGGGTGTAACATTAGAATTCCATTTTAGAGACTCTATTGAATGACTATGATTTGGTTTGTTAGACATCTTTCGACCTTCACAAGAAGATGTGCCCATATAGGTACAAAGACCTTGAAAATAAAAGATACTTAATTTTTTCTTTTAGAAATCCTATGAAAAATAAAAGAAGAAGAATACTTATGGCAAATCTTATTGTATAAGCAAAAAAATGAATGTTAGAATAGGAAAGACAGTTGAAATGATAAGAACTCCAGAACATTATTGGAGAAAGCTTCGATAGTGTAATGCTGACCTCGAAGTAAACATTTGTTTCAAAACTTATTTCAGGTATATGGCTGTAAGAAGATTCCACAAAATGCCGCATATATCCTGAAACAGAAAAAGATAGAAACATTTTTATTCTGCATAGAAAAAATTGGATTTTTATAATACCCACTTTCTTTTTCGTAAACAAAAGAAGTTGACTGGCAAAGAACACCTTTCGTCAGCATATTTTTACTAAAATATGTGTGTCTAATCCATTTCTCGAACGACTCATGTAAACCAGTTTCAATAAAAGAGTCCAAAGAATTTTGAGTCAAATTTACGGGACGTTTATCTATGTCTGATATATTCTATATTTAACAATGAGTTTGGATATCATTTGCATTTCAAATGTGCATTGAGGATTTTTTTCTTTTATGAAATTGCAGAATGTTGCATTAGATTCGTAATTCAAATTTATCGTAGACATTTAAGAAACTCTCTATATCAGTGTGCAATATATATGTATCTAAAACTTAAAGCAGCGACATAAAACTATTATAATTATTCCCGTATATACTCTAAATCTTTTCAAAATTATTATTACTCATTAATTTTAATTAATAAAAAATACATCTTCGAATTAAAAAAGAAAAAACGAATTGCATTTTTCTGTACAATTTCTCTTATATGACACCATATATATGCTTTTAAACTGTAATTCTTTTAACCAAATATTTTACAAAAGCCAAGATGTCAAACCTGAGTTCGGGCAAGAGAAAAAAATGGTATTTAATTTCCGTGAAGCCCGAAATCTCCAATGGATAATATTTAATTTGCTATTTTCCTAATAGATAGAAGAAATATTTTCCAGTTAAAGGTTCGGCAATTTCGCGCCATTTGTCGCTATTCCTCGGATAGTAAAGGATTTCTGAATTTAAAGGAATCTGGGGAGCATGGAATTCAGCTGATAGAGATAATAATATTGTTGTATTAGTTTATTATATTTATCTTGAAAATTATGTTATTTGATTTATTTCGCCGTAATTTGAGCAAAAATTAATGTAATCCATTAATATTTCCCATATATGTGAAAATACTGAAAATTGTAGTTATTTCGTTTGAAATTTTTTTTCCAAAAATAATCTATTTTTAACATTTTGATGATAGTAACGAACAAATTTAAAGCGAAAAAATACATTTTTGGCACGCTTTTCTCTATATTTCACAGGCCATGGAATAATACTATGCATGTTTACAATACTACTTGTTTTGTTCTTGCACAGGATTGTAACTAATTTAAAATGGGTCCTTTTTATAGTTAAATTTTCCAAGTGATATTTGCCTTATTTTGCCAGATAACTCTAAAAATCTGTTTTTCAAAATATGTGTTTGAATATCTGGTAAATATGGATTTAAACTGATTGATTTTTCTTTGAAGTGATACAATTTGTTTATTGTTAGCCATAAAATAAGTTTAAAGCATAAAAAAGTTTTGGGAATCCTCAGTGGGGTTTTCAAAGATCGAATGGAGCCATCTACTTATTTATAACATTTTCAAATATTTTTCTTATATTTAAAAAATGAATAAGCATGTTTAGTATTTGTTTTTCTTATTTTTCATAATAAGATTTAATTTTAAAATAAGTATATTTAATAAAAGTTAAAAATACAAGAAAAAGTATATCGAAGGTGTCATCTCCTTTAATGTAATTGTTGGTCATAAAATAATTTTAAAGAATAAAATATTTTATTGAATTCCCAGTAGATCCTATAACGGTCATTTATTTATTTGTAGTACTGAAATATTACGAAATTATGAACATCAACTAAATAAGGAATGTCTAAAATAGTTTGGCAAACTTATACTTTAACTGCAAAGCTTCATACTTATTTCTGTTATCTTTACGCTACTAAGAATTTCCATTTCCCAATGCCCATATGAATCTAACAAAATGTTACTTCTTATAAATATTTCGTAAATCTTCTTTGGGAATTTTCTATTGAGTGTTCTTAAACTGGCTGATCTCCAAGACATGAAGTTTTCGACACAAAACATTCTATGCGTGTGTTGTATTTTAAGTAACTTCTCAAACTATTCAATCAAAATGTTATCCTAGAAGAATTCTTTAAGTAATTCGAAATTAATTTACCTCATAAATACGCAGTTAAATATTTTTAACTTATAACATCCTTGTATTTTAGATTCATAATTATTCTTTACAGTTTAAAATGTTTTGCTTACTCAATATTTCTGTTTCTTCCATCAGGGAAGCAAAATTAATTTTCCTTCATAAATATAAAACATTTAAAGCGTTTGAACTTCTACAATTCTGAAAATCTGGAAGTATTTAGAAACATATTCGACATGAATATTTTAAAGAAAACAGTTTGGCTGCCAGCTGTTTAGAATTATCCGGTACGTTGCATTATTAATTAAGCAAGAGAAACACGAATTTACTCCTCTAGAGAGGGATCCGATCAAAAATGCAAGAAGTTTTGGAATAATTATCTTCTATAATGTAATGTTAAATTAAGAAACAACAAACGCATTTTGTTGATTGAATAATAATTAGTTTGTGACTACTTGACGGTTGTTTCAGAAAATTATTGGCCTAATTTAATCCTCTTTACAAACCTTTTAATACGGAAGCGATAACTTCACGTGAAAGGAATACAGATGTATTTGAGTCTTTAAAATGATTGATAAAAGAGGAAACTTTCAATACATTAAATAAATGGGTTCTGCATTTGTATGCTTGTAATAAAAATCTGCATAGATTTCAATATATTAAAGGGAATCAATTATTTTCTAATATAAATTATTTAGAAAATGAACACTAGTACAAGTTTCTAAATTTGGTTTAAATTTCAAGTGAATCACATAAGATCTAAAAACAATAACCACACATTAGCTTAATTTCTACATTTTAAACATTTCATTTATTAGTTGGTCACAAACTAAAAATGTCCCCTTCTTGAAACTGCAATTACTCGAAAAGCACATTTACATGGCCTATAATTCATTTATCTGAAGGCGTTTAAATTATTAAATAAAAGGTCAACACATTATTATTCAAATTTAACCTTCTTTACAAACCTTTTATTACGAAAATGATACCTTCGAGTGAAATGAATAGAGATCTATTTTAGTCTTTATATTGATTAATGGAAGATGAAACTGTGTTAATGCATTAAATAATTGGGTTCCATATTTATAAGCTTGTAATGAAAGTTTTTCTAGCTATCAATATGAATTTAGGAAGATTGATTATTTCTGTCAATAAAATCTTCGGGAATCGAAGTACATATTTCTAATTTTGCTCTTTTATTTCAAGTTGAAGTGAATTATTATATAACATTTACAATATAGCAACTGTATATTAGCATAATTCATATATTTAAAACTTTTTACTTATTAGTTATCCCCAGTCTAAAATTATTCCTCGCAAATCAAATTTCCATGGTTTTTATCGTTTATTTTTCATTGTTATCGTTTGATATCTAATTCCACCTCGGTGATCTAAGCTTGTTCTTTGTGCTCACTTTCGTCATATTTTAACTTCATGCACTGCTTTTCCACGTTTTTATAATATATATTCTAAAATTTTTCATCCCAGTTTGAAAGAACTTTTGGGTAAAACCCCTCGTTCAAAACTTTTTGATTTTCTCATACGCATAAACGTTAGAAACTTAGTGTAATTTTTTTTAAATGTTGTTTGTAATGTGAGTTTTTACCTCGTTTTTCTAACTTTTTCCTTTTAAATTTTTGACTGTCATCTTCTTTTACTCTGTACACTTTTGTTTTACTATTCTGCTTTTTTGTTTGGTGCATCATATCCTTACTTAGATCTTCGTTTTGAAGAACACCACGAGGGTGAAAGAACTACTTTTAATAAGTATATACTCATAATTTGAAAGCAAAGACCAAGTAGAGGAACCCCAGAATTTGCCTGCCTCTCTAGAGGTGTTGTGGAACTTGGAGGACTTCACTAGAACGAACCTATTTTATGTTTCTCGACCACCATTAGGGACACAGGTTAGTCTTTGACCGGCACTGGGGTCGTTCAGCCAACGGCTGTAAGTTGACTGCTCCACCGCTATAACCTGTGCAGCTACCCTTTCAGCGAAGAGGTTTAAATTTATTATCCTAAGAGAACATAAAATTAGTAACTTTTAATACAAACATTTTAATTTTAATATTAAATTTTTTTAATAAAATGAATACAGATATATGAGTTTTGAGACTAATTGATGAAAGGGAAATTCTATTTCCTTTCATTTAATAAATGGCTAATGTTATTATGTATTTCTCATAAAAATCTCACTCATTAGCAATCATTATTAACTATTTTCTGCAATAAAATCTTCGGAAATTGAACACCAGTATTTCTTATTTGAAGTTGCAATGAATTATTACAGACAATCCATAACATGGTAAATGCATTAGTTTAGTTTGTAAATTATGAATTTTCGAATTGTTACTTTCCAGTGCTCTGAAAAAGTTACGTTTTAAAAATTGGAGTTTTCATGATTCATCATTCATTTTATAATAAGGCGTTAAAAGCTAATGCATGGAAATGTGCAGGTTTTATTAAAAATGCCTAATTAGAAATCAAAGAGAAGACCATTTCAAGAGAGTTGCAGCGTCTTTTGATCAAGAAATTGAACTACTGATTACATAATCCTCTAAAAGCAAGGATGCGTATGACAGCAAGAATAATTGTCTCTATACTTATCTTCACTGAAGTGCTGAATGTATTACTTTAGATGATATTAAATTTAATTAGTTAAATTAATATTAGAAATGCTATTTATTTATGACAAAAAGAAATTATAAAATAAAACAAATCTTTTTTACAAAAAATATTTTTATGGTACTTTTTGTGTCTAGAAAGATGTTCTAAAACATTTTCCTCATTTATCATACTTTTGAATTTACAAAGCAGGTAAATATACCAGTATCAACTTAGTTCTTTATAGGGATTTGGTTGTAAATTACATAAAAGTTTGTTTTCTAAATTTAATGTGCCGTTTTTATTATTTTCCCTTGTTTATTCTTACACCGGTCTGTCTGCTTCGACCTTAAAAAAATCTCTCTGCAATAACTGACATATACATCTCAACATTGTAAAATCACCTCAGCAACTGTTAAAAAAATTGATTGAAATATATTTTGTGATTCTATAAATTTTAGATGCATTTCATGCTCTCTAAACTCTTTCATGATAATTTACGTAAATTGTTACATAAATGTCATTTATATAAAATAGAAATTTTTATACTGTGACTTTATTTATAAATTAATCTTCAAAATGTTCAGAATTGAAGCTTCAAAATGCCTTTTCTCACGTTACATATAATTTTAGTTAGCCCTCGTGTACAAAACAGTAAACAGTAGCTATCCAAACCAAACCACACCATATAATTTTAGTTCGTGTACACAATTTCTTACAAACTATTCATAATAGCAACACGTAATTTTGTATACTAAAGTAGGCAATGAGATAACTTAAACAACAAAGAATTGTTTTTTGTAATTATATTTTTAAAGCGATAAATTTTAACATTAAAAGATCTGGCTACTTACATAATAAATTTCCAACATGATTATACATTTAAAAAAATTAAGTATGATGTTTAAATAATGTATTAAGTTAATAAAGTTAATATTAGTTATATCTGTAAAGGAAATTATATTGTGAGTTTAAATATTTTCTGATATATTAGGGGCAAGACTATTTCCAATTTTTATATTTTATTACATACGGCAAAAATTTAATGAATTATTTTTGCAAGTAAAGAATTCTATACATTTAAAAAAAATTGGTATCTAAATATATACAGGGGGCAGAAAGATGAACAAAAACGAAATTTTATAGGTTTATTTTAAATTCTGTAAAGTTATCTTTTCAACCTGAGGCTAAGATAAAATAAGAATTTCAATTTAATTTATGTTGGTAAGATTAATCAATCTTGAAAACATCACAAAAATGTTGACTTATCCTAAGTTTATGAAATATACCAAGCTAAACTCCTCAGCGAAACATCCCAAATTGATGCTGAGGCCTACGGGGCCAATCTCCATTTACGAGACCAAGGGCCCTGAGGTGCGAAGCATATGTCCCGATTAGGTGGTCAAACCTTAAGCGGAACCCCAGTGTTTAGTTCCCAAGCATGCATGGTCCTCAGTTTGTCTACCCACAGAAGGGATGAAAAGCTGAGTCAACCTAGCCCATCCGAAGAATTGAACTGGCATAGATTAAAATCTAAATGTAATGATCAAAGTAAATCTTTTTAGTCTAATCTCAGGCAAACAACTTATTTTTTTATAAATTTGGCTTAATTTTTTCTTTAATACTTCCCATATGTTTACTTTGAATTAATACACAATTATTTTAGAAACATCTTTCAAGATTATTTGAATGTTTTTTTGCCACCAATTGACAATTTTAAACATGCTTTTGAAGTTTAATATAATTACAAATAATCAAATTAACGTACATAGCAAAAATTTATTAGCTTATCAATGTATATCGAAGAAATAATAATGATTCCTATCTTAACAGGAACTAATGCCTTACATAAGCATACCCAAAAAAAGAAACAATTCTATTAAACAAGCCCCATTTCTAGCGAACAACGTAAATCTTCGATTGGAAGAAAGGGATCAAAGCCGCTAAAAGGATTTAATACACAAAGAGCCACTTTTCTATCCAATATTTGATTCGACAAACTTTTGTAAATTGAATCACCTCCTGGCGCTTCCTTTTTCAGACAATATATTGATCTCGAGCTCTTAACATAGAGGTTTACGGAGATTTCGTGTCACACCATAAGCCATGAATTGGTAATCAGTCTCACTAAGGTACCGAAATAAATCTGAATATCTCTTCATGTAAAATGACTAATCAAATACTCCTTTTGATTCAGATGAATTTTTATTCTGCATTAACTTGTAAGCTGCATTTGTTAGTACTCATATATCAAATATTCAAATGGGAGCTTAAAATCCCCATTATCTAATCTGATTTTTATTCTAGATACAAGTATATGTGTACTACTTTGCATATATATAAATATGTGGGTGCATTAAGTATTTTTTTAATCTATATGTCTGAATTATCCATTTATATTAGAATATATATATATATATATATATATATATATATATATATACATATATATTAATTTATTGCAATAACTCATATATGAGAAGCTTTTAAATTTTACTTTTCAGTCATTTTTCTTTAATTTTATATTTCTGTCTGTGCGCCATGAATGCTTAAGAACTCGTTCAGCTTTTTTTGGAAAAACAAGAATGGCATTACTACGGCATTCATCAGAATTGTTGACGGATCTTAGTTTTCATTTTCAATATCTCTAGGTTTATCAGTATAAACTAGGGTTTAAACATTGCCCCATAGCTAGAAGTCGCAAGAAGCAAGGTCCTAGTATCTTGGCGTCCAAGATGGAAAGGCTGTAGGGCTAATCAATCTCTAGACATAACGAGGACTATCTCTAGCACTTGAGCCTTGAAATTAACGGGAGCACAATATTCAGTTTGCCTTAATGTCTTTCTACACTATCCTATGTAGCGTAGCCTTAAACACCTTTATGTTCAGAGGCTGATCTGATAAAGATTTCAATGGACTTCGTTGTACACTTTCCTCAACTACATTAATGGCATCATCAATAGTTCCCTGGCGACTACTTAACGTGTAAATCCACTACTCTTCCCGTTGTCTTAGATTGATTGTATCCTACCGTCGACTCACCTGAAGGTTGTTTCAAACGTTGTTATAAAATTTCTCCTTACCAAAACAAACGATTTCAACCTGGATAATGACATTAGCAATGTAATTTCTCCTGCATTTTCAAAATTTTTAATTTTGTCATTCTCGGGCATGTTTTAATCTCATGAATAATGCAAATAAAACAAAATTACAAATTTCCAACACGAAAATTTATTTTTTCATTTTATGAAAAATAAGATTGGTGATTTATCAGATGAAAATTATTTCTTTTATGAAACTAATACTTAACTATCAATCTTGACTAGAAATATCAGTACACAATCACAATTCCTTCAAAAGGCACTTCTGTAAGAACAAAATAATGAAATAATATTAATTCAATTTTTTTGCAACGATACGCTTCATATTCTCCTTACTGCATTAAAATATTTCTATAATCAAAATTACCATTGACATTTACTTTCTTTCCAGACTTTTGAGAAACGTATTTTATATATGAGTGTGTGTATTTGTGTGTAGTATTTAATTTGTGTCACTATTGTGCATGTACCTTGTAACATTCTTAATTCCTTCTTTCTGCAGACGTGGACGAATGCGAAGCCATTCCTGGAATTTGCGAAAAGGGAAAATGTGTTAACTCTGTGGGATCATTCAGGTGTGAATGTAGTGAGGGATATCTCTACAATGAAGATTCAAGCTCCTGTGAAGGTAAGACGCATCGCTTGCGAAACTCTTTCTCTGAGAATTAAGGAAACATTTAAATTTTGATGAAAGCTTTTTAATTATTCAACTTTGGTGTATTATTGGTTTTCAAGGGAAGAAAGACACTAAACCTGGGTGTCCTCAGTTTGGATCAAGACGACTGACTAATTAACTGTTTGGAAGACTCAAAAAAATACATGGCTGATAATATTTGATATATATGGTTGAAAAACTTTGGCTTATACCTTATTTCATTTGAATGTACACTATAACTATTTCATTTTCAACAACCTCTTATTGAGTTGATAGACAAAACGTAGACGTTACCTCAATGTGATGGAGTCCATGAATTCAAATTCAACTGATGACAGATATGTGTAGTCTTTAAAAGCCGACTGACTGATTAATTATTATGAAAACTCAATAAAAGCATATAGCTGATAATATTTGATATATATGGTTGAAAAACTTTGGCTTATACCTTATTTCATTTGAATGTACACTATAACTATTTCATTTTCAACAACCTCTTATTGAGTTGATAGACAAAACGTAGACGTTACCTCAATGTGATGGAGTCCATGAATTCAAATTAATTCAACTGATAGCAGATATGTGTAAGCTTTAGAAACCGATTTTAACTCTTTGTATCACAATGTTCCATATCAGAAACAAACACGAAAACTCATGCCATGCCGACAGTGAAGAGTAAAACTGTTTATTGACTCGACCTGTTCTACTGGTTGTTGGTATTCCTCAACATAGTTGTTAATAGAATCTATTCACAGAAAGACAAACAAAAAGACGTACTAAGTTTACTTTTCATTCTAAAGTTTCTTTTATCACTTGATCACTTAGATGATTATTATTGAAGATAACTTTGGATTGCTTAAATTAAAAAAGCACTAGAAATATCCAGAAGTAGATTTGTTACAAAATTAGGTTCAAATTTTGTACGTAACGAAACTCGTTCAAGAAAAGTTACAATATTTATTATAATACATCCTTTTTGTGTTTAATGTAGAAACATTTTTTTCACTGATAAGTTTTTATTTTTGTTTTTTTGCATTAAAAAAATATTTCTATATACTAGAAATGATACATTCTAACATCCGGGTAAATATTTTTAGAATAGTTGAGGTAAAAAGGATTAAACAGTAGATCTCGATCAAATTGGTCCACGTTTAACTATCCTCATTCAAAACCAAATAAAAGCAATCAACATCATGGTGTGTTAACTATTTGTAACACTTTACATTTGTACATGCTTGCTAAACAGTAGGAGTTGGTTTTACATTAGTTAATAGTGTTAGTACTTTGTTAACCCTTTTAATTTTGATCCCATTAGAAACTTTCTTTAAAATGTGCGTATACTTTAAGAAGTCAATTTATAAAGGTGTATTTATTATTTATTTTGTATAAAAAATTCTCTTTAATCTAAAACAAGTTTCAACATTTTGTGTTAAAAGAAAAATCTTATATTGAAAAAATGTTCACTTTTTCCATTTAGTTTATGTGCGCTAAGACCTAATTTTGAGTTTGTGCCAAACTTTTATGCGACGTCATCGATTTACGTCAAAGATTAATTTAAGTTATACTTAGTTTATATCAAAACCGCTATGCTGTTCCCAAAGTTTATATTTTCAAAAATAGGAGATAAGTAGGGAGTTGTTCATAAGTTTGTTCAAGGTTCTGACATTTATTTTTGTTCTTGATTTTGATGTGTGCTTTATTTAGCAGGTGGCGTGCGAGTAATGAGTGTAATTTTAAATAATTGTGTCGTAAAGGAATTCTCTGGATGTAAATTACATTTGAATATTCAATAAGACTTTTAACGGTTAATCTCTTTTGAAACTTTTCTAACTAACAGAAGCACTACTTACAACAGAGAGAGAAATTCAAGTATTTAATTTGAATTTGAGTGTAAATTCATTCGGCAGGGTACAACTGGTGAAAACCGCTCTTTAATTAGGACGTTGAGTTGCATTTTATACACGCAAAATTGAAAGGTATAATTGATTAAAAGCAAAGGCAATAAATTAAGAATTATCAGTGATTTGTATGCAAGGACAAATGGGTTTTTATGAACGAAATAATTAAATATTATAAAATACTACCTGGATGTAATAAATTCATAGTATTCGTTTACTAAAATAAGTGTATACATACTGCCATGTATATTTTATCTTCTGCAAACCAATGCAACCCACTTACTATTTCATTATTCCCAAATGCAACATTGCAGTTTCGTTTACCATTTCATTATAGAAGTAATATACAAACTGTCAACATTACACCGCATATTGCGACGGGGTCTATTGGACCTGGTGTAAGGCTTTCTAAACCAGGGAACCGAGTAACACCAAGATTTTTTTTTTGTTTGTTTGATGCAATTCCATATAGTTAGATAATATATGGATTGTACTACAAGATCAGCATTTAGATATTTTATGGTCAATAAATAAACTTTCGTTTTTCTTGGAAGGGAGGGGTGAGTTTCCATCATACCTCAATACCTAGATAACCATGAAATATATATATACTAGATATGAATAACATTGCTTCCAGTTACAAAAATGTTTCAAATAAAATAATCATTTATTTAATGCTTTTAAATTTAAAAATTTGACTTTGGAAAAAATTAAAAAGTCTATATTTTTATATATTTTTCCATAGTACATTTAGTAAAAATTTAAACTCTTGCGGAGAACCATAACACAAACGGTTCTAGTGCTCGATGACAAAAGATAATCGAAATATTTACATTCAAAATTTCAAGATATTTTTTCTCCTTCCTTTATTGATCGGTTAACATGTTGAAAACAGTAATTCGGAGTTAAAATTGATTGTCATGTCCCTTTTACTTCTAAAGGAGGGGGGGGGGCTTGATTCTGATACCCTTTATATACGATGAGTGTATCCGTAGTAAAGTGGGTAAACGCTGTATTTCCAGTAATATAAGTTCATAACATGCAAACTGATTTTAGATTTGAATTACTGTGATTGATTTATTAAACAATACATCAAAAAAGTAGAAAACTCCTTAAATTTTCGAAACTTTTGAATTTATAATTAGAATTATTTTTTTTAATTTATATTAATTAATATTTTTGTGTTACGGCTCTTAGCACTACTTTCAATAGTTTTATTATCATTATATTTAGGAAAACCTAAATATAATGATAGTAAACAAAAAACTATAAAAATAAAGATTTTGTAATTTTTTCAAAATTTAAAAAGACCATAAAATAAATGCATATCTTATATGAAACATTTTTATATCTGAAAGTATACTCCAAGCAGCAAAAGATGGTTGGCCAATCATTGGCCAAACACCGCTTTTCGATCTAACGACGTCCGGCCGATTACCGTCTGAGACATTGGGGAGTGGTTGTTTATGGCTGCCGGCAACACGCCGTGTTTCAAACAGTTTTGCCGATCATTTGCCGATGTTTATGATCAGAGGACGACTTAGTACCAATCATTTCCGATATGTTGCCAAGTTTATCCCGATATGTTACCAATTATTTCCAGATACCTTGAAATGGGTGACCTGTTAGATTTATTATTAAATGCTTTTAAATTTTTTAATTCTATGTTTTCTAATGTATTAAATAAATTTACGTCCAGAAATTGGCTTCATTTCCTTGAAAATTGAATTTTTAAAGTAAAATATTTAGTTTAAAATAAAAGAAACATAAATCAGTAACCATTTTTGTGCGAAATTATATGCAGTTTTAATTTATAAACATGGAAATTTAAAAAAAAAGGTTTAGAATTGTTTTCTAAATGTTTTTCGTTATAATTCAGAAATTATCTCGATTTCTTCTAAATTATTTAAAAGTATTTGAATTTTTAAGAATTTTCAGATTTTTCTTGAATATAGCGACCTTGTTTTTTACTTTTTGAGAATGTATATTTAAAAAAAATGTTATCTTGTACTGCAAATATACTGTAGCGTTCCAAACCAAACCCATCATATGCCTCAGCAAATATTTCTATAAAATAATAGTTTAGTTTTCTCAAGACTAAATGTTAAAAAAAAATTGAATTTCTTTAATTAAAAAGCATATTTAAAAAATTATCTTGCAATATTACAACTAAAAAAAGGAATAATTATAAAATAATAGTTTAATTTTCTCAATGTTTTCTATTTAAGAAATTTGTATGTTTTAATTCAAAACCATATTTCAAAAAGATTTCAAATAATTTTCTCTTGCAGTTTTGAAAGTAAAAAATATAATAATAGCAATTTTAACTTAGTATTTCATATTCAGCTTAACACTGAAATTTTAGTAAAAATAAAAATTAGTGCTTTAGTTCAATAAATGAACACAAAAACTATTTTGAATAGAATAGAACTTTAGAATACAGCAAAGTACCTTCATAAAAATATTATTATATATCAGAAACCAATGTTTTTTAAAGCATTAGTTTGCCCATCTTAAAACATTTTTATTGTTTTTCTCTCTGTTCTTCAAAGCAATAATCCAATATCCAAACAAAAATGCAATTTAAAACCAGTATATATCAGATGTAAACTAAAATGTATACACTTCAGTCATGTAATTCATCTGTGAAAAATTATCTGTACCTGACATGAAGAATAGAATTATAGAATCTTTGTAATATAATCTGTGATAATTGTAAATATTTTTAACATTGTTTTAAGAAGTATATTTCAACAATTTCTGAATGAAAAATATCTTCTCTTTTAAAATATAAAGCAAGTATACCTTAATTTAGACTGTTCTATTATTAAATGTAAAATATAAATAAATGTTTAAAAAACTAAAATTTAAATTCTTATCCTTAGCTTTTAATTACAAATATTTTAGACTTAATAATAAACAGTTTAGAAGTCTATTACTTAATGTAAATTTCCTTTATTTCCTAAGTAACACAAAAACTAAAATTTTACATTTCTTTTAAAATCAGAATAAAAAATTCTTTTGTGAGTTGTATATGTCCTGTAAGAATATTTACATTTAAGTAAATAAATATTTAACATGATTAAAGCATAAATAAAATATTTTAAAAAGTAGGGAATCAAATCAAACTTTATTGACAAACACATTAAAAATCAAGTGTTATTTACATTATTTTTATTATTAGAATTGCACCGAATAGTTAAGGTGCTGACCTTATGTACCGTAGTTCGTAGGTTAGAATCTCACTATGGAATGGATGCTCGTAGCCCTTCGGAATCAGCTTTAACCAGTAGGTCCTGGTCTCCTTATCCCTCGCGTTGCAAAAAATTGACCGTAGCGCTCCAAACCCAACTATGGTGAAGATGTCCACCCTCACGATCCTTCACAAGCCATTTATTTATTGCTGTTTCAACTTCATGTTTGGTGGCATGCTGATATTTACGATTCTTTCGGGCAAATGCTGAAATAAATATAAAATTCTTTAAAATGAGACAAGTTAAAAATGTTTAAATGAAAATTTGAAAAAAAAATTTTTTTTTAATGACCAGAATAATTTTGTGCTTTATATGCATTATCAAAAAAATAAATTTCAGTCATAAAATTTTAAAAGTAGGGTAGCTGTGATTTTTAAGGGGGCCATAAACATTTAAATCACATTTTTTGTGCCTTTATAGTTATTGCTTCATTTTGAATTGTATACAGAAAAATGTATATTTAAATTGATTTATTAAAAAGTTACAAGCGTTGAAAACATATAGATGTTTCCTTAAACAGACGTTAAAATGTACACAAAGACATGCAGAATTTTAATTCACATTTTGTATCAATTTTTAATTAATATTTTTCTTGCAACCAATAATTTTAGCAGTGATGATTTGTTTATATCTGTGCTGAGCATACCACATTGAGAAAAACAAACATAATAATAATAATAATAAATTCTGCTTCCAGTTACACAAACACTAGCGATTATAAAAGAAAAAATCTTAGAGTGTTAGTGCTCTTAAATTAGAGATATTTCTTTCAACAATTGCTACCGAAGAAAATATCATTGGAAACAGCTCTTAAGTTTTTATGATTGAAGGCTGGAACTGAAGCAGCATATCAATTTTCCTCTAAAATTGTAATAATTTCTTTAAAATTAGAAGTAGTAAACAATGGCAGACATACTTGAAATCGATGTTACATCCTTTGAAATTGTTTCACGTAATAGATAAGATTATGGATTACTTTCCAGCTGAAATTGAAAGTAACTGAAATGAAATAAATATTTCACAAATTAACTTTATTCTTACAATAAATGAGTAGGTAATACGTTTTAATTATTTTAAGGAAAAATAATTACTTTTAAGCAACTAAAAAAGTAAGAATTTTTATTTCTTTTCTGCTTAGCATGTCTTTTTCCATAACTATCTAAATTGCTTGAAATTTTTAGCATTGTTCTATATGCTAATTTAAACATTTTCCTGTGTTTACTTCTATATTTTTTGTGTAGTACTTATTTTTAAAATTTCTCTGCATTTTGAACATATACATAAAATAATATAAAGTGAAAAATTGCTTATTTTAAACTATTAAGTGGAAGAGTTAAAAAATGTATATGCGTTGATAAATATTTACAAAGATTATTACATTATTTATTACAAAATTTTATTTTTAAAAACAAGAAAATTAGAATAATTATTCTAATGTGTCTGTGAAATTTCTGGAAGCATAGATGGACACATAGATTTGCATATTTTGCATCCTTATTGACTTTACTCTTTTCTTTTATCGAATTTCTAGAACGAATTGACAATTTTCTTGAAAAATTATTTCCGACTTCTAGCTTTTAATAAATTTATTAAAATCAACCCTTTTAGAACGATCAATGTAAATTACCAACCATATTCTGTCCTAAACATTCTTCTCACAGAACAACTGCCATAATGAACATATGCTAAATTAAACACCTGCGTAAAATATATTACGCATTTTACATCAGGAGAAAGCGAATTCTCGCATAAAATTCAAAATTTATTTAAAAATAACATTTTAAATTCTATAAATTCCAAATGATTATTTTAAATGGAAAAATTATAATTTGTTAAATGCTCTCAAAAATAATTACATATAGAGTTTCATCATAGTATTATAACATACTTTCATGATAATCTGAAATCAAAATGTACAATAGTTCTTGTTTAGAGGCAATACTTGACTATGTATAAAAACATTCATTCAACCCATAGTTAAATAAAGTAAAGTAAGACAAAACTATGCATACGTAGTGGAAGGTTACATGACCCTCTACTTGCCACTTGGCTTTAGTTACAAATACAATTTTTCCTTTGATAAGAAATTGCATAGCTACTAACATACTAAAGTTGAAAATCTTACAAATTCATAAACTAAACCCAGGGGATAAATATCTAGGCTTAAAACTCACTCACAAGTTATATATATATATATATATATATATATATATATATATATATATATATATATATATATATATATATATATAATTAACAATTTCTTATCAAAGAAAGAATGCCTAAAAATTATAAGTAAAATAAACAAATTTTTGATTTTTATGAAATTAATTATACAATAACATGCAGTTCTTTTTTTTCTAGAAAATTGAAAGAAATATCAATGAAGAACTTTTTACTAACATAATTCTTATTTCTTATGTGTCTATGTTTCTACATGACGTTATGATATTTTAATATAGTCAATAGTACTCAATATTTTTAATTATTAAATTCACTTTACAAAAATCTGAATGCATAAAACAAGGTTAGGAGAGTATTGCTCATATATATATATATATATATAATATATATATATATATATATATATATATATATATATATATATTATATATATATATATATATATATATATATATATATATATATATATATATGTATTAAAATAAGTTTCAAATAATTGCATGTTACTGATTTTCTCTTATTTAAAAACTCTTTATCAATAGTGTTACAAAAAATGCTTATTGGCAGCTATCGATTAGTGCAAATGCTATTATTCATATTTTCCTGATTTAAGAGAAAATTGCTTACTAAATAAATAATTTTAAATAACAAATACACAATGTACAAATGCAGGATAAGAGCAATAAAATTGCACTTACCCTGTATACATCTTCAAATGCTCTGTAAATCCAAGATGGTTGAACTGTAACACAGAGCTTGTTTAGTCTATGTAGCGGAGTTGATAAAACTTAATGGAATGAACAGATTTCTTCTTCGCGCCATTAGTTTAAAATTTGTAGCGCCATCTAGGAGGCGTTTTTTTTTCGGATGTCGAGCCAATCACATTAATAAACCTCCTCGCAACTAATCAAAACTTGACATCGCCCCACATTTCTGGCGAGCTTTCGATATGAGGAAAAAGAAAATAATCGGAAGGCGACATCGCACCGACACAAGATCGACGTTTTAAAAATATGTGCGAGCATTTACCAATCAAGGCGATAATTGGCCGACCATTAGTCTACCATCCTTGCTGCTTGGGATATCTACCAACAATGGTACAGGAGAAAAAGGCCATGAAAGGCATTCACTTACCTTGCATGAATGTACCGTGTATAGCCTTTACTATGCTCCCTATATACAACTGGGTATGTATGGTTCAATTATTGCATTGTCTTATCAAACAAACAGTTTTTTCACGTTAAAATTGCATTGGAAACATCAAATTAAATAATATACTGTTATTGAAAAACCAAATGGACAATTAGAAGTTTTTCTATTACCACATTAAAGTTGTTAATGCTATCGTCTTCCTTAGAATAATATACGGAATGATCTAGCCATCTTTATCATAATAGAAATCTTTTTCTTTTTGTCAAATTTCAAATATTTAGAGGTTGAATAAAAATGAATAGGATCTATTTATAAAAGACAAATATATGGTCTTTTTAAAGTCATCCCATTTGTGAATAATGCTTTAAAATATTTATCTGAAGATATTTTCCATTCATTTCTAGTTTTTGACATATAGTCCACTTCAGCTTTGGATGATTGCCAGAATAAAGAATTTTCTATTTTTCATTTGAGCAACTCTAAAGCATGATGGGATTTTTAGGAAAAAATGTAATATAGGCAATAATAGAGACTTACATTACTCTAAGTAAAATTTCTTACTTGTTTGTAATGTAGCATGATTCTTGTTATTGAAGTTTTAAATAATCTTTTGTAATTAAAAACGCACAAGCGGGATTTTTATCAGTTTGATTTTTAAATAAAAACTTGCAGTTTAATCTATTTTTTAACATGATTTCCACCATTATCGAGGTATGTGTCTTTTCGGTCAAGGTTTCAGTTTTTCTTAGTTTTTTTTCATCCTTGGAACTAAAGCGAGGTTTCAGTTGGGTAATTTTCGAACAAGCCGAGTCACGGGGGTTCGACAGAGTAGGCCAAAGTTCAGTCTTAATGACTCTCCTGTGATGCTTCTGAGGCCCAGGATCGAGACTGTCGTCTTTCAAAATTTCCTGCTTCTCTTTTTGGTCCTCCAGCTCCCGTCCAGAAATGCAACTAATTTCTCTAAGCTGTTCAGTTCTCATTTGGTCCACGTGGTTCGGGCCACCTTCACTAATTCCAGCTTCAAGAGGTCCACTAGAGCATCCAGTAGTATTCTAAATTCCCTCCCTGAGCACAACCCTGCTGCTTTCGCTCGCAGATGCTAGCGGCTCGACTGGCGCGTTTTGGGTACATGAAGAGTAACCGGCCGTGTGGAGTGGCCCAATACTTGCGATCTGTTTACCACAACCCGGAAAAGCCTGGAGGATCTCACGGCTTTATGTTCCTGGATCAGTGATTGGTTGTCTTATAGAAGAACCATCTTTTGGATTCTTCAACCTGGCTCTTCCCTAGCGAACAGTGGCCGATTGATTAGGGTGCTGGCCTTCGGTATCGGAGTTCGTGGATTCGAATCCCACAGTGGCATGGATGTTTGTAGCCGTTCGGAATTGGCTTTAAGCTGTAGTTCCCGGTCTCATTAGCCCTCGTGTTGCAAAAAGTAGACCGTAGTACTCCAAACCAAACCAAAACTTCCCTAGCTAAATTTTTAGTTTTGTGATCACAGTCAACGAGTCAGCATTTTTGGTCCCTAAAGGGAGATAAACTTAAGATAATTTAAATGTTGAACCCCAATTCCATAAAGGACTCATCTTAAAGCTTGACAACACTCTTCGGAGCGTAGTGTTTTCGAGTTTAGATGTGTATATCTAAACCAATTGCACTCACTATATGTAATGTGATGTAATGTAAATGAATCTACAAGCGATGTATATGTGAAATGAATATACGAGCGAAAAATAAATAATTTACAACTTCAACATATTTTGTTCTAATAATATCTTGAGTATTATTTTAATATAATACGAAGTATACGAAGCGTGTGTTTTAAGTAAGTATCATTTTACAATTTGAAAACTCACTAGAGTATTGTTTTATTTTTACATGAAAACATGTACGTTAATCTACTTTTAACATAATTCCCACGAATATCAAGGCTCTTGTTGTGTCCTCGCATATATTTGAGACCAGGCTACACACACGTAAATAATTATTTATTATAATAATTATTGTTATTATAACTAGTTAATATTTTCGATCTCCTGTGTGTTCCCAGTATGCATCTTTTGCGGAATTGTGGCACAACGATTAAGTCATCGTACGTTTGCCTCACGCTAGGGTCCCAAAATACTAACTGAGGTTCACAAAACAAAAACTGAATCCACGATATGACATGTGTCTTGCTGTTGGTGGAAATTATGATAAAATTAGATTAAAGTACAGGGTTTCATGAAAAAATAAAGTTGCTTAAAATGTATACTTATGTTTTTTCAATGGCAAAATGTTACTTAAGTAACTTAAGAGTGTTCGAAGTGTTACTTAAGTAACCCCCGTGCATTATTACTCGTCATATACTCTCTTAAATAGTTTCACTTGCCAGAAGCACCTCACGATAGTCATGTAAACCTAAACAAGATGAGAATAATCAAAACAATATCGTTAAAACTTTGATAGATAAAATATTTCTTACTAAAAATAATATTCTGAGAAATGTGCTTTTGGTTACAAAAGAAGTTATTTAGAGTGCACTTAAAATATTTCAAATCGATTCCTCAATTTAAATGAACTTGATTTCCATTGGCTTACAAATCGATGAAAGTAAAAATTCTTTCCACGTTAAAATATATATATTTGTACGTATTAGCAATGCAGTCATCGATTTTAATTAAGATTCTAAAAAATTATTTACAGCAAAATTATTTAAGTAAAGTAAAATTATTAAAAAATTATTGATTTCGAATAAACTCATAAATTCAACATATTAAGTTAATTATATAATCCTTAATTAATCCCTGAAAATAATGTTCATGCATCCTAAAGTGTATTTTATGAAAACTTTTATTCTTGTGGTATATTAACTTATCACCCATATTTCGATACTTTCATACATTATTTATCATAAAAATTTTCTCTAAAATTAAAAATACTTTTTCTAGTGATAAGTATTTTTTCCTTGTTCTCGTGATATTTCGACTACATTCCTAAAAATATTTAAATTTTTGGTTATATTCTAATGTATGATTAAGTATATTATTACAAACTTGAACGTTTAAACTGTGTAGCTAATGTTAAAATTTCATAGAAGAATAAATAAATAATGAATAATCTAATATTGACGAAAAATATTCCGTCATATACAAATTTCGTTCTAGTTCAGAACTTAGAAGTTATCTATTTATAAATATTTTAGCTGCTCCGAACTCCTTAATTAAGTCATGTTTCTAAAACGGAGAACTAAATTTCTCCCTGCATCCCACATATCCGTGGATTCATGTGAAATGATTAGCAGGGTGAAATGGAGGGCTGCAGGCGTTTTGCTTCCACCTAAAAGGAGTTAGAGAGGGTTTTCTTAATCTAAATTAACTATTAAGATTGATATTTCATTTTAATCAGCTGACGACTAAAGAATTTCGAAACTCTGATTAAATAAAGACTTGGTTTGTGGTGAATAAATTCTGGATCCTTTTTCAGTTAATTGAAATTTATTTCTAGAGGGACTAACTTTTCCGTAATTTTCCTCTATATCTTTAACTATCTTATTCCAGTGGCATTTAAAGAAAGTCATCTATTGTTTCATTGTGTCTTTCAGCTAGTTTGATATTCGATAACTGTAGTATGCTTTTCAAAATTTTAATTTTAATATTTGCAAAATGACTTAATTAAAACTTTTTTCTGTTTATCCAATAATATCAACACTTCATTCAGAAACTTTTTTCCAATCTTAAATGTTATAACAAATCATTAAAATGATACCATCTGCCTCTTTTTATTAATGGAACGGTTAATGTTAAAAAAAAGTTTTTGGAAATTATTAACTTAAAATTATGAGATTTTGTGCACATACACACTGGCGTAGAACCTTACAAACCCCAATTAAGAATAAAATCGTCGATTTTACTGCTTTATTTCAATTTATCATGAAATTGAAAAATTCTGGTTTTTTTTAATGTAGTTTTTTACAAATCATTTCTATTGTAAAAATTCTAAATGGGAATTACAGGCTTAAATAAAATTGCTGATCCATCATAATTATGGGAAGACAGGAAAATACAAACAATTTTAAAAACTTAACATTCCTGAAGAATTTTTTGTTTGGAAAGAGAAGATCTTCGTTTCATCTTGGATAAATTGATTTATTCACAATATGATGAGAAAGTCTTATCACAGAAGTATTAAAAAAGAAGGAAATAAATATAATGTGTAACACTTCTGTAGAGAACAACGTGTGTGTAGGAAATTCAAGCAAAACTTCCAATTCTAATTATGCCTATGACTTACTCTGGACGTTACGAGTCGGTTGGAACGTTCGATGTGATATCCCTTTGATTGTTTGGTCGTGTGATGTCCGCAAACTGACGTCAAAATAACGTCACAACGAACTTTCCAACCAACTCGCAACGTTTAGTTTAAGCCCCTGAATAGCAAATACTATTGATTGGATATTAAAAAATAATCCAAGGGGTAAAATATTTTTCTCCAATATTTTTAGATTTTCTGTTAAAAAGTATGGAGAACTGAGATAGTTAATCATAGAAAATAATTTTGCGATGCAGAAGGATTGCCGTCATCATACACAATCTCGAGCTAATAACTAACCAGCCATATAAATTTACCTCACACATTGATCCTGTCAGGGAGAAGGCAGAAAAATCAGACTGCCAGCCACTGGGCAATCTTCTCCTCACCCCTTCAAATAGGAATGACGGCGAACAGGTTTTAAACTGCTTCGAAACCCCTGTTCTTCTGTTTCAAATATTCTTTATGATTATTCTTCCTATTGTCATAATGTTGTAACTTTAAAAATTGTATTTAATTTTGTCATATGAAATCGTTTTTTCATAGCATAAAAGATATACATCATTGTTTTAAATTAAGTTCATTTATCTGCAAAACAACTTTTGAAACATGTTTATTTGAAACTGAATTTTTTTATCATATTGCAGATAAGTATATTTTTTATACTGTGTACTTAAAATTTTAAAGATTCTTAAATTGTAAAATTAAGAAAAGAATGTTAAAAATTAAAAATAAAAATATAGCTTTTATCATGCTATAAAATAAAGAGTGTTGTTTGCAAAATATAATTGAGGTTCATAGAATGAAATAGAAGATGAGTATTTATTTGATATCTAAAGTTAGATTTTTATTTGCAAATTTCGTAAGTCATTGTGTGAGTAAATCTATTTACACCATCTTCTACTGGTGCATATATTTTGTGTCTCAAAAATAAGTATTTCTTCACTAAACAAAACTAAACTATTTTTTATAAAGTTAGACCGTTCTTAACGATTTAGGAAGTATTTAATTCTAAATAGAGCTCAACAATTTATTTTATATTGAATCAATGTTTTTTTAAAAAGTCAAATATAGATGACTTTTAAGCTTGAAATTGTTAGACTGAAAATCTTCGGATGCAAAGCTTTTGCATATATCCACAGATCTAAAAGAGGAAAATTAGATAATACGTCAAAAGAAGGTATACTTGTGGTTTACGATAGTAGGAGCAAAGAATTCTCATGAAAAATGACAAAATCGTCATTTGCAGAACAATGAAATTCATAGATCAAAATCTTGCTGACGTTACAACCATTTGCGTCAACAATCGTGAAACTGAAAAGGAGGAAATAAGCAAACCAGATAGGGATTTCTCAATAAAAGTTGAAGAACATACTACAGATGTTAGAAAATTCGAAACTATCACGAAGGTCGAACCTCCCGATCGATTTGGATACAACGTGCAGATTTCTAACAACCTAGAACCCCAAGAGTTGGAATGAAATGCAAAATTTAAATGATGAGAAAAGATGAGAAAAGAAAATGTATTAAAGCTGTTGAAGAAGAAATGACGAGTCTAGAAGAAAACAACACATGGGAACTAGTAAATTTACCAAAAGATAAAAAGCAATCAGCTGTAAATGGACTTTTAAAGTAAAATATAACGAGAAGAACGAAGTTAGTCAATACAAGGCTCGTTTTGTTGCAAAAGGATGCAGTCAGACGTTTGGGAGTGACTATGACGAAACTTTAGTACCAGATGTTAGACATTCAACGGTAAGGTTATTTCTTACCAGCACAGTCTACAAAGGAATGAAAGTGAGACAAATAGATGTGAAAACGACCTTTTTGCATGGCAATCTAGAGGAAGAAAAATTTATACAGCAGCCTGAAGGACACATTAAGAAAGGAAAAGAAGAAAAAGTACTGAAGTTGAAGGAAGCCATATACTGTCTAAAACAAGCAGCTAGAGCATGAAATCTAAGAATTTCTGAAACTCTACTAAATAATGGATTTAAACAAAACTAAATGGACCCATGCCTCTTTGTGAAAGATGACAACATATCTATAATAATGTATGTTGACGACATATTAATTGCAAGTAAAAATGAAAAAGAAACTACGAATCTTATAGAAAAACTGAGGAAAGAGTACGATATAAAGGACCTTGGAGAAGTAAACAATTACCTTGGAAAAGAAATAACTAAAGAGAGAGATGGAAGCTATGGTCTCAGTGAAAGAAGGAAAATTGAAGACATTGCCGGAAAATTCGATTTAGTAGCAAATTATGAGACTGATGTGCTATTTAAACAATTTTTCTACCCATGGTATATATCTAACAGAAATATACTATATCCTCTTAAAAATATCTTTATTGTCAAAAGACTTCTTAATTTATATTTTTGAAATATTTTGTTTATTTTTGAAATGTTCCTCATGAACTAATTTTTTAAATTGTTCTTTTATGTTTATCTTAATACTACTTTATATCTTTCATGCAGTTTTAATTAATATTTTTGATAGATTGAATAGTTAATTCCTCTAAAATAATTTTATATCTGTACGTAAAGAGTAAGACATTTTTATCTTAAGTTCTGTTACATGGGTACATTTACATAGTACATATATAAAATAAATACTGAGAAGTGTTTTAATGTGTTTTAGAATTGTTTGATAAATAGTTGTGAGGACTTTATGAAAAAATTAAGTTGGGCGGAGCCTTTAAAAATTAACCAAAACTTCATAAAACACGTATTATTGAAGAATAATATTTAATTTTAAGAAACTTTTAATGTCATCAATAGCTTATACTTAATTTGCAAGTATGCGAACGTTCATAACTTTAAGTTATAATCTATAAAAACACTTCTAATGTTCGCAATCCCTTTAAGAGATAAGTAATTAGAATTATCCAAAAAAATGTGACTTTTATTTTACTTGATCACACTGAAAAACTAAAGTATAACTAAGAAATATGTAATGACATATTCGTTAGTCAGCTTGAATTATGTATTTCATTATCCAAGTATTAGATATTTAATGATCGATTGGATTATGACTATGTAAAAAAATACGTTTTTAATATCTTAGAAATATTTCACAAAACTGGATTTCAAAATAAAATTTTTAAAAATTGAATAGGTAGTACAAATTTTAAATTTAAAAATTCCGAGCTTGAATAGTTCTATATAAAAACTACTTCATGAATTATTTCTCTGTCAACTTTTGATAATATATATTGTTTTCAGTTATAGATGAAATTATTTTTTAATCTTTGATTATATATGTATATCCATATCCATTTTAAAATATTCATAGATAATTTCTTTCGGCAAAGATTTGGACAAGTTGTGTATAAAACGACCTTTTTGACTGAAGATTCTGTCAAAATATTTTGTGAAGCACACACAACACTCGTTTCCTCAGGAGTAGATAACACATTTGTCTTTTCCATCTTTTTAAGCATAGCAATAAATTTTATTTTAGCTATAACACAAAATGTCACAGAATATAAATATGCTGCGCATTCTCTGTTAGAGAAAGAAAAAAGTGTTCCGCGTGACTAAAAAGCTTTATATTTCATTTCGAATAAGAATGTAAAAATATTTTAAGTTTTTCGAGACTTTCTACGTCTTTTTTCAAAACATGCCAATAAGAATCAGACTTTGTTTTGCACGTTTTATTTTACATGACACTCAAAAATGAAAAACTCTACGTTTCTCTGTTTAGTAGCAAAACATTCAAATATTTCTTTTGACAATAGGAATTTAAATACGTGTTTGAAAGCAAAATTACATATACAAAATAGGTCGGACGTCTCCATGAGCACCAGAAGTTTCATACAATTTTTTATTGCAATAATGATTTTTTATTAAATTTAGTACTTTCTTTATCGTAGACCATGTAATATTTATCCCAGTTTATTTTTTATATTTTCAATTTTTTAATTTTTTTCTTTTATTTTTAATTATTACTATGGAAAGGGATTGTAAATAATAACTTTGTAATATAATTCTCATGACTCCATCTTTAAAAATAACGTTTGCATTTTAAGTACCTTAATAATGCTTCAATATATTCAATACATTTATCTACATTTATTAGCTTCAATACATTTTCAATAAAGCCTCAAACTAAACCAAGCTCCTACGTATTTACCCTGTGATCGACTTGAAATTAATTTTAAGTATTTCCCTCAATTAACAAAGTACACCACAAGGATGTATACATCGTACAACACTGGAGATTCTGCATCAGCCAAAGAGCCCCTTTCAACCTTCCATTCTGATTCTGATTCTGGTTCATCAAACGATTAAAATATATAAATTATTATAATTTTTTGGCTTTTATGAACAGTGCACAGTTTAAATACAATTACGCATGTCTATGTCAAAATATATATAGCTCGAAAACTTGTACATCTCGAATATTTTCCTTTCCCCGTACTCTCTATTCGTTAGTAAATATGGTTTGAAAAGTTCACTGTTCTGGTTTTAAATATGATATAAAATTTTAAAACTTTCATAGTTAAATTCCTGCTTATCTAGAATTTTTTCCCATTCCCTCAAAATGTGAGACAGACAGGTTTAATTGCGATGCTTGCGACTTTGTCTGCGTAAATTTTCGTACAGTCTTCAAATCACCATTTAACCCTCGGTAGAGTGGTTATAGCTAAACACATTTAACTAGGTGTAGAATAGAAATACACATTTAAATATAAAATCTAGATAAGTACATTGTTCCTTCAAATAAAAAATATTATAAATGCGCAGTTAGATTGGTAGCTCTTAAAAAAAGAGAGAAATATATATATATTTATATGTTTATGTGTGTATAATATATATATATATATATATATATATATATATATATATATATATATAAATAGATTTATACATATATTTATATATAAAATAATGAATATGTGGATAAACCGAATAGCCATTACATTATGACCATCCTATTAATAACATGTAGGATCACCTCTAGCCCTCAAAACCGCCAGCACCCCGTGTGGCATTCACTCCACAAGATGCTGAAGGGTAGTCTGAGGTAACTGATACCAAGTGTTCACCAACTGGTCCTGCAATTCCCGCACATTCAGAGGGGGTGGTGTGGTAGCACGAATTTGGTTTTCCAGGTGGTACCACAAATGCTCTATTGGATTAATCAATTTGAAGTCCAAGATTGACTTGAAAATCAATAGAATGTCCATTCCCTGACGATTCGATCCTTATGACATGGTGCATTATCCTGTTGGTAAATACTATCCCCCGGCGGAAATACTGTAGTCATGAATGGGTAAATCTGGTTTTCAGCGATGTTCACATAGCGCACAGTTGTCAGATATTGTTATATGAATCCTAATGTTCTCCATGAAAACATTGCCCACGCCATAATACCCCTACCACCGGCTTTTTTCCGTCCAATTGTGCATGCGGGAGCCAGGGTTTCCTTTGGCAATCGGCGCATTCGCACACGCCCGTCGGTGTGATGGACCAGAAAACGTGATTCATCTGATAATGCAACTTTCTTTCATTATTCTTATATCCGATTCTGGTGTTTCTTGGCCCATTGCAAAACGCAGCTGGCAATGACGTGCCGTCAGTGCAGAAACATGTTTCGACCTCCGGCTGCTTAAGCCCATATGAAGCAACGTACGCTGCTTCATGCTGTAAAACAATATTTAATGCTGCAAACTACCTGCAGCATGTTCTTCTCTTACTTGTTGGAGTTTAATTACCACTGCTGTAATTGATGTTCTTAGCCTGTTAGAATCGGTCTCAGTCGGTCCGTGTAGAAAAACATTAGACCGCATAGCAAATACGTAGCAGATTTACTTGATTTGGAACATTTTCAATAATGCTTCAAACTAAACCAATCACTTACGTGTTGACCCTTTGATCGCCTTAAAATTCTGTATTGTGAATTTTACTCTTCAGTGGTTTATTGAATTTAAACAAGTCCATCTCTAGTAGCTAATAAGTGCTTTTCCCTCCTACCCTACGTTACAATTTCCTGCAGTATAACACATCTCATCTCATATAATTATTTATCAAAATGTTTTAGTTTTACAGAAGTCCAACACATTTGTGTACTGTTATTGTTATTTATTCAATTTATTTATTATTCCTTATTTAATGATACCTTGAGCTTTAAAATAGTTTTAAATATATTTTCGGTTTAGAATCAGTGATCTTAGATATCGTTATTTCAAAAAATGATCGAATAAAACTTTATGTTTTTGAATTCCTCCTATGCATTTTAAATTAACACAAAATGAAAGGGTTTCAATTTTCATACCAGATTACACCAAGAAGTATTTTCTTTATAAATTGTATGATATAAAAGGCATTAATTTTAATATCTTCAGTAAAATCGTATTTATTGATTATCGAATCCTAAAGCAAGTTTTCCCCTTCGTTAAATGAAAATCTGGCATGCTGTACAATTCTTTTCGACTTATTTTTTGCATTGTAACATGATGCCTTGTTGTAACGCAGGAATAAAATGTTTAGGCATAAACGTTCTATTTAATTTAGGTATACTATTTAATTTTGTTTAATGAGAGCTCATACATATATAAGCAGTTAACTAATTTGTAGTATCGCTACTACAGCAATATTATTCCTTAACACTTGCACCTCATCTCGTCAGCACATATATACCGGCTCTCTTATATTGAATGAACAATCGCGGATACGCAGTCTGTCCATACAGAAAACGTTACGGCTAAATTCACCTCATGTAGCCTCCACACTATGGCCAATTGTTCACCACTTCTTGATGGTGACCTTGGATGATGGATTACGGGTTGCATCCACACACTGGGCCACTATTTGAGCCGAGAACGTGGATTCGTCCATACTGCGCACTTTAGTTGCGCATCTGGCTTCCTTTGATCTTTGAACTAAAACCGTTTCCGAAGCCATCCTCCTCCAAGGCTATTTTATCGACTGCCATCGTCGACCTTGATATTCCATACCCCCTCCAGACGGTGATAAGGCCTTGCAGTGGTCCATAGTGTAGAGAGGGCCTTTAGGGTATCCATCTTCCGGGCTAGGACTAAATGAGACAGTTCTAATTTATTGATACGTAGTAGTGGATTGAGACTATGGCAGAGACTGAAGACTCTAGCTGCTCATACTTACTTTACATTATCGTTACTGGAATGAATAAGGCTACTTACACCCAGTGGCATAGCGGAGGTTTCTGCGTATTACTGAATACAAATTTCCATCCCGGAGAATACAGTAATTTTGCCACCCCTCTCTGATACAAAATATTTTATTTACAGAAATAAAGTTCACCAGAAATAGTAAAACACTAATCTGTTTTTTTTTATCTCCAAGATTAGAACTTTTTACAAGCTAGGAAAAACAATTTAATAGTAATTACATGTTTTGGAGTCTATTATTAATAAATGATTCTTTTAAAATTATATTATTACTAAGAATCTTTATTGTTATTCAAAAACTGTAACTGTCATAACTGTCATTTAAAAATATTTACTGTTAGAATATATATATATATATATATATATATATATATATATATATATATATGTATATATAAAGAGAGAGGGGGGGTAGTTTAATTTGGAACGTCTACTTTTTTGCAACACGAGGGCTAATGATACCGGTACTTACTGCTTAAAGCCAATTTTGATTGGCTTTAAGCAGTCCATGCTATCCATGGGATTCAAACCCACGAATTCCGATTCCAAAGATCTTCGCGCTAACCATTCTTCCGAATGCGTCTCTTAACACAAAAATTGGTCTCAAAAATTAATTACTTTTGACTGTTCCCCTCAAATTTTAAATTTCAAGTGTTTTAATAAATTATAAGCTTCATTTACACCTTGAAACTTTATTTTACGTAAATGTTTGAATTATTTAGAAACGAAAGAAGCAATTTATTCTTTGAATCACTAAAAGAGTTAACTTGGCTAATTCAGATCACACTGGGTTAAACAAGAGGGTACGAAAGTGTTGCTTATTCTAAATATGGTCATAGATTTGATAATTAATCTTGTGAGTACCTTAATGATGCATTCCAAAACATTCATTTATTCCCTCTGTGCATGCTGATTGCCCAAGTTTGATCGTTTCGAATTCCAATAAGAAGTGGTTCTAGTCATTCCCCAATCGTAAACGCACGAGACTGGAATGCATAATATTTGCTCGAGATATATGTGAACAGTTTAGAGCAAGTATAAATACGTGCGTGTTTTGTAGATTGTATTTCTGCTACATAGACGTTTCAGTAGATTGCATGGTTATTGTTGCAAATGACAGTTCTGTTTCTTAATCACATAAGGCAAATAAAAGGAAACGTATAATATCTTATTATTATAATTTTCAAAATTATATATTGATGCGCATAAATATTAAGAATAAATATATACATGGGTATATAAAAAGGTACATAAATACAGAAGTTGTTTACACATTTTTGTAACGATTTTTCAAAGATACTTTTATAAACAAATATAAAAAATCTAGAATGTATGTTCATTCTGATAGCTCTTTTGTTTTTATTACATCTTGAGCATTTGCTAAGCTCCAAGGTTGATTTCTCTCCTCCTACACAGTCTTCCAGAAACTATTCAGTATTTTTGAAAGCTGCTTATAAACAGCTTGTTTTCAATGTCCAAATGCACAGTAATCCTTAGAAGATACATTAGGGGACTGAGTGCGATGAAATTTGAAACGTAATATCATAACAGGCCATAAATAGAATGCCATTCATATGGACTTCAGAAAAGTCTTACATAAGGCTCTAAGACCTCATCCTGATGTCTTCAGGTGGCCGCAGATCCGCTTTCGGAAACGTGTAGGACCGTATGGCTAGAAATCCTTATTCCTTCCCATGTTGTAACACCTCTACTACCAAAACGGTAACGTTCCATTATGTTCGAGAAATAATTTCGTGCTCTTGACTTCCTCTAGATGTAAACTTATTTTGCATCCCCTATAAAACTAATCCTCGGCTCATTTGTAACTAGAACATGAAACCACTAGTGTTCACTCCAGTTCTGATGTTCTTTGTACCAATTAAAATTATCCTTTTTATAACAAGACAGTGAAACCCTTACCCTTTACTTTCTGTCATAAAGGCTTTTTTTCACTAAGGCTTCTGAATACCGTTTGCCGTCGTACAGCAGTTCCGGTAATGGCTGAACTTAACTGCGAGTAGTTCGACTTCCTGTTACGACGAGTACTTATTGCCAGACATCAATTTTCAGAACCAGTTGTCATTCATTTACGACCTTTTCCAGGCTTTAGTAAAACAATTCCATCGTTTTAAATTTGTGTCTTTAACGCTGAGACTACCTTTCTTAAAATATTCAGATATCCGGCTGCTTCTGTGATTGGCTGCCTAAACAATCGGACACGTAAAATAGGTTTTTTGTCACAAGGTCCTCCCAGATCCCAAATGATACCTCTGGAAATGGCAGGACAAACTTTGGGTTCTTCTGCTTGGTCTATGCTTCTAAATGACTTAAACCCATTTTGTTTGGTTATGTTGTCATAGGAAGTAATGTTGACCACCTTTATGGGGCTCCTATAGTGAAACGGTAAACAAAATCCGCAGAGTTGTATGGGCGAATACTTAACAGGCAAATGTGCCCGCGTTATTTTTAAAAAATGTTTAGACCAACTGGTATAAGGAAAATGAGTAACAAAAATGTGTTATGAATTATTTACCACCTTTTCACTATTATCTTTCTGATATAAACAGATACATACAACAGAATTGATATAAACATTTTCTATACATAGAAAAAAACATTCTGGTGCAGGAAAGGAGGTGTAAGTGGTATTATTACCTTAGTTGAGCTCACATCCCCGTGTGTGTGTGTGTGTGTATATATATATATATATATATATATATATATATATATATATATATATATATATATATATATATATATATACATATATATATATGTATGTATATGTATACTTGAAAAGTCTTTACATACAGTCTACATTTATACATACACTCATATATACACGTACAAATAGATATTTATGCAATACATCTTATTACGAAATACGTATCTTGACAAAAAAAAATTCCGGAGACATTATTAAAAGTAATAAATGTTGGAAGTTATAAGAGTATTAAAAATTAATAATTTAAAAGTGCATGATACTAAAATGTTCATTTTTTTATTCCTAATATACCTTAGTAGCATACTAAAAGTATGAGGAAGTAAAACGTATGGAAATTTATCGACATCTATTGGAATTATTGCATGTTTTTTCTTAAATAATACTGAAACACTAAAAGCAAAATCAACTTATGCTATCAGAAAATTTATCTTTCACTAGCATGTATTGTAGACATTTCTAGATAAAAATTTTACAAAGTAAAAAATCTTCTGTCAGAGATAAGATGTTCTAATGCTCATCGTAGGTTTAAAATGATATTTATGCAGTATTTTTTCTGTAAATCTTGTCGAAAAAAGATAGAATTTGTGTTCCGTCCTTTTAAAGTAATTTACTATAAGTGGTAGCCGCAGCTCTTTTTGTTTGCAAATAAACCGAAGTCATATTTTAAAAGGAAATAGTTGTTTTTAGAAATGGTTGTCTGGGGATAGAGTAAATAGAATATTAAGGCCAACAGACTGATACACATGTGTGTGTAAATTTATAGAAGTGTCCGAGTGAGAACGTGTGAGTGTATATCAGATGAATAAGTGCGTGTGTATGAGTGTATATGAGTGTCTATAAATGCGTGTGTATGAATGTGCGTATATCTGTGTATGAATGTGCTTATGTATTTGCATTTGTAGAGTGTGTATGTGTAAATGTGTGTATGATTATGTGTTTATTCCTGTATGAGGTGCGGAAACACTCATACTTTATCTATAACAGTTATTCTATCAGTTGTATCCACTTTACATTAGTTTTCCACAACAATTTAGTAAAATAAAACCTTTATTCTGAACTTAGAATGTCGCCATGTTTGGAAACATGCAAAGATAAAGACCAGCCATTTTGTGACACTCATTCCATCCCACATTTTTTACACATGTTTCCTAAAGCAAGTAAACTTATAAGTAACATAGTTCATTGATATATATGCATGTAAATACAAACTACTAATGTTTAAAATGCACTTTGTATTCAGAGAAAACCAAATGATGTTATTTACAAACTTTCTTTTACTCTACGTGACATTTAACTAAATATTAAACTTATTTCAAACAATTCCGTTTTTTAAATGCTTACCGCTCATACTTTTATGGCTGAGAACAAATTTCTTTCGCTATAAATCCTAATTACTCTCGCGAAAGCCGTAACAACAATGACCCGGGATTCTAGTGTCATGATTTCTTCACCGTGATCCTTTAATTTAAGAACTATAAACCCACGATTTACTGTTATTATCTGTTCGTAAACATAAATCTGAGGACCCATTTCCTTTTGAAACCAAGAAATAAGAGTAGAAGGATAAAAGAAATAATTTTTAAGTAAACTCAAATATGAGCTGCGACGGTTAGAGAAAGTTTATCCTTTTTTAATAATGCCTCCTTTTTCTTTTCCAACATATTTTTTCTTCTGCCACTGTTTACAATTGTTTACTCTTCAAAGCCAGAGGTATTAAATTTAGTTTCGCTCCTTTAATATCTGCAGTGACATGTGTCATGATGTAATCCCCATTTTTACCTGTACATCATGTTATTATGTTAAGATTAGTCTTCATATAAAGGACATAGTGTAGTCTAGGACAAATAAGTTCTTATGGGATTATAAACTGAAGCGTTGTTCTTATTTTAAACTGAAAATTATTTAACCATCCCAAGCCATGAACGTACTTAAGTGTATTATTGGTACTTAAATGTATTATACATTACATTTTTCCTTAAATTAATCCCCTATAATTTGATCTTTAAATTGTTCTTAATTTGTATCTTAAAATGATTTCCATTTTAACATGTAAGTATATTTTTAGGGAGAATTTACATTATTCTCACTTTCTTGTACTTGAAATACACAGACGCAAATAAAAGACTAGTTTTCAAGATTTTTATATTTATTCATTTATGGTCCTAGAAGCCAGACGACTGACTAATTGATGGTAGAGTGTTAGCCAGTGTCTGCTGTAGTTCGTATTAGACCTTGGTATGGATGTTTACAAAAGCCTGGAGTCAACTTTAAAATGTTTGGCTTCAGTCTAATTGGTCCTCGTGTAGCAAAACATTGATACTAGCTCTTCAAGTCAAATCCAGCCTTAAGTTCTAAAGATGTGTTTTGTAATTATGCTTCTATTCTGATGCGTGCTAACTTGTCATTTCAAACAAGCAATTAGCTATACGTTCTAAATTCGAATGCTTGTGCGTGTATATTAGTATATCTTGAAAGAAAACGATAGCTCCAAATTGCTGTGGTACATAGACATGTGACTTTTTACTTCTTTCGAAGTAACTCCAAGTATTGTAAAAAATTTTGACATTCAGACTTCACCTGAAATACTGAATGACTGAATTCGTTTCGACTAATTTCGCATTACCCTCTAGGTATGTAGAAGGAAACTTTAACTATCATTTTGATGATACATGAATCATTTACGTATGCACACAGTATGTATGTACGTATCTCTCATAACTAATAATGATTAGCCGTAGAATAAAAAAATTATGAGTAAAACTGTTGTAACATCTATAATTGTGAACTTCTCTTTTTGATTGCAGTCTGAAATCAATTTAATCGATATTGCCATCTAGCCGCCGCCAGATGGCATTACTTGAGTCCTACTTAGACAACACGAAAGTAACAAAATTAATTATCTTTAAAAATTGAAGGCAATGTGCAAATGATAATTTTGATGACGCATCATACAATCCAAATATAAATTTATATATAATTTTTAATTGGTGTGCAAGTTTTTTCCAAAAAAAACTCGTTATAGCTGAAAGAATATTTGGGCAAAATGTGTTATAGGAATCCTCATTTTCGGTTACTTAGAAACATTTAGTAAAGGAATAGGCAAGATTTCAATCACAGCTTATAAGTAATACGAACAACTCTTTTAAATGCTTTCTTTTGGGCAATTTAAAATTTTAATTTTACATCATGTTAGCTAATATCTGTAGATCTCCAAAATGCGATGTCCTACATTAAGTGACATTAAATATATATGCCAACATTTGTATGGTATTAAGTGATGTATTTGTGAGATTATTACACACGAAGTTCTTTACTTTTATTTCTTAACATACTATATTGCTTACTTTATTATAGTTTTAGTGTCAGTCGTTTGTAGTGCTTTTCTCATCTTTATTGACATCTGAACATTATTCACAGGTTAAGGATAACTTGAACGCAACTTTTTGAGAGTAGGACTTAACAGTTTTCTTCTTCTTTAATTAAGAACTAAATCACTGCCGTTTTCTTCCCTGTCAGTCTCTTTCTTTAATGCCGGAATTACAAAGACCCTAATTCTCATTTATAGCTTCCAAGTCTTTCTTCTTTAGACGGAGATTAATTTATTTCTCTGTCTTCGACTTAGTAAGCCCCTTTCACTTCCGTGAACCAGGTCTTAATCCTTTGTATCTCAGAGAACCAAAATTGGATATATTTCCTAACATGTTGGAAAACATAAGATCAAATAGGTTAAATATGGCTAAAAGTATTTAAAATACAAGTAAAATATATTAGCAAAAAAATGTGTATTTCTACATATATATATATATATATATATATATATATATGTGTGTGTGTGTGTGTGTGTGTGTGTACTGATATATATATATATATATATATATATATATATATATATATATATATATATATATATATATATATATATATATATATATATAAAATGACATTTTTATCAATTTCTGTTCCAATTCTGCCTTTCCAGTATTCCTTTCTGGCAACCCTAGAGAATGTTCTCGAATGTTACCCTGTGGATTCCTTCCGGTTATAGCTAAAATAGATTCTGACGCTTACGTTAAGTCATCCACTTGACTTGTAAGTAATTGTTAATTAACTGGTACAACAACTATAAAAACAAATGTACTGTGTTTGTGGTCGACAATTTCGTTCGTAAAAGAACAACATGAATAAACTACGATAGTTTGAGATTTTATTTGTCTTTATTTCGTTGTCCTTCTAGTCGCAAGTTCCACTACAGCAGGGCTGAAATATCAGCTCGGAACTCCCTTCGAAATGAGGCAAAAAGCCTTATGTCATATATATAATTTTTTAGTACAAATCCGCAATTTTTGTAAGATTTGGAGGAAATTCAGTACAGTTAGGTTTTAAAGGGCTTTGTAAATTTTCGCACGTCAGGAAGAAACCCTGTACAAATTTCATGCCTGTAGGTAGTACTGATAAATCAAAATGATGTTTATATACATGAATACTAGAGCGCCTTCTTATGTATAAGATGGGTATGTTGGAATTCTGCAACGGGTATGAAAGGGCTAAACTATGAAATTTAGAAAACTGTGTTTGTGGCATTACTTTAATCAGCCTAATTGCAGAAATATTTGTAAAAATACAAATTTTATGGATTAAAACGTATAGACTTTATTTACTTATGTTTAATGTAAAAATAGAATTAAAAATCATATGCTAACATAAGAAAAGCTACTAAATAATACATATATTTTATATTTTTTATGGTGTCTCATCATAATTATCTTCTACGCATTTCATTCAAGATCCAAAGTAAGTTTCGATTCTCAAGCTAACGATGTTGTTTGAAGTATCTTATCGAACTCATGGAACTGTAATAGACAATATATATAAATTCTATTGACTCAATGTTGATACGTCTTTTTCTCTTAAAAATATAATTATCACATTTTTAGAATTATTTTTAGGAATCGTTTGAAAGATTGTCCATTTACCTTCCTTTCGCACTGTATCAGTTATAACAGAACAATAAAATGTTATAATAGGCATTCACAGTCTTGTATTAAACAACTAAATATAAAAAATCTGATGTGGACCCCACATGACTTGCTTTTACTCTAGTTAAACCATTTTTTAAAAATTTTGGTTGTATGCTATGCCATCAGAATTTTATTTGCATATTATTGTTAAAAGAACGGTTTGTTTCTCAATGTCACGGTGTTGTCTGAGTAGAACACAAGTACTGCCATCTGGCTGCAGCTAGGAGCATTAATTGTTATATTGAGAGGTTATATTAACTGCTATATTGAGATATTCTTTTCATACATATTTTATTAAAACTTATCATGATAACATGTCTTCACTTACCCTACCAGGAGTTAAAAGTACAGTAAAAATTCAAAATTACTCTCTTCAAATTATAGATTTTTATTTTGTTCTTTGTACAAATTTCTAATAAGATCAGTTTTAACTTATGCATGTGAAACCTGGGCAACAACTTTGTCAGATGAAAAGATACTGCCGACATTTGAAAGAAAAATCCGTATAAGTATATGTGGAGGAATACAAAAAAATATTAAATATGACTCAAGAGATTAAGTTTAGATCTATATAAGTTATATAATGAACCTGACATAATAAATTTCATCTAATTGCAAAGAATAAAGTGGGCAAGCCATCTAATCAGAATGAACAATGACCGAACAACAAAAAGGTTCTTCGGTGCAAAATCTACAGGAACGCGAAGACGAGGAAGATCGAACCTGGGATGAACAGACTGCCTGGAAAGAGACCTTCAAGTATTTAAAGTAAAAAACTGGAAGAATTTTGCCATCAGAAGGATGTCTTGGAAAAAGCTTATTGAGAATCCTGGGCTGTCATGTTACTGAAGAAGAAGAAAATTTTGTTAAAATGCAGTTTAATGCTTTGTTTCAACTCCTTAAAAAGCGCTATCCCAATGGCATATAAATATATGCCGATATCTTTCTGTTATATTATTTTAGACTGGTAAATGTCCATTATATTGAGATTTCTCTTTATATAGAGCGTAGATTGCTATTAGAAATGGTGGCGCGCAACTGGATTTTACAACAGACATAAATAGGAAATTTCAGCATTCTGTGGTTAATAATTTTAGTGTTATCCGAGATATAAACATGCTTACTTGCGTATATATACATACAGATTTTACGACGAAACTAGTCATTCAGGGGTTGTCAAAATAAATATATAAATATTTGAAATTTCAAGTTTTTTTACCTAGTTTTTTTTAAACATGTGTACAAGCGTGACGTGTAGACTAGTCAAAATGAGTAATCCCTTTGAAATCTATATACCGGTGGTTTTACGATTACGATACTGCCTTTAATTTCTACAAGGTATTAATTATAGCTATTAAAGTAACAAAATTGTTATAAAATTAAAGATTTAAATTCTTCATTAGCTAAAAAAATTAAGTAGTTCATACAGTATAAATTAAAACATTTACTTCTTCAATAAATTAGTACTGTGTACCTCATCTTAATACCAAACGCTTCTGTTAATCCTTTTTAAATATACCTTGATGGAAGTCAATATTTAAAATGGCATTCCTTTATTTTTTTCTTCAATATTTATTTACTACCCTTTCGAATGCTTTCGCAAGTTCTTATCCAAAAAAAGGGTCGCCTGGAGTGCGAGAGAATGAGAAATGTCAATATCGAAAAGAATCTAAATCACTGGGTCGTTATATTTTCTTCTCTTTGCGCCATTTTCAAAATGCTTTGTGCTCGAAGGCAATCACATTTTTTGTTTACATATAAAAAAGAGAGAGGAATTCGTTTTCAGTTTGTTAATTATTTAATGTTTATTCTCGTTTCGAAACTTCTTTATATAGATCTTTATTCTAATTTCTGCCTCCCCAAGAGAGACAGTTTCCGGTAACAAAGCCGGTATCTTCACCGAAAGTGATTCCTGAAATAATTGTTAGCTCTCTTTTGAAGTTAATTGAGGATCTAGAAAGTTGAGTTTTTTTCTTGCAGCAGCAGTTTTTAGATTCGGATATTTAAAAATACGTGTGAATAATGGCCTTGAAGTAAATTATTAATACTGAAATGGTTAATAAATATTGTCTGTCTTTACTAATCTCTCTCTGCATTACACACACACACGCGCATGGTACATAGTTAGGTATTTTTCTAATGCAGCTGATAATGTAGATATATTAAAGACAAACAGTATTACTCATTTAGTAGCACCCGAGGAGAACTCGTGTAGCTAAAGGAATGCTTCGTCCACTAGTAAGAAGAAGACCATCAGGCTTTACCTGATACTTCCAAAAGTATCATTTGAAATTCGAGGACACTGTGACCACGAAACTATTTTATGTTCTCCAGCCGTTATTATTGTACATTGTAAGCCTTTTGATGACTGCAACCTCGAAATTACAGTCTTCCGTTTATGAAATCCACCCCTCATATAGGTGCATTTACATTCATTCCAAGGAAGATAAGTTTATCAGGTGGTTTTTACACTCATGTCCATAAATTAAGGATAATAAAGTTCAGGCAATGAAAGAGACAAAAGCAAAACAAATTTGACTTATTTGTAAAGTCTATTTATTAAACAAAAGGTAAAGAGCAAAAAAGATGTTATATGTTTGACATAATTAATAAAAATTGCGATTTTTACTCCCTGGAGCAAATTTCAAAAAAGAACCTATTTATAGAAAACAGTATAACATGGTTAGTATGATGGTTAATACGGAGTATGTCTCCCGGACGATGCAATACAAGCGTTACAACGCCTACGCATGCTGAGTATCAGATTATCAATCTGATCTTGGGGGAAATTACACCACTCATCAAGCAATGCCCTCCGAAGTTCCGATAGACAGTTGGGAGGGGGTTGACGGGCTGCAATTCGTCGGCCAAGCATGTCCCACACATGCTCTATTGGATTCAAGTCCGGTGAGTATGCTGGCCAATCCATACGGGTGATATCCTCCGATTGAAGGCATTAGTCTACAATGTTTGCACGGTGAGGTCGGGCGTTGTCAAACATATACAGAAATTCAGGACCCATGGCTCCCCGAAACAAACGTACATGTTGTTCTAGAATGACATCCCGATAGATGTGGCCTGTCATCGTTACACTCTGAACACGCAGGTCAGTTCTGGAACCAAGAATAATTCCTCCCCAAACGAGCCATCCTGCACCACCGTAACGGTGTCGTTCAATGGTGTTCTCTTGGTGGTAACGGGTACCTGGCGCTCTCCATATGAAAGTCCGGCGAGAATCAGAATGTAAACTGAACCTGGACTCGTCGGAAAACATCACACAAGACCACTGTCGCGGTGTCCACAATGCATGCTCTCTAGCCCAGCATAATCGAAGGCGACAGTGAGTTGCGGTAAGGGGAACACATCTGACAGGCCTACGAGCATATAGACCAATGTTCCCTAAGCGTCTGTACATGGTCTGCCTTGAAACTGTCGTACCGGTAGCTGAAGAGAGCTGACGAGACAGGTCTGATGCTGTGCTCCGTCTGTTTGTTTTGGTAGTAACTGCCAAATATCGGTCATCATTCGGCGTAGTAACTCGGGGGCGACCTGTGCTGTAACATCTACTCACATTACCATCATGTTTGAATAGTTGCTAAAGCCTGTAGATGACACTCTGGGCGATTCCAAGTTCCTCGGATACTTCCAGCTGGGTACGTCCACATTCCAGTCGTCCGATAATTCTACCACGTAAAAAATCATCCAAATGCTTCCTTTGTGCTATAACTATGCGGTTATTGCACTGAAAGGCTTTTAAAGCGCTTGTGAACAATTTTACTTCTTTGCTACCATTCCTTATATACCCCTTTCATACACTCTCGTCATTGTGACGTACTATCCGCGCCATCTGGTGGTTTCCTGCAATTTGCATATTCTTTTTCAAGATGTGTGTGATAATTCTACAGGTGAAATTTTTATTTTAGAGCTCAATTTCTGTGTGATTCTGAATTATCCTTAATTTATGGACATGAGTGTATATAGCCACGTGCAACCTTAAAATTCTATATACAGTTGTTAATCACCTTGAGTGAGAAACTGTACAAGGAAATTTTAAATGCTAGGTCAGATTGTCATTTACTGTGATATTGCTAAGCTAATATCATATAAATTTGCTGATCATTGATGAGGTCCATTCTATCTATATTATCTGTAATATTCTTCAATAGGTATTGATTGCTATTGGTTCACAAAAGGTTGTAGGATCAATTGTTGCATCTACCAAAAATTTTAACGACTGACAGAGAAACTACTCCTTTGTAGGAAGTTAAAAATTCATCATTGTAAAGTTTTATTGAGCTCTAGCTCCCTCAAGTGAATAGCTCCTCCTTTGTGCCCAGTATTAACAATTATTTCGTTGTATCTTTCGTTGTTAGCTCTCTTAATTCTATATTTTTCTAAACACAAAATGTTGCATATAGCTTCTCTTACGGCTTTCACTTCTTTAACTGAAACAGCTACGTATCCAATATAATTACAGTTAGGTTCTTTTACAAACTTATAAAGTTCTTTTGTGATATTTGTAAAGTACTTTTATGTAAAGTCTATTTCCGCACTCAAAGTCAAAAGGGTTTTACTCATTCAGACAATAACCAGTAGAGGAATAAAAGAACACACTTTGTCTAGTTTCCTATGGAGCAATTTATTTTTTAGGAAAAGTCGAGATTCTTGCGCAGTTTATCTTTGTCTTTGCAAAAGAGTAAAATTGCATTATATTATGAAATGTTAAAAAACGAAATGCGTTATGGAATGCTTAATTCTGGTATTTATGTATGTTATAATATACAATAAATGGTTTCTCATTCTTTGTCAATACTTTTATCCTATAAAACAGATTACTTTGATCATGTTTTACGTTTTTCATTTTTAATTCGAAATTTTTATGAAAAAAATGTTTTTTGCCAAATGTTGAAGTCATTTGAGTCACTGGAGGAAATTAATTGAAATTGAAAAAATTTTTGTCTTAACAGAAGTCTGCTTAACAGACAATGTTTTCACCTCACACTAATGCTTTTATCCGAATTCCGATTTTTTGCTTCACCCTATTTGTTACCCCAGGTTGAAGGTAAATTTCACAACTCACTCAGATGTATATCACCTACTTCGCACTATGTAAGGAAAAAATACCATCTGAGAAGATGTCTAAAATTTTTCTTAGCTTTATTTCTAAAAAGATTAATTTCTGCTCTGCTTTCGACTCCAAAATGGTTCAGCGATATCCTCGAGACACCAAAGAGATAAAAAGTCATATTTTATTTGGCTACTTGCTACAAAACCGTGAATGGTTATTTTAACATTTTATTGCTTTGCTATAGCTAATACAGGACAGAAAGAACTAGACAATGACAATATTTCAAGCAATTCCTAAAAACAATTCGAAAAATATGATCATTATTTCTTGTAAAAAAAAAGGAGTATGAGCTTTGAGTCAATAGGATTATATATGTTGTTCATCAGAGAATGGAAGAGCTTACTGATGTGCCTATTGGGGAGAGAAGATAAGTCCTGGGAGCTTCATTCGTTATTTTGACTCGGAAGCACGCAATAAAATTGTGATCTAGTGTTATGGCACGCTGAAAAATAAAGGTTGTTTGTTTCTTTCCAAGTTTAAGACAAATACGCACACTGAAATACTACTGGGACCGTGTGTTATATTAGTTTGAACTCGAAATGTATGCCAGGATGGCGATATGGTATTTCCTGACCACAGGATTTTATGGGTTTCTTAACTTCTTGGTGGCTCTAAAAATATACTTGTAGTTTTCAGAAATAAAACGATTTTTTCTATACTGACTCACAATTCTAAATTTATGAATTATTAGAAATAACTGACTATTGTAGCATTATGCTAAGTATGCATCAATAGTTAATATATAACATTTATTTTACTGACTACAATTTTCTCTCATTGATTCCCACAAAAGTTTTTCTTTATTGCTGACTTTTTTTAATAATACAAACGTTATCTAATTCAATAGTCACGATAGTGCCTCTGGTCTAGCACGGAAAAAAAATTTTTAACGATGAGTCTGTTTTTATATAAACGATTACTGTGCTTTTATTTGTAGAGAATTCCGAAAGTTTCAAGATGAATTGAGAAATAAAAGAATTTTTTCAAATATGTATTTTATTCATTTTATTTATTGAAAACTAATAGAGGAAGTATTGGGATATGGAACTAGAAGTAATAAATATAGTTTAGTAATAGATCAATTGTTGTTTCTGGTGAAGGTAACCCCAATGCATGAATTTCCCAATGTGCTAGCGTAGTTGGGTGGTACAAGTCGAGATTTATGTGTTGTTTGAGAAAGTCAAATGTTGTGCTGCATGCTGTGCATCTATGTTAAAGTCGCCTATCATTATAATTGGTACGTTAGAGTTGAAAATAAAGATGCTGATGCTCCTTTACTCACTTGAAAGTACTTCAACAATGTTACTTATTTTTCCAATAGTAGTTCGTGTTTATATTTAATTCTTCTTTGTCTGGTAGCGTTTCTTCTGTTATTTTATTGTAAAAGTTCCTTCTTTTGTACTTTATTCTCCACTCGCAACGAATTATTTGTCACTCGCTGTCTGTCCTCTTGTAATTTGTCTTTGTTTCCTACCATAGTTCAATACCATACTCACCTTTCAAAATAAGAGCTTGTTATGATGCTACTAAAATACGGTACGTTATCTTAATGAAAGTGTACTTTCACTCAGTCTGATATAGGCATACTAACAAATCTTCTATGTTACAGAGATTATAGCAAATTACTAAGCTGCTTTAATTATATAATCATTGCAGGAGTTTGCATAAACTATATTTCTACTAGCAAAATCTTTGAAATTTTGCGTAATAAATGCAATTCGATGTTGCTTCAATCCACGTAAAACAATTGGCTTAGAATGTAGTAAATTACGCAAGCAAAGTACTTAAACTCATTTTTTACAGAACTATTTGTGTAACAGAAATTAAAATAGCTCCTAAACAGATCAGGGCTTGAGAGTTGTGAAAATGGAAAAAAGTGACTTAAAACTATCAAATTACTTTAGTTGTGTAACTAAATAGCTCTAGAGATATTTTCTTGAATAAAATTAATCTTAAGTTTCTATGTATTGTTTGTATCCGGAATTTTGAAACACTTTTATCTGAATTTATTAGGGTCTTAACACTGGTCATTGCTGGTCATAACCTTACATAATGATTCCATTTCTGCAATGAATAAATTTATATGTATGAAGAAACAACTTTAGAAATTGCTTATTTCTTCAACTAAAAGTTGAGAGATTTTAAAATATTAAAAAATTAGTTTAAATTTTGCAATAAACTATTTTAAAATATTCACCAGTTCTGCATCACGTGTTGTTCTTTCTGATACCACTTGGACAAACCAAGCACGATTGAGCCATACGCTACTCGTATTAAGGCAAAGGGGTGCGTCTTTCATTTAATATGCCCCGCTACCATAACAGAACAACTTTGCTCAATTGAGTCTTCGTAATTTAGAAGCGGGGACCAAGCAGAAGACCCATAGGCTTGGCCTGCCACCCCAGATGTAATGTTTGAGAACATGGAGGACATTGTGGCAATGAACATATTTTACGTGCCTCTGTCACCTTTAACGAACACGGCCTGTAATACATTCTATTGTGTTAATTATCGTCCTTCAAGTTTTCACACATTTACTATTATTTTTAATGCGCAAAAATAGGAATATGTAATCATAAATGTAAAACTAATATGAAAATCATTATAGATAGATAAATTTATTGCATAAATGATCAAACGAGTGCTAAGAAAAGAGTTTATTCGTATTTAAGTGGTAATATGTCTTTATAATTCCTAAGAATATATTAGTATTCATTAAGAATTTATTAGATTTTGGCACAAAAAATTTCCAGTCTTCGCCCGAGCTTAAAAAAACAGCATGAAAGACAAAGCATTTTTTAATGTTTTATACATTAACTTTATTATTAAATTAAAAAAGAATTTAATTAAAATCTACTAGATGCATTAATGCATTTAAAAACAATGAATTTTTAAGATTAAATTTGATTTTGATATAATAAACTTTTTATGTGTTGTATTTGAGTCATTTATTTTATATGATATTAAACAGTGGCTTTAATGTCTTTTGTTATTCTAAAATTGTATTTAATGAAAGAAATAATTACAGTTATTAAAACTTTATTCATTCCAAAAACGAAATTAGGAATTTAAAAGATACTTTTATTTTGAATCATATTTTGTTATATTTTTTCCCGATTACAGTTTTTTAAACTTCATATTGGGCAAAAAAGATAAAAAAAGGGCTATTATGTTTATTAATCGAAATGTATTTAATATTTTTAAAAAATGATTCTAGAGATTATTTTTTTTTACTTTTTTGTCATCGTTACTTTAAGTTCGTGTTTAGGTTTTTATCCTTCCTTTAAAAGGATTTAAATGTAGCCTTAAAACAAATTGTATACATTTCGTTCCTTAAGGATTGTTTGGTAAAATAACTGAATGGAATTGAAAATCCCATGATTCAACTTTTTTATCTATGCGGTTATCTGCTTATATAACGTCGAAACTAATATCAGAAACAAAATTGATAAAAGTTTTTTTTTAATCCTTTAATGGGTCGGACAATTTTGTTGGCTTTAAAACTTATTTTTATAGAGATTCTGGGATTTATGTTGAAAAAAAGTTTTTTTTTTGCTTCAAGCTCTGGGGAATTTTTAATTTTGAAACTTTAAAACCTTGGGGAGGAGTTTTCTTTTTTTATACCACTTTTCTAAAATTTAAATAGTCTGTAAAAACATTTAGAGTATTTTTTACATTCATAGAAAAAACTATGCAATATTTTCTATCCAATAAAGAATTTGTGCATGATAAAGTTTTCAAATAGTAAATGAAATACTTTAGTTTTTAATGAAAGAAAGCTGATTTTAGTATAGCTTTAAGAAACGTTTTTAAATTGGTTGGGTATCAGCTATATTGGATTCCTCTAGTTCCATGTTAATTAACTGAGGTAAATTGTTTGACCTCTGAGCAGTTTCTATTTGAAGATTTCTTGAAACAAATTTTACCACATGATAGAGCCGAAAATGTACAGTGTTAATCATGACCCTTTTTGAAAATTGTAGTTTGGTGACATGATATTTTTTGTGCTCAAAACAAATGACAACAATTTTTTTTCCAAATAATTTATACCCAATAAAATATACCTTTCTCTCTTTTACAAGAAGTTTAGTGCTTCTCTCTCTCTAACGTTGAACGTACCTTTAATAGTTCCATTTTATCTCTCCCACCATACTCAAATTCAAACAACCGTAGATTAGATGCATAGCTGAAACTTAGAGAAATATAGAAAAGAACACTAATTAATCAATGGTTAAGTAATAATTCACTCATTGCTTGCACACAATTTGATAAGAACTCTTTAGAGATTTTTTGGGCAATTTGCATGTGAAAGGAAAACATATAAGCAATATTCTATAGTAAAAAGTACCACGCCGTTGATGCTTAGTGATACGTACCATATTCACATCTCATACCATTTGCAGTAATGTCATTAATCTTTAAGAGGATATAGTTAATTTCGAGATAAAAAAATCCTTTATTATAACAGCAGATTATTAAATCAACAGAAAATAAAAAGTTCTGTTCTAATTCGACTAAGATTTTTCCTATATTATAAATCTCTAACTATACAAAAACTATTAATTTCTGTCATATGGATCATAACATATTTATTAAAGCATAAAATTTATAAAAAAAATACATAAAATCTCTTTTTTGCAAAATAATATTTTAATTTAAAAATTCAAACTAAGTTTAGATTAAATAGAAACTATTTATTTATTCTGTGAACCTCAATTATAACAATACGTGCGATATATTTTAATTTAAAGCATGATAAAGGATTTTTTCAAAATTTTCAATTTCTTAACAGATTTTAATATTTCTTATTTTAAAATGTCAGATACCTTTAGAGTTTTATGTTTACAGAATAGTAAATGAACATTGATCTTTAATTAGGAATAAAAATTAGTTTATAATTTATAAAGTTCAAAAGTTATCTTGTGGGTAAATGAATTTCAGCTTTCTCATTTTGTGTGTATGTCTTATGTTATTTAAAAACAAATTAGACGCGTGTTCTTTAATGGTGACTGGAGCACATAATATATGTTCGTGGTCAGAATGTCCTCCAAGTAGTCAATCATTATCTCTGGGGGTGGCAGGCCAAGCCTGGATGTCCTCTTCTTGGTCCCTATTTCTAAATTATTAGGACCCACTTTGAGCCTTTCTTTCATCCTAGCGGTGATTTTCGTAAAAACGAAAGGCGCACCCCTTTCCTTAATTCGAGTAGCATATGGCCCACGTTCTTAGCTTGTCCATCGAGAATAAATAAAAATAACAAAAAAATAGACAACGTAATAAAACTAAATATTTTTTAAGTTAGAGCTTTATTAAAGAACTTGTAAAATAATAGAAATAAAATTCAACAATAAAAATACAATTGATATTAAAAAAAGACTGTTCAGTTTAGAAAGGCATTAAGTCCTCTAACCAACTACCTATGGAAGAGATTTTGTGGAACGAAATGAATGGCCAGTGTCTGGAGAATTTTATGCCCCATTAAAAATGTTGTGCATTTTGTAATTCTTTTCTCTTGTTTATTTTACACTACAGTGTAGCGTATATTTTCTATCAGTTATATAATAAAGGCAAATGGGGCTTAATTATATAGTAAAATTTTCTACTCAAAGAAAATAAAAAGTGTAAAGATTTTTCCATAACAATTTTCCTTTTTTTCAGATGTCAACGAATGTGAAAACAATGCAGATCTCTGCATGCATGGCCAGTGTGTCAATACAGATGGAGGTTTCAACTGCCTTTGTGATTATGGATATGTTCCAGCACAAAATCAACGTGCTTGTTTAGGTAAGTACTGCCAAAATTATTAAATTTTATTAAGAAGTATTTTCAGACAGAAGAAATATAATAAAAAATTAAGTAATGAGCAAAATTTCATCTATGGTAAAGTTGTTTAAGTGGTCTGGTACCTTATAACTGGTACAAAAATAACTTTATTTTCAAACCCTTTTTAAATTATAATTTTTATGCTACTTAGAAAATAATATTTTGCTAACTAATAAGCTTACTTTTTTGATCACGTGATACAAAATAATTCTATATTTAACCCTTTCCGGAAGGGTGTAGAGTATCCATCACGGTAGTATTTGGTACCTCTAGCGCGGATGTGACCTTCGCATTCCAGAAGATCAGTAAATAGACTATAAGGGTGTAACGTATACGTGACAATCACAAGGAAGGAAATAATTGTTTTATTTCTAGCAGATAGTACTCTCTCTTCCTCTCTTTCACTCTCTCTCTCTCTATGTATCACAGAGGCTGAACTCACTCATAACGGTAGGGTAGGATTTGAGGGTGCCGTTACGAAAGTGTTAACAGAAATTTTTAAATCAATATTTAAATGATTTCTATTTTTTAGTTATCGATTTTCATACAACACTGCATAACAGTTCTTTCGAACATACATGATTCTTTTTATAATTTGAATAAAATCAATATAATGGGTTTTTTAAATTATTATATGTCATTCTGTTTTAGTAGTATTAATTATATTTATGCCTAACTCAGTAAATTAGGAATTTTAAAAAAGTAATTTTTTAAATTCCTTTTTTTTTTCTTTTTGTCAGAAACATACCCTAACCTATAAAACGGCCTATTCTATTTTTTACTCTGGTACTCTTCAAGTCAACCGAAAATTCACAAAATCGGGAGTTTACCCTTTCCTTGACTTTCTCGTATATTCATAAAAAAGTAAGGGCAAAGGTTTTTTCAAAAGTTACTTTTGATATTGGTATTAAATAACTTTTTAAATTGTATAGAATTCAACAAACTTATATAATACAAAATTGCGCATTAGACATAATAACATGATTTAAAATTTCTGCTACTTTAGGTTGCTAAAAGTAATCCAAATGTCGATAGAAAACTAAAAATTTGCTTTATAGTACATATTCAAAATTTGGTTTCTCTTAGTCAAAATGTACTCGAGTTATCGTGTTTACATATAGATACACACACATACATAATCCAAAAAATTGGTATTATCGAACTCAGGGAGGTTTAAAACGTGAAGATCAATCAAAGTTTTTAAGTCAAATTTTCGGACGATTACAATAATTTACGTATACGAGAAAATAAAAAAAAAGTGTTAGCATACGAAAAGAAAAAAAAGTGTCAGCAAGAATAGAAACATGTGAAAATTAGAGAATTAAAACATAATGACATTGGAAATATAAATGATATATTTTATCTCTAATGAACTTACAACAGAAATATCCACAGCGATTCTTATTTAAGGTTAGTAGTTCCTTTGAATGCAGAAACATCAGCAACACTAACCAAATGAATGCATATTGTAGTCAATTACAAAACTCAATAAGTGAAAGAGGAAACTAGCACTTCAGCTTTTGCTGAACACATTAGTTGCAAATGGCCATTAACACGGTCATTATGTAAAGAGGTAACGCTAGGAAAATAACGATCGCAATATTCTACAAACAATGGCTTGTTTTCTTTATAGCATTCCTCAATAAAGAAATTTTAAATCTTCAAAAATTTGCCTTTGTATTTTTAAAGGAAGAGAAAAGCAAATGTGATAATGAGTAATCTTTTCAAGGTGGTGCAATAAAAATTGAAAAAAAAAATCTCAAAACAAGAAAAATTCTGTTTTTTGTATACCTGTACAATAAACATTTGAGAGCTGGGGTAGATAAGTACAAGTATGTGGGGGACATAAAATAAGCTCGTGGTCGCATTGTCCTTTAAGTTCTCAAATGATACCTAGAGTTGCCAGTTGCAGTATAGGGGCTATTCTACTTGGTCCCTGCTTCTAAATTACGAGGTTGAGTTAAATCAGTCTTCAACCTCCTTTGTTCCTAGCTCTTAGGGATGTTGCATATTATCAGTCACATATTGCGAAGGTCCATGGACCTGATAAAGGTTTTCCTATACCAAGGGGATGAGTAACAACAACATAAACCTTAGAACTCTAAGAATACTTCACAAAACTTCAATGAATTTTAATATAAATTAAAATTATTAAATCTTTAAGAATGATACTTATTATTTCCTAAACCTCTTTTCCATCTACACCTAAAGTAAATTCTTTATTCCGTGCATGAACAATGTAAAAGATTCCGTTAGTTTGACTATATTGTCTATCCTCCAAATGCTGAATTAAACATATATTCTGGAAAAGTATAACAATACCTCAGGTCACATAGCTGGAGGATAAAAAAATCGATAAACGACATATTAAATCGTTTAGAAAGTGTTTTAAGGTTTAACCATGCAGAAATAAGACAGAATCCAATAAGTCTTTGATACTATCTCCCATCTGTGACACTTAAACAAAAGTTTCTGCCAATGTCAATTTCTATTTGCATTCCTGGAATCTGACGAGTCGAGAAAAGAAGCGAGATCTTTTCAATATCTGACTTTTCTTTTTCGCCGGAGGAATGTATAAGCTGACTAAACTGAATTAATAAATTCATTGACAGATTTCTGAACTGACTTGATGGCAAATATTTGAGACCTTTTCAGCACTTGAACTTGCGAATGTGACTTTGTGGCGGAAAATTATATTTCAAAACCGACTCTGAAGCAGAAATATTTTGGAATAACACACATTATTCATGATTAAGTCTTAGATCTAGAATTTGTTGATTGATCTAGAGGAATATCCTATTAAGAGCTACCTTTCGAAGTGAATATAGCTTCATTGTAATAGATCTTTTTGGATTCAATATAAAAGAAAATTCTCTACTCTATTTAAAATAAATTCTTCACTAGATAATTAATAAGGTTCTAATTGAATGTTAATAAAAATATTTTATTTTAATAAAAATATTTTATTTTGTTATAGGAAAAAATACATTTTAAAAAAATCATAAAATATGTGCATTAAGTGAAAAGAGTAGAAGCTCACTTACCCCAAAAATAACTTTTTAAATTTGTAAATTAGACACCAATTATTTTATATAAAATAGAAACTAATTATCCTTTTTGTTCTGTGACCCTCAATTATATTTATATGAGAAATATATTTCAATTAATAATATGAGAAAGGTTATTTTTTTATTTCTATTGTCATAGCATTTTTTAATTTTTTTAAGCTTATAATATAAAATATATTCAGTTTTAGGTCTACAGAATTAAATTTGGTTTAATTAAATATAAAAATTTAGTTTCTAATATACGTATTTAGTAAGTTAGACACCAATTTTTTATATAAAATAGAAGCTAATTATCTTTCTTGTTCTGTGACCCTCAATTATATTTATATGAGAAATATATTTCATTTAATAATATGATAAACGTTATTTTTTCATAGAATTTTTAATTTTAGTAATTTTATAATGTCAGATATATTCAAAATTTTAGGTTTAAAGAATTAAATTTAGTTTAATTAGATATAAACACTTAGTTTCGAATACACATATTCCAGTATCTATTTTGCAGGTAAGTGAAGTATTTTTTTAATTTGATGCCTATTTTCTGTGTTATTTTAAACTGTATATTACTTGAAATGACATTAAAGCTAAATATATTTTCTTTCAATAGTAGAGCATTATTAAAAATTTGTAATTCATTCTAAAAGGAACAGAACTTTTTTTATAATGAATCGAAATAAAAGCTGTTAATAATGTAGTCGTTTAAATATCGAAAGGTGATATGACTCGTTAAATGCACAAATTTACGACAGAGCTTTATGCTTATCATCACGTATGTATTTAATTAGCTCCTTTTTCAGCTGCTTTAAACCATGATATATTTTTAACTATCTTCCATTCAAATGTCTTTGAACCGTTATAAGATCTTTCTTTGATGGTTTATTTTCTCCTTAGAGTATATAACTTCTTTAGGAAACATAACTGGCTTACAACTTTTCCAGAAGTACTGGAAGGATTTCTATTTTAAGACTGCTTTTTACAGTATCTTTTAGAATTATTGCTACTTTATAATCTTTATACTGCTCTCATTCACCCAGCATGGGTTGTAGACTTTCTCCTTAGTACACTATAAATATTGAAGCTGGCAATCTCTTAAGCATTTGGATTCACTCTATTTTTATGTTTCAAATTTGACTTAATATTACGCATAAAAATTTTCCTGAAAGAGTTTTATTTTTCATTCGACACTTTTGACATTTCGGCCATGATGTTATAAGTTGACATTCTATATTTTTAAAAATTCAGCTCTAAAAAAAGAACATAGAACGTACAGGAAACGTAATAGTCTAAACCGTAAATTACTTTTTCCTTCATTCCACGGAAGTCTGAAAATGACCGGATAAAGAACCTAGTCTTTACTCTATTATTTTTCTTTGGGTTAATAACTTATGGTGCTTTAATTCTCTGAATAAATTTAAGCAAACCTTTCTTTGAAATCTCGTGTATTCTCATCGAAGTCTTTGAAGTAGATTGCAGGTGCGTGTGATAAACATTTTATACATTTTCGTGTGTGATGTCTTATACCAGTTTGTCACGAAACACTAGTACGATTACAGCAGTATATCTCCTTTAAAAGACTCTATATTAATTATGCATTCGCAGAAGTAAACATTACTGATTATGAGTTATAATTACTGTGATTTATTTTAGTTCTTTGCCTGTAGATTTTCTCCAATGAAAAGACGTTTATTTAATGTTTTTATAAGTTGCTGTGCTTATGTTACATATATCTTTACAGTTAAATTAACACAAAATCTACACCAGTTTTCTAGTTTGTTGAAACATTTGATATGCTTGACAGCAAATTCAATGATAACAATATCCGTACACCAGGAAAAATATAAAATGTTTTCAATAACACATCAATGCGTAATAAGAATAATATAAAAGCAATCGCAGAATTGTAATTTAAAATTCATTGGGAAAATGAAATTTACTTTATCCAGAATCTAATAAAATACAGTTAATGCAATCCAAAAATTTCTTTCTGGGTGTATGGTTACATTTTTATGTCTTGAATTTCTTTCTTTCCTAGATGTTTGTGATTATTTTGGTAATACAAACCATAAATATAAATTCTAAACTCGAATTATTTAAATTATAATAGCAGTAGACTTTTTGAGATTTTGCTTGATCATACAAAAAGGGGACATATCTCAATACACAATCATCGTATTGAAAATTTGATTTTAAGCAAAGATTCATTTTGTCTCTTAATACTTGATTCATTCTGTAAATATTTGCTGCTAATAAGCTGTACACACAGATATCTCTCATACATGAGAATGAAAAAATATTTCAGCATTGGGTGTTACTGGTCTTTGAAAGGGAAGCAAAGACTAAGCCCTTAATTTTAATTCAAATTACCATGTGCTGAAAGCTTCAATGTTCAGCTGGCAAGTTCTTTCAATAAACACTTTTAAAATGCAGGTGAATATTCCTATATAATAAATTTATTTTTGAACCTCTTTACAGGAAAACTTGTATATAATGACACTGTCTATAAAGATATTTTCTTTATTCCTGTGGAGTTACTTATTTACGAATTTCAAAATCACAAATAATTTAGATTGTGTTATAAATATTTACATTTTAAATTATTTAAACAAAATGAAATACGATATCTGACTAGAACCCTAGATGTTATATATACACTGCCTTCATAAACATTGGATGCACAGATGATCAAACTATATATAAAATTGATGGCGAATCCATGACACACGGATGAAATACTAACCATGCAAATTTATGTAAGATTACATTTTATGTCAAAAAGAAAGAACAAGCAACCACAAATATTAAAAAATTAAGACCTAAAACTGAATGTTGAAATTATATATATATATATATATATATATATATATATATATATATATATATATATATATATATATATATATATATATATATATATATATATATATATATATATATATATATATATATATATATAATAAAATGGATATTTGAGGCTGATTTTCTACAGTATCATTACTCCTGTGTATGTTTCCTGATTGTCAGTATTAAACTTGATTCACATAATTTGTTGCATCATAAAAGATCTCACAGTATTGAACTAATTGACATCCTTAACATATGTGTATCTGTTAAGAATTTTTCGAAGTTTCTAGATTAATGGCATATTCTTATCACATCCTCTCTTCCTCTGTTTTAGTGATACCACTGGCTTAGTAACCAATAAATATTAGTGAACAAATTTGACAGACTTCACTAAATAGTTCGCCATCATTGGTCTATAATGATAACTTGTCTACAAAAATATTTTTCTGTGTCCCTAATCTATCTTTATAGATATATTTTACTGTGTAATAATTGTTACTTTATTTAATGAATGAAGTATCTTCTTTTGGGAAATTTGGGATAAAATGTTGTGCAAAATTTCGATGATTTCAGAATTTGTCATAAGCACCAAACAACTCTTTTAGGGCTTTATCAACGCGTCAACCTGTAAGGGTTGAAAAAGTCACAAATACAGTTTCTGAATTCTTTTCTTGATGAAGTATTGTGTAATTCCACCTGACCACGAAAGATTTTCAACTGAATAACAGCCTAATTATACTTCAACTTGAATCAAAATAATAAATAAGTTGAAAATTTCTCTTACGAGAAATCCATGCAATCTTGATCGGGAAAAAGAACCTTAAACTGAATTCTTTGGTTGACACTTTGGTGATTAGGTCTTAAATCTTTTCAAATTGCCTCAATTTAGTTTAAGGTTTTCAGTATTCATAGTCAAATAGCAGTTGCAAATATTGGTCTTATTAGAGATACATTCATTCTTTCAACTGCAAAATTTTAAACTGATTTTGCTTTTACATCTGATTTAAAATGCTTTATTTTATTTTTTAGCATAAATTCTTTCAGACATCTAGCAAGCACTTTATTTAAGAAAAATACTTTTGCATAAATGTGACTTTTTTTTCTCGTAGCCTAATGGATAAATAAGCCTCCTCAAAAGCATTTCTGTGGAGAATAAAATGAAAATTTGAATCTGATGAAAAAAATAACTAAGATTTCGCTAATGAAAACGGAAATTATTTTAATTAACAAAGGCAACAAAAGACGTGGAACTTAGAGAAGAAATGGAACTTAGAACTTTTAAAACTATCAATTCAAATAGCTGTTTCTCCTTCGCAAAAAAGTATACATGTAATTTGTATACTGCTGTCTGCTCAGAGAGTGTTTTATTCGAGACATATCTTGGATTAATTTAGTCATATTTTGTCTTGTGATCACTTTTTAAAATTTATTCTTATGTTTTTATAAGTCTATGCAAAATTAATTTAATTTTCTCTATTTTCGAGTCACCCATTAATTTAAATTACACCATACTGCCTAATATTAATTAAATTTCTGAATTTTTTAATGATGGTTTTCTGAGTTGTTTATTAGTAAGCCATTTTCCTCTTATATATAATGAGTTTCAGTTTATTTTTTCATTTTCTAACAAATTTAATTTAAATTGTGGATTTTCATAAATCAGAAAATAAATTAGCGTATTCCATTTTTGTATATATCTCTGATTCTCATTTTTTGTCTCATGACATTAATTTTATTTGTTACACATTCTAATTATATATTTCTTTGATGCTCAATAAGGGCGATTCATACTTTTCCGTAGATTCTACATGCCAAATTTTTTATGATATATAGTTTATAACTTCACTGCAGTTTAGAATGCCCCTTGATTTTGATTCTTGATCTATAATTATCACTGCCAATTATGCTAGCTTTCTCACATATGACAACCCAAGGATATTCGAATGCAATTATGAATTAATTTTTTTATACAGTTTTAAGTACGTGAATATTCATAGCTTATGATTTTGGTTCCATTTCGATTGCTTTTATGAAGTATATACCCATATCATATTTTCTCATAAATTTCTGTATGATTTAGAAAATTTTAAAAAATGTTCTTCATGTGTTTGCAAATTTAAAAATTTGGTACAATATAATTATAAATTTTATCTATACTATATTTTATACTATTTAAATAATTATAGTTTATGCTTTTTATTGCTCTTATGAATGTTTATCGCCGTCATCTCAAATGGCATGTTAGCATTATTGGCGCTACAAATATCGCCAATAAAACAAGGAGGCACCCTTAACTGTATTTTCACCTAGCTTATTGATAGACGAATGTCTAGAGAACTTCCCTTTGGTATTAAAGTGCAAATAAACATAACAACTAGCCGCATGTGATAGGTGACGTAAAACATATTTCCGTTTAATCACATGACACTCTTGCATGTTCGTAGCATTTTGGAATCAACTTTTAAGCAGTAGAATCCGGTTTCGTTACCTCTCGTGTAGCAAGATGATTGTAGCTCTCCAAAGCAAATCAGTCCTTATGATATATATGATGTCTGATATATAAATTGTTATTTAATAATGAGAATCTATATTGCGTAATCTGTATTGAAAAGCTCCACAGAAATATGAAAAATAGAAAAAATACGATTCCATTTCAGTTTTATGAGATTCAAATGTGACCTATTAATTCAGTAACAAATTATTGTTACGAATTTTCCAAGCGTAGCGTTTGTGGATTGAATAGACTTTGAATACAGGACAGCAGAATAACAAAACTGTTTGTATCGCAGTGAAAGCACGTTTACAACAGCCAATGCTACAAAAAACTGGCTAAGTTGGTGACAATACAACTCTCACACCAAATGGCACGGGTATGTACACTAATACGTTTTTAGGCTCACGGACCCCTAGCTACATAGGAGCCACATAGGATGAATTGGCAACAGTGCTCCCTGGGCCAAGCCCTCTAGTACTGGGTTTGCTGTCAATGGTAGTGCTTCAATCTATTGAGTACTTTGTTGGCAATAACATTAAAAGGAAAATTATGTGAGTGGGGAAGGAAACGCGTGAGAAATTGCTTGAGTTTAGACGAAAAATTATAAGCATAAGATGATTGGCAACTAGAGATACACGAGTGCTAAAATGCAACAAGGTTCTCAGATCAAAACAAGTTAAGGGTATATGATGAGAGACAAACTAATAACTAAGTGAATTTTTTTTATATAATTTAAATACAAACAGTTCAAGACTGTAAGGTAGGCAAGTTCCGAAAAACTGTAGCAAGGCCACAGTTAGGATCCAAATTCGTAAAGGAATTCATCCAGTAGTATTCTTTTGAAGAACGTCCAATGGCAATCATAGGATTTACACCCTCTAAAGTAGGAGCCCAAGTTAACGCTGCTGCAGCCAGAGCTGGCAGTGAGAAGTAGAGATGGGGGGAAAAACACTAACAGTGGGGGAGGATTGAAACCTAGTAACTAGGAGCCAATCCAAAGACGGGAAGAGACAATCGTCCGCAAATAAAATTTAAGATAGGCCTAAGATGGCCATGGGACGTCTCCTATTTGAAGTGTCTGCATAGTCATACTGAGCTAGTTCAATAATATGGTCAAAGCAAAGATTTTTATTAAATTTACTGGCAAGATTTTGGAAGTAATTTTGAAGAGAGGGAAGATTAATTTCCCTGTGAATTTCGGCATTTCTAAAGTACCAAGGAGAATTAGTGATTTGTCTAATAGTAATATTCTGAGCAGCAGAAAGAGAATCAATAAGATAGTCAGCCGCATATGACCATGCAATACACGAATAAGAAAGTTGAGGACGAAGATAAGATTTATAGATGAGCAGTTTATTTTCTACGCTTAAAAAGCTATTTCGAGCAATTAAGGGGAGACCCCTAGCTGACATCCGCAGCCATTTATATAGGCTCTCAAAAGCCTCTAATGTTCTAGAAGATACTAGGGACAAAAAGTCGCCAAATTTGGTAATATATTGGGAAATTGGAACCAAAAACTTATTTGCCTGGACACGTCACCAATGAGCCAATATCTCGCCAATTTGGCGACTTCCCATTGACTTACAATAGGATTCACATCACAGATCATAAAACCTCGGCCAATTCATCGATTTTCATGCAACAAACATCAAATTAAACCTAATTGCATACATTATTCAGTAAAATACACAATGTAAGACAAAAGTACATGCAAATTTACGAAATTTGTAACAATATATTATGAAGAAATGAAAATAAACATTTAAATTATGAAAATTATAAAGTCTTCTATTATTTGTAGTTTTGAAACCATTCTCTTGTATCATGGAGACAGATTTTGTCTCGAAGGTATAATTTTCGAATACAAATAAAATCTGAAATTTAGAAAGATTCTACCAATGAGCATTATATTTTTAGATTTATTCAAGCCGTAAGGAAAAATTCTTTCCTCGAAGCTTATTGTATTCTTGAATATATCAAGCCCAGAATATATTTATTTAACGTTAGTATTTTGAGAGAAAATCTTTAGTTACAAGTCTGAGATAGCTCAAAAAATTCAACTAAAAATAACCATTGTGCAAGTATAGTTACGTATGTTAGAAACGCAGCTGGTGGCAGAGCTGGTGGTGTTCAGCTCATAAATTTCAAAACGGTGTTAGCTTTTAAATATTTTTGGTTGATTTTTATCCGTATCTAGAATTCTATCAACCGTGCAAGTAACTTTTGTGAATCTCAGCTGCAGTAAATGTGTGATTCAAAAAAATGCTACAAGATACACGAAGATTTTTCAGACTTGACTTATATGGTCATACGCAGGTACTTGTGTTGCCTACATGCTTCTTTTTAAACAAAAAGCATATTTGTGTAAGGGTTCCCACGCCACTTAAATGTAATAGAAAACTACCATAAATGAAGGAATTATTTTATGAAATCTATCTAACATGTCATTCAATGTATTAATACCAAATTTTTTGTGTCTCTTCGATACCTCAGTTCATGGGTTCAATCGAATCTGACTGCTGGTGTGGATGTTCGTAGCCAGTTGGAATAGGCTTTTAGCAGTATAGCCCTCGTGTAACGATTAAAAAGTAGATTGTACCTTTCCAAACAAGTTTCTTTTACATATCGTATGGAATTTTCATTTTTTATTATAATAGTTAATGTGCCTTACAGTTGTCAAGAATTTATTAAAATGGTTTTCTGAGTAGTATCAAATCTTAAGAAATCAAATATATATATATGTGTGTGTGTGTGTGTGTAACACGCCGAAAATTAACCCGCCGGTCAAAAAATATTAAGCCCCTACTATATTTATTTGCTGGGCAAGGAGAAGCTTAGGCTAATGGACTAATTTAAGATGGTGCAGTCGTGGCACATTGAAGAGAGCGGCACTCATCCGAGTAGAACTTAAATTTTATTTCAGTTAAGAGAACAACATGTGTTTCACAGTCAAGGGCAGAAGACAGAATGAACATCCAAACACTTGTTAGAACAGGGTTGAACCCTAGAACGAGACGCATAGAAGAATTCAAGAGAAAGTAGCTTAGTTGGAGTTAGTAGCTTAGTTAACTAAAAAAGGAAACTTAGATCCGATGGGAAAACTGAGCCATTTGCCAGCGACAGCTGGAAAATGCGGTGAGTGGACAAAAAATGAAGAATGAGTGGACAAAGAAGAAAGCTTTGGGAAATGTGTTGGAAGAATTTTAAGTCGAGGACACTCCTTTAATTAAAACATTTTGTGGCTGGTAAAATAGATTTTAAGGAACTAAATTGGGAGGATTTTTATGAGATGACGTGTAACAATTTCAATATATTTCATATATATATATATATATATATATATATATATATATATATATATATATAGATATATATATATATATATATATATATATATATATATATATATATATATATATATATATATATATATAGCTTTCATGAATATCTGAAACAATTCTCTTGCATACAACTTTTCTATTTTAATATTTTAAACATAAGCTCTAAAATGTTTCAAACGTTTAACTAAAATCTCATATGTTGTTACAATATTTTTATTAGTTTTACCATTATTAATATGACTCATCAATTTCCTTTTTTGTTAATTAAAAAGGGCATGACTTTAGTAACTAAGGTTTAGCTTATTAAATTATTAGCTCATTAAGATTTTGTAAGATTTTGTAGTTTATGTTTAAAATACCGAAGTTTTTGTGCCTAATGTATTTTACCAATTTTACAAAGCACAAAAGCTATATATTTTCTGTCTTTTAAAAAATAGATATTGATAAAAATATTTTAATTAGTTCTAGGTAATTTTACTGCAAAATATTTATTACATTAAAAAAGAGAAAATGCTATAAAATTAGTAAAAAATTTGTATTGATTAATTAATTAGCATGTGATCTACCTCGGTCACAATATTATTCCGTACGCTATAAAAATATGAAGATTGAATGCATGAAAATATAAGATGTAATTCGAAGAGACTCGTGTAGTATAGCTAAAATATAGCAATAATTTTTTAAAGCTAAATGAAATGCTAAATATTTAACTAGATTATGCAATTTTGATAACAAAAGTTTTACTTATCCTATTGATAAAATTTAATTTTTAACGTTAATGAGTTAAGTAAACGTTACTAGTGGATAATTGACGCAAGTTCGATATTTATCAAAGTACTAAAACTAAAACTTTCTGCTTGAAAACAAAATTATTGCAGAGTGACTGAAGAAGAAACAAGTTGAAGGAAATAGCAAATAGAGTGCTTTTATCATAATCAATAGTGCAGTATATTATCAATAATGACTATAACAGAAGAAAAAGTAAAACAGGATAAGAAAACTAACTGTGAAAATATCGGCTGTAATAAAGAGAACGGCAAGTAAAGTACCTACATCTTTAAATCTGAATATTGCTGACACTTCTAGTACTGCTACTGGAAAATCTCGAAAGCAGCTAGAAATTTGTAAAAACTACACCTTCAAACAGTCTCAGCGTTATTCATAAACTATACTAAAGCATAACAGTCAAGCACATACATAGACGTACTATATTAAAAATTTATCTCATTAAGGAACTAAATTATTTTCCTCAAATTTTAATTCTACATAGTTATAAAAAAAAGAGATGCTGTTCAAAAGCGCATTTTCTTTTTCCACTAATAAAATCTTTAATTTTCCCTATTTTCAATCTCTTAATGTGGTTCTCATGCGAACTTAGTGACTCATTTGGACTTTAAACCTATGTAGTGCCACTGTTACTGACCATATGACTTTTCTTAACACCCCAAAATTCTGAACTAAAAGAATTCTCATGGGAATTGGCACATATCTCATTTTGGGTTTGACACAAAGGCTACGTCACTCAGATGGAAGATTTGGTGTAGCGCTTCCATGCGAGAATTCATATGTAACGGAATGAAATGGGTTTTAGTGGACTTCTTGCCATGATTAGACATTGCTAATTATCCCCAGTAATAATAACTAAATAACGACTAGTTTGGGTCGATTTAGGAGCGCTACGGTCTATTTTTCTGTTGCAGGAGGGCTAAATGATACCATGAAAAAGGGGGTAGTACTTCATTAGTGATTTACATGGATAAAACATTATAAGTTCATCATACGTATATACATAGTGTGTCTGTGTATGCATGTATGAATGTATGTATATATATATATATACATATATATGTGTGTGTATGTGTGTGTTTAAAAAGCAGTTATTAAATGTAGAAGCAGAGTAGATTGATGCAAACGTTCACTTACAAAAACATCTTTTATGTAGAACAAAACATGACACTAAACACACAAATCCCAAAGAACACAAAACACAGAAATGTTTTTATGATATCGTTTACATCGTGATCTTAAAGAAAAAAAAGCCACAAAATCTGTGTGATAGCCCTTTTATTAACTATTGGAAGGGATGTGGCTCCAGGAATGATGTCATTCCGGTAACCAATCATGTATCTTTAATTACTTCTAGTTTATTCTAGAAGATATAGTACTGTGAAAATAATGTTACGTTGGCCTAGAGTTTGAGAAAGAAGAAATTAAAACTCATTAAGAAGCACATGGAAAATAGGTCTTAGTTAAATGATTTTATACAATTAAATAAATGCCTAAGGAATACAACTGGAATCAACTTATTTGTAGATATCGAAGACTGATCTCGAGTTGGCGTTGGCATTAAAAAACAATATGGCGAAGAAGCCGTTCACCTTCTACTCTTCTAGTAACAACCTTGTCCGCTCAAAAAATACGGCTCCATCCCGGAGGAAAAACAGGGGTTCACTCCAGAACGGCGGGGGGGAGTTCAAAATCCCCCAAATTAACGGTGTAACGATCCGTTACATGACCCCAAAAAGAACGAGGAGATCAAAGGTGACCTTTCGTCATGGACTCACGATTAGCCTCGAATAGGACCAGGTGGTCTAAGCACCGTAATTGAAAACTGTTCGTTACCGGCTCCGCACCGTCTGGCCATTGTTAACCTGCTGAATGGAACGACTTTGTGGAGGAATGTAAATGATTAAAATGCACCTTGCCGCCCATTAGCGGTTACAAAAAGAGACCATTAGGTTGATTAAGTCGCTGGAGATGCCTTCCACATCTGGGAACAGTACAGCTGATCGAAGGCTTGGGAGTGACCACAAGATTACGTCACCCTGGTTCGGGAAGTTTCTCGAAGGACCGAGAAAAGAAGCGAGTGCGGGATATAAAAGAAGGGACAGGAGTAGAACGGAGGCTTTTTGTTCTTCTCTCGAGGCTTCTACCTGCTAGAGCCTGGTCGCTCGAGGACCGCTCGTATCTCCGTGTCTGGAGTTTTTTTTTTTTAGAGACCGCCAGCGTCTCTGTTACTAGATAATCGCCCTGCGACTCGGGAATTCCTTCCCGTTATCTGCTGATTGTTAGTTAACTTCTTGCATAGAAGTAGACAGCCGAGAGTGACTTTGCACTCTAATTTTGGATCGACTTGCATCCTGTGTTTTCTTCACGAATCCCAGCGTGATACGCACTCGGACCTCCGAACTTGCTGTGGAAGCCAACCGTGCAAATCGACAGACGAAGTGATCGTGTCAGAATTAGTCCCAGCACTAATTAGTTTCCAACTCTTGTGATTGAAAGCCCTAGCCATACTGTTCCGGAATCCCACGCATTCTTGTGTGTGCATATTATCTCTGTACGAGATCCCTGTATGTTATCATCTACTGAATTTGTACATAGCTGTACATAGTTTATTCTATTGAATAAAATATTTAGTCAAGAATACCTAAAATTCTAGCCTGTTTCATTGAAGGCCTCGCCTACTTTATTTCCAGTACGTTACAACGGACACTTCTATTGGTTGAAGTCCGAATTTTCTTTCTAGTTCAAACCGGTCTTGTTCTGGTATGTCTTTGACGATGAATCACGGGAAGGAGTAAAAAGAGCTGAACCGAATGTAACTTATTGTTACAAGTACCTCTACAATGTGCGGGAAAAATGAATCAACGGGCTACGATTCTAAATTCAAGGTGCCAGGAAATGATCATTCGCCGCCTTTATTATGAAAAATGTTGTTTAGAATTTGTCAATAGGGATTCTAGATTTTCAATGGAAAACAGAAAACATTTAAGTTACGATTTTACTTTAATAGAATCTTATTATTACAAATATATATATTATATCAAAAATGTTACACTTAAAATATCTCTCCTAAAAATTTTCCTTTTTCCCCTTCTCATTCTTTCATATCTGTTTTCCCTGCATCTAATAATATCTTATTAAAAGAAGTGTTCATGACTTGGATTCTTTGAACCCATTTCCCAAAGCTAAATCTTAAATAAATGCTAATTTTTTTGCCACATTTTCCAACTGCCCAGGTGAATGGTTCACTTTTCTAATCATCCAAGTTCCTTTCTGACGGTTTATATTGCTAACTTCTTTCTCTTGGGAAAATTCTCCGCATCATCTCGCTGCGGGGCCAAACTCTGTAATTGAAAAGTCTTCATGTATCATTCAACACACTACTCCTGCCAGAGAAAGATGTATTTTACCTAGTCTTAATTAAAGTTTCACCATGGACTTGCTGCTTTCTTCTATGGACCAACTACTGCTTCATAATTAAGCTTATTAAGTAGGCTACTCACTGCCCACTAAGCTCGAGCAATTAAAAATAATATGAATTAAATTTTATGTGACCAGCAGATAAATTTCGCCGTCTTACATATATATATGTATATATATTGGATACATATTCTTATTTAATGCAGCGCCATAATACAATTAATTTCTAGTTTTTGAAGAAAGTACCCGCACTTTATATAATTAGCCAATTTCAGCACAATTGATTATTTTTAGAAAAAAATCTGTTATAGCACATGGAAGTTCTCAGAAGTATCGATTCATTTTTTAATCTTTTAATTCCTGAGCTTACCGCTCGAGCCACCTACCGTTAGCACTTAGAATCGATTAATGCCAGCACCTTCTGGGACTTCGATATTGTCGGGAAGTTTCACAAAGTAGCAATCCTAGAGACTTCTGTTTAATAGGACCCCGATTAATTTCAATACGTAATGAATTCTACGCGTTTATTCAAAGAATACTCTGACAGCAAGCACTGAGTAAAAGTGACATGTGCGTTAACACATAAGGAGGTTTTTAGGGAAGTCTCTAGAGTAAATTTAGGGAAAACTAGAGTGTTACATTTTCTGATTATGGAGGTTTTAAGCGTGCCTTTTATAATACCTGTAAAATCAAGCCGGGAAAAGTATGGAAAAAGTTTTAACCAACTACAATCATTTTAAATAAATTGAAATAAAAAATTTGAAGAGAAATCCGCATGCAAATCTGTAACTTTTATTCCTTTTCTTTTACATTACATTTATTTCATTGACCAAACGTCAACTTTGGTGACATTCTTTGCCTGTATTCCAGGTCACTTGAAGCTTACTTCCTTTAAATATTTTCGTTGCACAATGTCCTTAATGCAAGGGTGCGGTAAAATGACAGCGTCATTAGTATATCACAAATGGTTTAATAATATCGTTTTAAGGTAGTATACAAAGTAAATAGCAATGGATACAGAACGTCTGAGCTGAACATAGCTCCCTTGTAGGTTAAAACTGGTGTCCCAGCGGCCCACGAGGTTTTGGATATGCCCTATGGGTTGGCTGTAGAAGGCTTGCATTAGCAACTTGAACTTCATTATTATCTTCAAATCACTATCCACTTATAATTTTCTTGAACTCTGAAGAAACTTCCGGGTAAAAACTTTCCAAGGTCGTGCCTTTTCATCCACACTGCTTCTTCCTTTCAGCTACACCATCAGATACCAAATCTGAGTGACATACACTCTGCCATGACATTTTATATACAAATAAAATTTCTCTAACACTCACTTTTTCCTCAATTAAAAATTGTATTCTTTCACGTTAACAACTTTTGAAGGTATGATACGAACGATGCTGGACAGCCTGCTCCTTCTCTACCACACAAGGATATGGCTTAATAAGACGATATGACATGCGTTTAGCAGCACCTAGAGACATCTATAGCGGCATGTGTAGTCATCTGCATCTTAGCACAATGGTGCAACCACGGCAATGCCACTTATCTTCGGATAAACCTTGCATATAAATATGTGTGTATATGCTCTCTGTAAAACTACAGATTATGTTCAGTTAAAAGTATAAGATGTAAATTGCCTTTATTTAACTCTCCTGAGAATTGAGACAAAATTTTAGAAGAATTAAAAAAAAAACAATTCAATTATATGTAACCGATTACTTGTATGTCACCCTTGGTCAAGAAAACAATGATCTTTTCCTTTTGTTCATTCAATAAATTGATCCGACTATACCTGACAACGATTGGACTGTTTGCCGATTTTATTTTGATGCATATTTTTTAATTACATGCTAAAATAGTTCAACTATTTTAATTATCTTAAATCATAAAATGGTGTTCAAAGTGGACTTTAATATTATACGTTTTAGGGATTTTCGACTATGTTTACTTCATAAAGTATTTAATTTTAACTATTTAATGTTTTTTCCTTTAAAGAAGCGGAAAGATAAATATCCAGATATAGTGTTAAGATTATGAAGAAAGCTAAAATTCGTTATTTGCTTCACGAACCAAAGTTTCTTTATTTTTTAAAATTCTCAAAACTGATATTGTAATATAGTCTAAAAATTAGCCTAAGTTTGAAAATATACATAACTTTTCCTTTGGAAACCCTAAACACCCATAAAGAGGGCTGGCAGAGAAACTGCAAGTGTATAGCTCTTGAATCTGAAAAAAAATTGCTTCTAATGGAATTATATTTCAATTGTATATTCACAATATAACAAGCTGTCCCTATCGGAACAAAAATGCATTATGAAGATATTAGTATTTATGACTCTGTAAATCTCCCTACTAGTAACTGCAAATATCTGCCATTTTCAAAATTTATAGAAGTGGCCAACAAATTTAGGAGGATGAAACATATCACGGTTCTGACGCAACGAAGATTAAAGGGAAAATCCCTTTTGGAAAGTGTGATTAAATAATAAATGTAAGTGTTCGGCGGAGCTTCGGAACATCGCTTGGGTACATTTTAATATCTCTAGAGAGATAGCGTGAGAAAATTTGAATGGAATGACCACTTTACTAACGCCTATAAAATTTGCAGCAATTATGCTTTGTGACTTCGATAACATCGAAATGTAGTTTCTCATATTCGGGTTACTGCAAAGATACTGCAAAGTAATGAATCTTCGGCTTTAATACTTTAATAATGGAGGCAATGGCTTCGAGTTAAAAGCTGAAGCTGAGAGATTAAAGTGAAATTCCTAACCAACATGAAATGGGTATCAGAATGAACTTTCATATCTCCCTTTAGGCAAAACTGAACCTGGTATTGCACAGAATCTTATGAATTCGGGTTACTATACTCTTTACTAGCCTATAGCCCGTCATATGACGGGTTTAGTAGAATTTTTAATTTTTGAGAATTGCAAAATACCCTATGAGGCAGTTAAAAAATGGTTTGTTTTTTGGCTGAGAATTATTTAGTACACGCTCAGTAATTTGTTTATCTTCATACTCCTCTAAAGTCTCCCGATACTGCGAATGCAATTTAGAATCACGTTGAATTCATTTAGTCAAACCATGTGGTTGCGCATAAAAAATAAACACACAAACGACCAAACTTCTTAGTTTTCAAAGATATATAACTTAAATGCTAGATATTTATCAATCTGTGCAATAGACTCCTAGAATTTTATAAAAAGAATTTGTTGTTAATACCGGTGGTAAAATTTTCATTGCAACAAAAAATAATCGATGATTAAATTTAAAATTATTACATATGTATCTAATCTATTATTTAAGCCAAATATAAAAGAACATTATTTACATAATATCTAAGTTCAGTGATAAAACGTATGAAAATAATTCAGATGATATTTAAATACTTTAAAATTAAAAATGTTTAAATAAAAGGAATGACGTCATAATGCTAGAAAAAATGGTATTTTTACCTATTTATTATGTGATAAACTTCATAGCCTGCTCTTAACCAGGGAAAATAGGGCTTGAAATTTGTCATTAAACTCTCAAAAAGGGACGGAGAGGGAATTTTGAACGTTTAAAAGACTTTTTTTTTTTTAATTTTGCTAACCCTAACTCATCAAGAATCCAATATGAATGCTCCTATCCATTCCAGGTCCAACCGCTTCATAAATTCGAGGATAGATACCTTAGGCTATTATTATATAGGGGATTAGATGTAGCTCTTTGTTTAAAATGCTTATAAAATAGGACAATACATAGTACGAAGATGAACGAAACGCATATTTCGATGTTGTAAGGCTTCTTATTATATTAATTGTTTTTTAACTTCCAATGCTTATCAGTCAACATGACCATAATAGGCAAACCACAAATATGAAGAAAAGAAGTACCTAACAAAATTAATCTATGTTTTTCTACGAAGATTAAAACAAAAGCTTATTGAACCACTTAGCACTTTTAGAAATTTTTAGATATACCAGTCTCCAAAATGTCAGTTTTGTTGTTGTCTAAATTATAAAACAATTGCATTTATATCCTAAATAGCTGTAAAAAAGATATTTATTTTAAAATTTTTGGACATTTCTGAATTATTTAAAATAAACCCAATTGAAATATTCAAATTAAAACTTGTAATCTATACAATCTTTGCATTGAATATCATAGCTTTTAAGGAAACTACAAAAACTTTAAGGAGTCATACGACTGTAAAGCTACAAAAAAATTGACTTTCCTGAAAAAATGTATGTGAATTCAATTCTCAACATTTTAAAACAATCCGTTTTAAAAAATTCCAGTATTAAGAGGAATTATGAATATAAACGTGTCACCTGTTTACACTAAACAAATTTAACTCCATTTTTTTAAAATTGTGTTTTGTTTTCTTGTAACGTGCATATTATCGCACAAATTTTTTAATCATTTTTTTATGAAATTTTTACAGGTTGTATACAATATAATTTTCATCCAATTGAACCTAAATTTTCTTGTATATTTCTAAAAATATTTTTTTTGCTATGATAAACTTTTAATTTTTAAAGAAAAATTTCACTTTTTTCAAATATTTTTAAAATATATGTTTATGCATCTTAAATATATACAAATTTAGGTTCTAAAACATTTTGAGATATTGTAGTATGTTTTTAAGCAATAAGTTTGTCATAAACGTAGTGATATTTTTAGTAATCATGTGCGTTAGCCTTCATATAATTTTTGTTAACGAAAAGGTGTCTCTTATTTAAAACTTTCTAACAAACATATTTTTTATGTTTCAAAAATGAATGATATATTTGAATAAATATTATAATTTTTTATACCTATGTTAAAAAAAATATTTTTGCAAAACCATTAGATTTCAAGGTATAAGAAGTCGAAAATATTTTTTTTTACATTTTTTTCGACTTTTAATAGTTATATGACCCCTTAAATGCAAATTTCTGAAAACAGCATTTTTTCAACTTGTGCGCACTGTAAATAAAAACTATTGCTTATAAGGATTTCAAATTTTCCCATTAAATGCATTATAGAACTACAATTAAACTCTACCTATTTGTTTTGTTGTTGGTTACTTCATTTAGTATTTATAATATTTGAAAAGCAATTTTTAAACATTTTTTTAGCTTTTTTGAAAATTCAATCCCCTGAGGTAATATTTCTGATACTTTTAAAAATTTAAATAGGTGGAAAACAATACTTAATAATTATTGTTTACAAAAAAAGCAAAAATTAATGAAATAATTATAGCAAATATCAATGAAACTCATTTTGTGTAAGTTACAGCACAGTGTCAGAAAAGGATTTTAAATTTTTGAAACAAGCTCTCATTTCTCCCTTTATATAAAAAGTTCTTCTTTTTGTTAAAAACAGAGTAAATTCAGTAAAATTAATTAAATTAAAAGAGAACTGAAATGCTGAAAATCCCATGTATTTACGATAACTAAAAAGATGTGATAATGTAAAAATTAAGAAAAAAACTATTTAAAACTGCTTAAAGATGATATTTCCCCTTAAGTATATATGTTCTACGAATCAGTAATACCATTAAAAAATCAAAAACTAATATAAAATCAGTTATACAAGATTTAATCAGAAACGGGGGGTTTTAAAATTCTGATGTACGCTTCACGTAGTGGCAAATCATACTCACAAGATACAGGAAAAAACTGCTCAGTGGTTAAGGAAAAAACATTTTTATCTCCTTAAGCTTAACACTGATAACAATCAATTATAAATAATAAACTTTGGATAGAATTTCTGTCTAGTGTTTACTCCACTATTCACATAATATGCAGTGATCCCATATCCTAGCTTTCATACTTATCTACACGCCACAGCCATCACTAACGTGGAGGCCTTAATTTCTACTAAGACAGTAACTGCAGTACATTTCATTTCAGGCACATTTCATTCACAGAAATGTGTTTAGTCTTAAAACAAAAAATTAATGGAATTTTTTCATTTTCAATTTTTTTCTAATCAAATAGAGCATTTAAGGTGTTTCAAAAATATGTTATTTTTTAAAATAATTAATATTTAATTTTCAAAAATATAGCATCTTAAGGAGATCGAAATATTTAATGTAATTGGTGGTTTCATTAATGTCAGCTAATCCCAAATGTATAGGCCATAAGATAAAATCTAAAAGCTTTAATGCGTTGCACACATCCGATAAAGAATGATAACTAAATTAAGAAAGTTCGCAGTGAATTAAAGTGTCATGTGCTTTCAGATGGGAAAACGTTATTTGGAAGTGATCATTATTTAATAGATGCTGAAATTCTCTTAATACAGAACTAGGAGCCATCTGACGAAAAGTTACAAATCTCTTAAAAGATGATTCCCGAAAATCTGTTCGAGGAATTTATTTTCATAAATTGCCAACCCATGAAACATACAACAAGTACTATGTCCTACAAACTTAATGCTACTTTATATTATATAATGAAACTAGTGAAACTTCAAGTAACAAGCATTCCTTGCCTGAAAGTGTTTTACCATCTACAAAATATCTTTTTCAGACCTAAATAGTGATAAAACAGCCTGATAAATATCCCAGTGATACTTTTAAACACCGACTATGTTAACGGATGATAGAAATGTTCTTTCTTCAATAACAACCTTAAAATTGTTTTTTGTGCTGTAATTTATTTTAGAGGTGGTGCTTACAGTTATATGAATATTCTAAAAATTAGGAACTAAGCCAAGCCAAAATTTAGAGTATAGGCTGCAAAAAATAGTTGAGACTCATGTTAGGGAAGCGCTACGATGGTTTCAAAATATGTACAAACCATCTAGAATAAAGGAAATAAAATTTTTAAGCAGACGAATAAAGATCTTAAAATGCTAAAACAAAATTAACGAAGATACTATAATGTTGAGAGTTTCTAAAAAAAAGTTTTGGCAGTGTTTATATTAATAAATGTTTTCGCTTTTTAACAGCTTTTTTCAATATTATACTTTAGAGAAAACTATTAAAGTTATATATGTCAGGTTTGAAAACGTAAAATTAATAATTTAGGGGTTTGGGAGCAAAAAACGCAGCACACTCTTTTAACACAGGCTCGTGAATCTTTAATAACTTATTGTAAAAGTATGAGCAGAGATAGAGCGTCTTGAAAAAAGGGTTGCTGCATGAACCCTGGCTCAATGTGGTTTCTTTATTTGATTGTGGACTCTAGCCTCTGTCCGCCATGTTTGGGGGTTGACTGTTAAACTGTACAATATACGTAAATAAAGACATTATCATGAAATCATTGGCTCTATGACTTGTCATATGCTTGACATAAATATGACAGAAGTAAAACTCACCTGTACTTTAAATAAGCAATATTTTAAAAGTAAGGGAAACATTTTAAAGTATTGAAAAAATGCTTTAAATCATAATTTTTGAACCATTTAGTAATTTGTTTATTATTTCATATCTAAATAATCCAAGTACAAAATGCTACTTATTATTGTCGGAAGATATATTTTGAACTACCGTAGCAAATTTCAAAAATATATATTAAGTAATTATTGGTAGAAGTGTGCCTAACGAACATACTATTGATTTTTGTATAGTTATAATATAAATTAATTACCTTATATAGTTAAATAATGAAAATAATCAACTTTTTTGGAATTATCTACTACATAAAAAAATAAATTCATCGATATTTATATTTTTGAAAGTAAATACGTTTAATCAAATAATTTACAAAAACTCTTTCATTTGACTTGACGATATATCTCATTTGTTCTAAAAGAGAAAATTTAGTATTACGTTATACTAAAAATATCCATATCATGCTCTAAAAAATGTATATTCTTTTAAAAAAGTATGCATATATTTCTGATAAATAGCCCTAGAATAACCAGAATAAAGTTCATAGCATTTCAAACAAATTTCATTCATGGATGAAAAATAATGCTTGTGTAGCAATTGAAGCAATAGAAAAGATAGATATAAGTTGAGAAAATAATTTAATATTTCGATGGTTCAATGAATTATGAAATGATGACACCCATGTTTAAAAAAAACTTGAAAACTAGTCAATCATAAAAATGCGAATTGTAGTTAAAGGATTTCTCTGTTTATTTTGGAAGAGAAAATTTTTTCCGTAAATTTCACCATTTTGGGACATATCTAGAAATGTCATAGCTAGAAAAAAATGAAAAGCTTTTAGATTCCTTTTTTAGTTTTATTGTGAAAATATTATTGTTTTCCGAAGCCGCAAAAAGCAAGTCGTGCCAAACTACTATACAGGGGTATTTTTCAATAAAAATAAGTGGGGAAAAAATCAAAATTTTGACTTCGCCACAGAAATAAGAGAAATACTCGAGACAAGTTAGAAGCAAATACTACAGATAAAATTTAGGATAAAGAAAAAAAACATATTGAAAGCAAAATGAAAAGCAGGATAAATAAAAACAATTTATATAAAAACGGGGCTAACTAGTTTATGAGAAACATATTTTGAAATAAATAATCCACATACAAATTTTCAAATTATTTTCAGTGGGTTCATTTTGTTAAGATTTAGTCTGTTTCTTTTCTGAATATCTTTGCATTTGAATAATGTAATGAGTAGCGCAAAATGAACAAAACACTTATAATCATTGACTAACATGAAAGTTTTCATGTTTCAGATTATTTTAAAAATATTACTTTCAAATTTTAAATGAGACAATTTTTACTTATAGGTCTATACTCTCCTTGCAGTATAAAGTGTTTCAAATTGTAGAATTACACTAATTATAACCTATATTTTTCCTGATCAATGAGAAAAAAGTAATTTTTTACTCTATCGTATATGTTGTATAGGGAAAGTATTGTTCGACCTCGAGAATTTGATTGAACTGTACGTTTTGAACCTCCGTGAGTCCAAAAATACCATTTTTGGAAATATGTCTGTGTGTTAATGTGATAACTTGAGTACATTTTCATTTAGAGAAAATTTTGAATACGTGCATTATAGCAAAATTGTAGTCTTCGGTCATTTTTTGGAATATTTCCGGTTACTGTCCTGTTTATGATGTAGTTATTTAAGTTCATTAGATAACAATGTTTAGATAATTAAAAGACAGGTATTATTTGTGAGATAGTATTCATATGGCTTGTGAAAGTAAGAACAAAGCATTAATAACGAAATTTTTTTTTCTGTGAGTATTCGAGAAGTCTGGCTATTCCCGATTTTTTAAATTGTAATTTCTTACATAAAAATAATTAAGATAAAATATCAAGAAACTGAAATATGCTTAAAAATTGTCAAGCGAAGCTTAATGGCTAATTGACTTGAGCGTTCTGGTAAAACACGAATAACTTCTGAGATGTGTCTAAGTTCTATCCGGTGTTCTATGCACTGTACATACTCATGTTAAATTTGGATATCTTTACCCCTAATTACACATGTACATTCCCTCTCAAAACAACTTCGGCTAATTAATTCTTATACTGATTATTCTGCTCCTTTGCGAAACTGGCTTTTACTCCAAGACGGCTGCATTCTTAGCAGAACCCAATTAAGAGCAGTCAGTTCTTTAAAACTTGCTACTCGATCTCAAAATTCGAGTAAAGGCTATTTCCCTTCATACGATATGTCATAGGATTGTGCCATTCTCCTGTTATTTCATAATCAGCATCGATGTGCTATGCAAATAAAGTAGCGCATTCAGCTGGTTGAAATATTCACCTATTTCTACCTAAATAAATTATGGGATATAACAAAAAATGAGAATCTATAAGGGTGTTTAATGTCCGTCACCTTATATATGACATTATTATTACGACAAGAGACAATTCAGTTCTTACTAATAATTAAACAGTTTTTAAATCAAAACTTTTCGAATTTTATGTAGTTGAAATTATCCAGGTGCATTTTCTAACCGTCTTGGACCTTCGAAAATTTATCAAAAAATTACCTTATAGATTATAGAATCAAAAGTTACTTAAAATTAATATAATTCAAATTGCAAAAATCTGACTTTTTTTAAACTTAAAATCATTCGTCATAGTCACGAGGTAAATGGATGTCTTAACTACTATTATTTTTATAACTAAGTTTTAATCTAAATTCTAAAAATTGTACTGTAAATAAAAGTGACCTTATAGATAAAAGGGGTGCTTATGGAATATTTCCAATAATTATTCTTTTGAAACAATCAAAAAGGAAATTTTGAACATTAAAAAATTTGAAATTATTAAGATATTACTTTTTACTTGTAAACATATTAAACTATCCTCAAATTGAACTAATAATAAAAAGAAATACTCCCTTATTTCTCATTTATATTACGATCTCGTTTAACAGGGTTGTTCAATAAGTAAAGAGATTAATCATTTGACTATTTGACTGGTATTTTAGTAACTACAGTGAGACGCTATGTTTTTGTCTAAATATTCACTCCACTTCTTAAACTTAAGTGAAAGTCCGGTTTTTTTTTTAATGTTTCAAAATCGCTTCAGCAGCCTATCTATCTATCTATCTATCTATCTATATATATATATATATATATATATATATATATATATATATATATATATATATATATATATATATATATTTTTGAACTGGGGAAAGCGCCAGAATCACTCGGTGTGAGACCAGGAAAGCATGAAGAGCGTGGTATGATTGTATTAAGTTATACATCAGTGACATGTCCAGTATGTAGCCTGCAACACGTGAACTGTCATTATCGTAACAACCAATCGTGTGAGGTAGCAGATGCAAAAGAAGTTTTGCGTTTAGTCACGTGACACTGGCATTTATGTGCCAATGTGCCATTTATCCATTACTGTTTCTAGTGCAGAAACCAACATATCTTTTTTTTATCTTTCTTACAGGGGTGCATATTAGTGTGCACTTTGGATTTTAATTCGAATGATCGTTTTGACCCTTCCTGCTTGGACTTTGGCTGTTTCCGTTGCTTCCCTGCAAGCAGACTTCTCTCAAATACTTTTTAATTGATTTATTTTATTTTATTTATAAGGTCATCGTTGTGTCTTTTCTTATTCAGGGACATTCACACATCTGAAACCTTTCTTTTAAGGTAAATGATTCCCTAGGTGCAACTTAAAACTAAAAACCAACATTTCTTTTATTCCATTAAAAGTTGTATTGTTTGCAGTTTCTTGACAGTAAATTAAGTCTTATTTCTTATTGAATAACTTAAGTATATGTTGCATATACCTGATGTTTAATACGATCTCAAATATTTTATTAACATCACACAATTTGCAGTATCAACCGTGAATCAATTCCTGGATTCCTTACGAACATATTACTGTGGTTTTATTTAAAAAAATATTAAGCTACTATCCCTACTGTCAAAATACCTCGTCAAAATCAGAGAAGTGTCTGAATAGAGTTTTTAGAAACGGTATCCAGAGAGGGGTTGGATGGCTGATTCTCCTTCATCGATACTTTTGTGGTTGGCAGGGGTTAATTAGTTCCAGAATTAATTTTTATCGCAATCCAGAGAGAGAGAGCCGTCAGCGTTAAATCCCTTAAGACACCACCCCTGTGATGCACTGATGTTTAAAACTACTTCAAGCGCCTCATCTACTTTATCGAGATTTTTCGGTTTCTGCGCAAATTACACGTTGCGTGTTTCCTAATTACGCCTTCCCCTCTACTTCATTGTCAGAACTTTGTAATCCAATCCCCGGTGTTATTATTTGAAGCCTAACAAGACTATATCTCCATTATTTGAAGGACGAAAGGCTGGTTTTTCTCGCCAAGACGGATAAAGTCCATTTATTGTTGCAAATTCTGACCCTTTTATTCCACTACACTTTATACCCTTTTATGGTCTACAGCCATTTTCAGTCGACTGGAATTTACTTTCAGTGGCTCCCTTGCTGAAATATTTTATTATTTCATATACTATTACCTCCAGATTTAAGAATGCATCACACTGAAATTATTTCCATTAGTTTGCATTCAATTCTCGCATTTATTTATTAGATCCACGCAGATGACAGAGAATTTAATTTACTGTTATTGATTCTCTTTATAGCAGAAAATAATAATGTAAACTATTACGCTGGTATTTTCATTTCATTAAATATGTGTGATTTCATTCTCCAAATAAATTAACTCAGTGATGTGTAAATACAGAAGCTGTTATATTTCCTTAAGAGTCCTCTTAAACTGAATTTGAAATTCTAACTATAGAAAATGTTACAACTGTAGCTTACGTTTAACATATTTAAATCAATAAAACAAAATTCATTAGGAAAAATATTAATTATTTTTTATTTTTCTAAACTAAGAGTTAATCTATTTCAGTAAATTACTGGATTAAATTCAAAGAAAACTGTATATAATACTATAAGGATGTAAGGAAAATATAAGGAATTTTATAAAAAGATAATGTTTTCGTATTGTATTTTTATTTGTATGATTTTGATTAATTTCAAGTATTGATGATTTGCCAAGTGTAAGATTAATGTACTAGTTTAGTACCAATTAGTACATTTGTTCAGAGCGCTAAAATTTTCCAGTTTGATTCTTGGGTAATCACGTTTTCGAAGAAAAATCAAGGTAAAATAGGACAAATATATACAAACAAATAAATTAAAAGTGTTGATTGGAATAGAAACAACCGAAAAGTAGTATTTAGGAAAAACCAGGAAAGAAATATCAGAATAGGAGTTGCATTCAACCATGTTTTATGGAAATAAATGTATTATTTAAATATATGTGATAAAATAAAATTAGATATAGGAAAATGGCGGACATTTCAAAGTGCTCTTTAGAAATCTTGCGTTCTATATTTTGTACCCATAGAAATTAAAGTATAAGTAAATTAATCACTTAAAAATTTTAATCAGATATTATTTTAAAATTTGTTTTATAAAATTTATTGCTAATTTTTTAAATGTTTCTTGAGTCTTATTTCTTCATGGATTCTTACAATTTATTTGCCGTTATATGTTAAAGTAAATCTGGGTAATAATTTTAAATTTTGGCTTTTAGATTATTAAAACTCGATTTAAGTATACACCGTTATTTTGGAACAGAAAATACTTCATTTCAGTAGCCTATTTGTCATTCAGTATTTAATAATTCCTGCACCGTTTATAATAAATTTTTGCATTATCATTAAAAAGGTTCTAACCTTATAAAAAATTATTTATTTTTGTTATATGAAGCAATACATTTAAAATGACGTAAAATATAAGATCAAAATATAGATATTTAGCCTCAAAGTAACTTTTGAAATATGCAGGCTAGAAATTGAATTTTTTTATTAAATAGAAGTTTATAGAATAAAAAATTAAATAGAAGATAGAAATTAAATAGAAGTTATTAAATAGAAGCTTTTATTCTGGGATATAAAGTTTTATTAATACAAAAATTGTATTTCATTTTACAACATACTAAAAGCTATTTTTATTTTCAATTTCTTTGCAATTTTATTTATTTTTATTTTATTTTATTTATTTATTTATTTATTTTAGATTTTAAAACCTCTTATGCCTTTACGGTTTTAGTTTACAAAGCAAAACACATCTTTTATTATATAATAAAATATTTTATAATAAAAATTTAGTTTAGAATATATATATTTCAAAGAAATTTTCACCTTTTTTTCATTTGTTGTGCAGTTTTTGTATTATTTTAAAAACTACAGTAGTAGCAAAACTAAGTAACTTTTTCTTAGGAATTTGTTGCTTAGCTTTTATAAAGAATTGCTATTATGAGAGGTTATTTTAATCTCGAAAGGTCTTTTAGTCTATGTCCCCTTCAACACATAAACATAAAAATATTTTCTTTACATTAAATGTTCAATCTATCCACAAAATAATAAGAAAAATTTCGCAAGTAACATTTTAAAAATAAATAACCTATCACAAAGTCAATTTTGTTGAATTATCTGATTTTTAAAATTGTTTAAATATATTTTATTTAGTTCTACTTCAATGCACATATATACGATGTTTCATAAATCTAAGTTAATAATATCATAAAACTCTCTGTAAAGTCCACCGTTCTCTTAAAACCAGTTTTTTAATCCTCATGACACCTTTTCTTTTAAAAACTAATGCTGTAACTCGATCACATTCTGTGCTAAGAAATAACGGTATGAATATTTTATGTCACGCTTGCCTACTTCCAGTCATTAAATATTTTGGACTATGCTTAACAGAATCCATAATGCAATCTACACGAAATCAAATGATAAACAATCTGTTGCATGAAATATGTACTTTAGTTCCTGAAAAAGAATTATCTGTTTAAGTATAGAGAATGTCATTAGAAATTATCTTTCTTTCAATTTCGATATAACAGGGATTTCTGTTGCACCATTTGTGAAAAACAGTGAGATTTTACAGTGCTTGGAGTATAAAAGTTTACATAAATTTATCAAATTGTAAAAATAATCCTATGTACATATTACATAAAAGTAAATGTGACAGATACGTTAGCAAAACTTTCTATCGATAAAATTTAAAACTACCAACTGTAGGAGGTAAGGCAGCATCGGTGTGCATGTGTGTAAACAGCAAATTTGATTTGACTCAAAATGTCTCTAAAAGGCAGAAAATTTTTATATGATGAATAACATTATTTGTAAAATCTATATATATTAAATGTCGTAGTAATGCGGCACCAAACTTGACGATATTTTTACAGTCCAAATGGCAGCAGTTATAACTATCAGATGTAAATATATTAGCAGCCTTCCGCTATTTACAACCACGTGTTACAATGTGGACGTTAGTTGTAGTCCTGTGCTTTAAATAAAAATTTAATGCTTATAATTGTTTATTTGTACATTAATGAAAAATTGAGCAACGATAATAAATATTTACCTCGTTAACATGTCATGACAATAATTTGTGTTACATGTGAAACGTTGTATTTTTCAACCATGATATTTTAGAAACAGGTTTATATAGAGAATTTAGCAATGGTTATAAACTTTCTGACTCAGCACACCGCACCACACCGTTAACTTTATATATTTATAATGAGATGCAATTGAAGCTTTCCTCATATCTGTTGTTTTCAGTTGAGTTTTTTAGAAACGAAAATATAAAGCGGTCATGCTAGTCATGTAGCTGCTAGTGTAGCGTACACACTCACTTCCAAAAGTCAAACACGGAGAGGAAAATGCTAATTTCTGTAAACCAATCGGAATTAAAGAAGCTGAAATTTGCTGCAAAAGTAGAAGGAAGTATGAAAATATGTTAAGTAACAGCCAATCATGGTTTCGCGTCGAGAAATATGCAAACCAGGCAGTTGTATATAAAGCTGTCATTGGGAAAGGTTATGGGAGTTACATCTGTAAGTGCTCGTGAAAGATGTTTAGAGCATTTGTAATATTTGTTTTCAATTTAGACGTGGTTTTTTGGATTTCAGAAGACTACTGGAAAAAAACGCTGGCAGGCTTTCGAAGAAGGACAGTCTATCATAGATATTTCTCATTTCTTCCGCGTTCATCATCCCTTCATTTCACGATTATTGAAACAATTCCAAACCAGCCAAACAGTTGTCCTTTTCCAATTTTCCCTCGGCTCGCATGGTTCGCGCCACCCTCATTAATTCCGGAGTCAAGAGGTCCTGCGGTACGACGGGCGCGCTCCGGGTGCTTGGTTGCCTTGCGCGGCTGTGTGGCTCAGTACTTGCGATCTGCCCACCACCACCAGGAGACGCTTGGAGGGCCTCATGGCCATATGAGTTCGGTTTGGTGCCTGATTGATTGATTGATCGTCCTTTTCCAATAAAATAATAGTTATGCAGTTTTTTGATATCGTACTTAATACGACAAAACACTTGATTTAAAAAATGTGTGTTACGTTAAGTTTGAACCTTAAGGTTTATGAAAATATTGTAATTCATTTACAAATCTTTTACAAATATTTTCAATGACAATTTTGGGCTTCTAAAAATGTATTTAATCCTTATTTAAAATCCCCCAATTCAAAAACTTAAATCTTATCCGCAAATATTTTGCCACTAGACCAACAAAGAAATGACCAAATGATCATAGATCCTAAAATAAGACATTTTACTAAGAAATTTTTCTCATTCTTAGTATTATTTTCATTTCATAAGAATATTAAGAATTTTTCTCATGTGCATTCTTTCTAGACATTATTAACAGTGAAAGATTCTGAACCAGAAAAATGTAAATCAGACTGGGTCGAATTAAATAGGATAACCCTACGAAAAATGGAATGAATTCCATTAGGTTTTGAAGTTTGAGTTTCTATAAATCTAAATATAAGCGCTGATTTAACGATGACTTTAATAATAATCCTTCCAATGGCATTATTCTGCTTAAAACTTGACTGCGTTATTTATCTATGAGTGTATTTCCTTTCCTTAAAGAGGTTGATTTCCTGAAAAGCAAATAAATTCCATATTTCTAATTTTGTCACGATTCGGCATTGGTTTTGACAGGGGGAGAGAAGAAATAGAGTGCTATTTGACTTAAAAATAAAGATTTCACGGAATTTTCTATTCTCCGGAATAAATTCGTAACTCTAAATTTGATAATGCTTTTTCAGTAAAAAAATAAACTCTTTTTTTTTCTAAGAAAGTTTTTAAAAAATGCTCCTTTTCAGTTTTATTTCCCTTCTGGAATTTCAAAAAATATTATTAAGAACTCGGTCATTTATTTAGTCGTGAACGTTAAGACTTTCCGACACTTTGTTCTTTTGGCTGAGTTAACTTGAAAAACCACTTGGCATGAATTTCAATGGTTTTATCCATTTTGATGGTCTGCCTTGTAACCACGCTGAAAAATTAAATAAAGGGAGAATTTTTTACATCCTTGGCAAGCATACCGGATTTTAAACATCTTCCTACAACACGTGCAGAGACTATTACTTTGATGATTCAGAAAATGTTGTCTGCTTTTTATCTTCTTTTTGAAAACGATAAACATTCTCTTGCTTAAACTTTTATGTTGGGCCAACAAAAATCTTTTTCATTTCATTCAGAAGCGATTTCAGTTATCTATTTATTTTTTACTGCCTTCATTAGAAGCTTCCACTAAGGAATAAGTCTATGATCGAGCAGTCCTTGTTTTTTGCACAGTAAATCATATAAGTGTACTTAAAGTACCACAAAGCATTTATTAATACAGAATCCTGAAAAGATTTCTCCCTTTTTATCGATTGGAAAAAATGAAGTTTAATTGTTTGGCTTCTGTATTTATCATTTATACGTAAACAGCATGCATTCATCTCCAAACTATAATCCTTGCAGGATAATCCCAGTACTTATTTACCAGAAGTAAAATGAAACTGTACTACGATTTCTGATGTCAAAGTCAGTATCTTTAATGCTCGTACTAATTAACGAAAACTAATTCCCCCATTGATTGGAAATTTTGCTTTTGTTTGGCATAAAACTGCAACAACAAAACCTTGATGCACTGCAATATTTTGTTTGTATGTTTAAAAAATTGAAAGATAGTTTTCTGTAAAAAGAATAACTTAAATCTACAAGTGTCTATGTCATTTCCTATTTAATATTTAAAGAACATAGTAACTACAACGCCTGAAACTATTACAAACTAAAACTTCTAAACAAACTTCTCCCTGTAAGATGACATTTATAGATTACATTCTTCAAAGAAAAGGTTGGTAGTGACACTGAAATTTAAAAAAAATAATTTCATTGCAAAAACCTCCGATTTAGACGAATTTTATGGGTATCCGTTATAGATATCTGTATACAATTCCTATATTACAGATCACTGCTATAAAAATTTAGAAAACGGATTCATAAAATAAACTGGTGACCTGAACAGAGCTAGTAAGCTTTGCTATGAATTTCATAAAACTGTAAATATAAATTGGCTCGTCAGGAAGAAGATAAAGTAGAGTTTATAAGTATTCTATTTTTTAATGACTCAGAATATCTTTTTTTATACTTTAATTTCTATTTGAAGTTTGCTCTTTACTCTTTCTAACGCTTTTCTCTTTCTCTACTCTTTATTTTATTTGTAAATGTGCTTGTAACAAAGAGGACCATTAAGTTGTTAGTCGGTTAGTTTCGTTTTATTTGATGTTCTGCGGTCTACAGTTTTGCTACAAGAGAGTTAATGAGACAGGGTGCATAAAATCAATTCCGAGCGACTATGAACATCCATAACAGCAGTGGGATTTAAACTAGCAACTGTTACCTGGTGCCGGAAAGCAGTGCCTTACCCATTCGGCCAATGTTCATTGAAGATGATAGAATAAAAAAGAAATAGAAGAGTTGAAACCTCTGGAGATATCAGCTAAATTTGTCTATACCTTTTTAATCTTAGTTAATTACATAAGCCGTCCATAAATTGCAGCCTAACAGGAAGAAGAAATTTTAAGATAGTGCACCTTTATTGATAACTAAATGCAATTTATTTGACGAAATTCTAGAGTTTTTTTTTTTAAGTAAAAATTAAAGTCGTAGATAGATAAAAGATTTGTGTTTAATCGAGCTATTTTAAACTTGTCTTAGAATTATACTGCATCGTTGTATATGCAGTATCTGGGGCACATATTATACTTTGTGCTCTTTAGATTCGAAACACTTAATTAGGCGCTTAGGGAACTGACTGAATTTTTCAACTAAAATACTGCATTAAAGCAAACTACGTGCTTATTATTTTGCATTACAGCGTCTACTTCATTACTTTTTTTTAACTAAATATAAAAATCAAATACATACTTACCATAAACAATAGTACACTGATATTTCATAGGTAGGAGTAAAAATCTTTCTATCACTTTTGATAAATATACATTATAGTCTTTTAAAACCATAAAGTAACAAGACTACTAACAAGAATGTATTTACTTTTCAGTTAAATAATGTTTATTCCTTTATGTTGAGTGTACAGTTTCGTTAAATAATTAAATTTTTAAAAAAGTGAAAAATCCAAAATGTCTAAAAATGATTAAAAATGTATCGTTTATATAGCTACGACTTCAATTTTTGTTTTTTAAAGTCTAAAAATGAAAATTTTTCTTACAAGTTTTATGAAGAAAAAAATGTTTTCTGAGAGAAATTATTTACGTTGATTGTACTGACAAAATAGAAATATTCATACAAAATTTCACCTCTTTCAAAAGTATGTATTTTTTCAAAAGTGTACTTCTTGAAAAAAAAAACACATTTTGGGAAAAATGCAAATTATTTTACAATTTTCTGTACATGACTATGGTTGTTAACATTGTATTAACTTTTTTAACATATCTGTAAAATACTTGTAATTTTTTAAATAAAAATTGAAAATTGAGATTTTATTAATTGGAATAAATAAATGAACTCAGTTCTCAAAAATAGGGTACCGAGCTACGATACTTACTTTTTATTTCATAGCTGTATAAAATAAAAAATGAATAATAAATATTCTGTTACCATTTTGCTCCACATAAAATGCTCTATGACATGATTTAAAATTCTAAAAACATCTTTTTATAAGCATTTTAACCCAATAAGACTGTCGTTTCAAAAAAATGCAACATTAGTTTCTACGATTTCAAAATATTGTTACGTGTATTTTATTTCCGGACTAATATTTTTATTTGATCTTGTATTGTTTAATTGTTAATTATAAATTATAAATTAATTATATGCTTAATTAACAATATTTGCACAACTAGCCACGAATAATTTCTTTTTCCATTTTGAAGAACATAGAGTGTTCTTTAATGGGCTTGTACTCTATAAACCGGATAAAAATATACATTTCTGAATAAGCACAATTATCATGTAAATTTAAGTTGTTTAATGCTTTTAACCCAGCCTCAGGTCTGTGTATTTATAGTTAATGGTATCATGTTTTCTTTTGAAAACACTTTTGCAGGTTGCTTCAATTTCAGATAAATTATGACGTAAAAAGAAATGCTACATTCGGTGATGTTTGCTATTTACCCTTGTACTCTCAAAACGAAAATGTACTCTTTTTTGCTTGTTGTAACATCATTCAGAGATTCGTATATTCTTCAGATACTTTTGATAAAACAGTACTAAAAATACAACCCACGCAAATATTAAGCTGCAAAACAATTGTGAAAGAGTTAGCAAAGTAAGGATATGAAAACTTGACAATAATTACGAAGAATTTAGTCTGCCAACCAAACTTTCATGTAAATGATTAGCTTCTCATAATTTTCACATTATACTAACCTTTTGAGTAGGATATTTTTCTTTAATTTATTTATATTGTAATACAAAAATATTTAAAAACAAACTGTAAACATTATCTTCAGAGTTTAAAGTTGCGAATTAGCTAACCTATTTATTTTATGCCTCAAAATGCAACAGTAAAATACAACTGTCGAATGCCGTCGACCGACAAGTAAATATTCGTTATGTCATATCACGTGATAGATGGTCGAAAGAGGTTTTAATACCCACAGTGACCGTCTGGTGATATCAAAGAATATCTAACCAAAATTTAGTGAAGCTGTAACAAATGGTGAGGATTTGTATAAACACACACTAACAACATAGCGACACCCTGTTTTATATAAGTTATAGTTATCTAATGCTAGCAGCAAATTGCACCCATCACTTCGAAAAAGTTATTTTTTATTTCCAGTTCTGTTTCTTTGTTGTGTGCCGAACGAGGGCCAAATGATTAGGGAGTCAATCATCGGTACCGGAGTTCTTGGGTTTGAATCCCCTGTAGAGTGGATGTTCGTGGCCGTTCGGAATTAGCTTTTAGCAGTAGGTCCTGGTCTCATTGACCCTAGTGTTGCAAAATAATAGACCGTAGCACTCCAAACCAAACTTAACCAAAGCCTGTTGGTACACAAATAGTTAACAGAACTAGAAAAAATTAAACTCATTGGCGCAACAGCCCATAGGGGACCAGGGTCTAAGGTGTCAATCTCCGTTTCCGAGCCCAAGAGCCCTGGGATGCAAAGCATATGTTCCGGTTAGGTGGTCAACCTTACACGGAACCCCTAGTGTTTAGTTCCCGATCATGCTGGTCCTCAATTTATCTACCCACTGAAGGGCTGAAAGACTGAGTCAACCTTGCTCAGCCCGGGGATCGAACCTCGGACCTGTGTAAGCGCTACCCCCACGCCACTGGTCTTCAACAAAACAGGTAACCTATAAATAAAAATAAAAGTCTGATTATAACTGAACACAAAAATAACAATAAATAATGAAAGATAAATTACAAATAACTTATCCAAATACTACCCTTTTAACTACAACCGTGCGCAGATGCTATTTGTCAGAGGCAAATGGACAACTGAATTACGATCGTGGCTATTAAACACGGGACAATTTATCCAAATTCCGAGTAAATTTAATTTTACTCGCGTAACAAAGTACAGCCATTCATTAGTGCAACATGCATATCAGACGGACACCGAGTTAAATTTGATTCATTGTCCCTGTTAAAAGGACCGCGTAAAATATTGGAAGAATTTGGAGAGGAATAAATTCGTTCTCAGCGTTGCGGAGGACAGTTTCGACAACTCATAAACACTAGAATTTAGAAAGTCCCATTAGGATTGTTGATTTCGAAATACGGGGTGATTTCATTTGCTCTTCCTAATTGCTAAATACTTCACGACAGTCCCGAACAAATTAAAGAGTTCCGAGTTTCTTTGATTACGCACTTGATGAAAATTAGGAACTGTTAAATTATCTGCCACTTGGGATAAAGCTTTCTATTTGAGAAAACGCTACATTGTTATATTTTCTTGTACAAATGGATTCAGCGTTAGTTGAAATGAAATTCTATTATCTCATCGAATAAAATATTTCAATAGAACACCACTGTTGAAGTGCATTACTGTATGAACGTAATTTTAAACTTGTACTGGAAAACCCCTTGAAACCAAATTTAATTTAATAGATAGGACTATTTTTCTTTGCTTGCTCAATTAAGGATTTTATAATTAGTATCAGGGTTCTGCGGATGTGATACAGATGTGATGCCATCTTTACTGGCTGCAGTTTCTTTAAATGTTATTATTAATGAAATGAAAATGGATTAGAACATTAAATAATTTAATTCAATTTGTTTAGAGCACTGTGGTTAACTTTTTGAAGCACGAAAGTTAATTAAACCCGAACATTCTGCTGAGAGTCAATCTAATACAAGTACCAATGCCAGCAGTGAAATTCTATCCCACTGACCAAACAATGGATTAAGAGCCACGGTAGCTCAGTCGGCAAACGCTTCGATTTCATAACCGGAGGTCTGCGAGTTCGAGGCCCTAGCCAGCCAAAGATCCACCGCATTCATTAATGGTGTCTGAGGCACGTAAAATAGGTTCGTGGTTTCAATGTCCTCAAAGTTGAAATGATACCTCTCGAGGAGGTAGGACATGCCTGTGGCTGTTTTGATTCTTAATTACGAGGACCCAAAGGGGGCAATATTACCCCTATCCGTAGCATTCCTTAAGCTATCCGTGTTCTCCAGATGGTCCTAAGCCAAACAATGACCGAATGGTTAGGGCGATGATCTTTGGAACCAGAGTTCGTGGGTTGAAATCCCACTATGGCATGGATGTTCTTAACCATTCGGAATCGGCATTAAACAGTAGGTTCTGATCTTAATAACCCTCGTTGCAAAAAAGTAGACCTTAGCGTTCCAAACCAAACCAAACCAGGTGATCTTAAATCAGTAGCAGTTTCACAGCCGTGTTTGGCATAAGGATATCTGTCTCTACTGCCAGCTGCTCTCGAAAGGGATTGAGATGCCTGATGAGTTGAAAAATCATTCAACTTGCTTCTCTATAGCATCATTATCCGTTTAAATTCCTGTCTCTTTTGCTTTTAGAGAGCACTTCATTAAATTTTGACAGCAAAGATTCTTCTGTGACAATATCTAATACTTATTAACATTTATTGATTAAAAGGCAACTTTTTCTATAATCGACCACTGAATCTAGCAAAGATCTTTTGACTCACGATATATTAGTAACTCTACACTAACACGCGAGTTTCTCTGTAGCTACCTATTATAGTTAACTTCCATTAACCTTTAGTTTCTATGATCCAAAAGTTTTAATGTGCAATTTACATTACTAGAAAATTTAGTTTATAATTAATTTCAAAATAGAACTAGAACTGATTAAAAAATTAAAATTATTGAGACATCCATCTACTTTAAAAACATTTTCTATAGCTTTCTGATATTGTACCAACATAGCTACTTTAAATTGTTATTGGATTTGATTTTTTGACGTATAGTTTTTTCTTCGCTTTATCCTCAAAATAATTTTTAATAATTTTCACGTTTACTAATTGCTACAGAATTACTATATGAAAACTTCTTTTATTTATTTGAATGGGATTAACAATTATGATATTAAATTTTAGTTTTTAAGCTAAATTTTAATTTTGTTCCCACATTTTAAAAGGCTCTTGCGAATAACACACAAAATGAACCTTAATAAGTCAATTCTTTGTCGATGAATGGCAACATGTCAGACAGTTATGGGAACATCGTTGACATCCTGACATTTTACCATTCCTTCATCTCAAAAACAAACTCGATTCTTTAAGTCGTTGTACAGAATGAAAAAAAGTAAAAGAATTTTATGATTTTTTCATTGTTAACTATTAATGAGACTAATTTATGCTACACCAAAGTTATCAACTAAATGTTATAAACATAAAAAGTTAAAATTATCCACTTCTTTCTATTCGCGATTCTTCTTGATAATCTGTTAAATACATAGTTCTCTCCAGATAGATAAAAAACTCCTGATTAAAAATTAAATAATAAGATTTAGGTCTTAAAAATTCACCTTGACTGCTTAATGCACTGTCTTCTCAAAATAGGAAATGGTTGTCTGTTCCAGCCTTGAATCGTGCTATTTTAGCCGGAATATCATCCTTACATTTGACAGCCTGGTTTCCTCCGGGTAGGAAATAGTTGTCTAGTCTGATATCATATCACTTAAGCCTTGAATTTACCGTTATTCCTTAACACATGGCCTTCTCAAGATAGGAAAAGACTGTCCTGTAAAATCTTGATTCGAGGGATTTTGGCCTTAAAATCGTCTTCAGATTCCAAGGTCTTCCAGATATAAAATTGTATCCTAATTCAACATTAAATCCCCTTCATTTAGGCTATAAAATTTTAACTTGAACATCACTGAGCTTTAAATAGTAGTAAAAATATTTATGTTACAAAATAGAATTTTTTTCAATAGTTTTCCTCTGCCTTACAACTGTAAACAGTATGACCTCCAGCTATCTATGTTCTTACTATTTCCGTGTCTATATTACTTTCCGCTCGATACATTTCTGTCTATTTTCATACTACTTCCCTCATGTTTATTTCATAGGCTTCATACGTGGTTCAAAATAGGTACTAGTGCATGTAGTACATAGTTGGATTGAAGAAAGTAGTGTCCCATTTCATGTCTTAAAAAGAATGTCAACAGTGATTGATTCAAAAAAGTTCCACTATAATACTATCATAAATCAATTGCTAACGTCAATTCAGATGAAACAAATATATTCAAAATAAACTCTAGACAGAAGTGTACTAAGAATGAATTTTAACATTTAATGTGGAAAAAATATCATTTGTTTACATATTTATACAGAACAAAAAATTAATATATAACATTATGTATATGTACATGTGTATGTGAGTATGAAGATTCGCTAAGAATCAACATTAGATCCAATTATTTTTATCGAAGGTGGAATACTATTCTAAGGCAATGATGACACAAATGGCAGATGGGCTGAAAGGAACAATTTTATTAACTTAGGATCAACATGGCACACGTGCTAAGCATTTAAAAATTCAAAATTTGATGTTTTCTGCCATTTTACTTTTAGAGGCACGAGAGTGTGTCTCCAGGAGTAACTTTTCAATACAGAGTATAGGAAAGAAAGATTTTGAGAGGCAGGGTTTTTCCATCGCAAGGGAGAGCAGCAGTTTCTACAGTGCAGCTGGCAATACAGACACATATACCTTTATGCAATACATGGCTTCAAAATTGTTACCCATTTAGCACCACCTGGGAAGCACTTGTAGCTTAAGGAATGCTACGAACTCAAATAACATTACATAATTTAGAAGCAGGAACCAAGCAGAATACCCCATGCTTGGCTTTCCACCCCAGAGGTATCGTTTGAGAACTTGCAGGACATTGTGGCCACTAAAATATTTTACGTGCCCCAGTCACCTTTAATGAACACAGCGGATTTTATGCAGGCTCGAACACCGAAAACGAAACCGTTCAGTTACGAGATCGCTGCCTTTGCCGACTGAGCTACAGAGAGCAGCACGGAATGTATATAAATGTATTTGTGTGCATGTGTGTATATATACATTATTGTAAATTATGTGTTTTCCATCATGGTAGACGCGTTGCTCCGCATAGCATTCACCGTCCTACCTAAAACTCCATAAATAAAATTTTAGAATACTTTAATGAATCACAACTTAATAAATTCACACCGGCCCATCATCGAGCTAAGCAACCACTCTCGAACACAACCCTTATCACTTTCCATGAGAGTAGTAGAAGTAGTAGTTCTTTTAGTCTGGTAGAAGTAATAGTTTTTACAATTTATATGTCCGTGTGCATGTTGTATCTGTGCTTCAGAGACCGAGAAGAAAATAGACTAAAATCTTGATCTAAAGTATAGTAATTTATTTAACACCAACGTTCGAGTAGCTCTGCTCGCAATAGTCACAAAAAATTCTATATTAAAACCGTTGAGTCGGGGGCAGTTGAGCAAAGAGAAGGGGTTAGAGAGTACATGTGGTTACGCCAATGTCATCAACACATGTGTAAAATTTATGTTAGATAATTACAAAAAAAAAAGCTGATTTGACCAAAATATTACTGGCGACTTGGCGATTGCCAACATATTTACTAAAATTCAAAAATAAGATGGAAATTTCGCCTCATGGTAGAAGGGTGTTGTCTTTTAAGTATAGAATTGCTAAAAAAAATACTATGCAATATAATTGGAAATTAATATTAATTAATTATGTTAAAATATTACACACACATACATATATGTGTGTTAGGCTAACACGGGATGTTTCTGTTAGCATAATATAAACTTTAAATGAACGATAACAGGTTTGTAAATTCCTAACCCAATAAAAATATTTAAGATATTTCCGACTCAATTTTTCTTCGGCCAGAGGAACTCGATTTCGGCAGAGTACGACTCGTTTCTATTTCTGGAATTTCTCTTTTTCCAAGAAAATATGTTCGAAGTAAACGGAAATGACTGTATATATTTTAACTTATGCTGAACCTCGAGTCTGCATCCTTTGGCAATAATATCTATTCAAATATTTCTAATAAAAAAAAATACCTTATGCAGGGATTACTTTTTCTCAGAGTAGCGTTATTTAAGATTTCTCACCCATGTAATTGAGCGCTTCCCAAAGGCACCGTTTCGAGATTGCATATTCTTAGGAGGGTAAAAAAATGGATGAGAAATACGTAGACCATTGAAGCAGAATTAAAAAAGAAATTCTCCAACCACATTTTTAAAAAAACAATTTCAGAAAGAACGGGGTGTTAAAATTCCTTTATTTACAGCTCACTTAATAACAGGCGTTCTTTTCCGAAATAAAGAGCGATTCCCACTGCATTTGTAATCATGGCTAAAGAAGCGGTAAAACGTGAAAACCACCTAATTTCCCATAAGTAATATGTAAATGTAGGATTTTTTTCTCACACCCCCTTGCCAGAATCAATTTTTCTTTCAATTTCTTAGCTGATTTGCGTTTTGTTGTTAGTAATTTTTTGTATTTTTTGTGTAATGTTGTGTGTAATACTTCATCAAAACTAATTTATCTCAGAGAAATATAAAAAATATAAATCTGCATAAATCGATTCTTAGCTTATCTAAAAGTATTTAACTTAAAACCATGTGTACTTTTGCCTCAAAACGAGTTGCTCTCTGACATTAGAAGGATATATTTTAAAACCGTATATTATTCGATAGCTTATTTATTGTTTCAAAACGAACTTATTTACATTGTTTGCATTTCAAAGTTCTCCAAAGAATGCTATCTATTTCAATTAAGGATTTGCTTTACTTGAAAATAATATTTATACCTTTAATATTATATTAATGATATTTATGCCGTTAATGATTTCGAAATCGTCGTAAAATAATACACTTATTAATGTATGAACAAAATAAAATAGTAAACTGCTAGACCGTAGCTAAAAATGTTTTTTTCGGGGAGAGACCACGAAAGATTTTGGTTTGTTTCTTTTTTAAGAAAAATTTTTACTTATATATGCAGTTATTTCTATTTATGTAAATTACTAAAGACAATTGCAAAACGATTGATTGTCCTGTATTAAATGATTAATCTAAGATTTAGTTGTATACCTACGTTTGTATGTTTGTGTACATTTCTTCTGAAATATGTGCCCTTACCGTGGAGTTTTCTAGTAATATAGATAAAATAAAAGCAAATGGTTGAATACTGCATCTTTTGTTAAGGAGGATAGAAATGGGAGATATGTCGTGTATATATCAGTATAATATGTGATAAAGACAAAAGAGAAACATTTCTATAAAATAAGATAGAAAACATTCGATGGAGTGTTAATATCCCCTCGGAATATACTCGGTAGATTCTCGTTTTTTGTGGTCTGTTCTGATTTCGAAGAAGAAAACGACTTTTAAGATTCTTTCTTGCTTACAGTCCTGATAATTGGACTAATTTTAATTTAGTTCCTTTTGTCACAAGTGCCAATACCCAACCTGGTTTGAAAAAGATGCTTACCTCATGGGTATTTCCGCAATATTAATAAGCAAACAGTACGCTCTGATTAAAGAATTTTCTTGATGTCGATAGGTCTATAAGCGGCATGCACATATTTGGCGAGCAATCTTTACACCTGCTGGTATTAAATATCACGTAGAAAAATATAGATACTTTTACAGAAAATCCCAATCATGTAATGGACATTATTCGTGAAAGTTTAACAAATGTCAGCTAACAAACTGTGGTCCCACACATAACACTTGCCTCTTGACTGTTTATATGGACCCATATTGATGCTTGATTGCCTCTTGACTGTTAGAATGTGCATGTGGTAAATGTATGAAAGAATAGCAGTATTTTTTTCAGTTAATGGAATAAATGCGGATAACTGCTAATCTAAACATATCAAATAAATAATTGGTGATATTTTCCATATATTCAATTGATATATTGTTTTCGCTATGCTTAAGCACAAAAAATCCCCTTTTTAATAGTCTTAATTTACTGTTGGATTTTTGAGAATGACGACACTGAAATATTTTAACATTTACAAGATCCCTTGATGATGAAATGGCAGAGGGACTATACAGAAATATATGTCTCTTTTATTCTTGTGAAAATATCTCATGAAAATGATACTTTAACTATATTTTTTCTTTCCAGATACGAGACAAGGAAACTGTTACGTCGATGTCCTGAATGGACAGTGCAGAAATCCATTAGCTGTGCGGCTGTCCAAAGTGGAATGCTGCTGCGGAGAGAACATGGGTAAAGGCTGGGGAGATCAACCTTGCGAAGCCTGTCCACTTCGAGGATCTAGTAAGTACCAAATAATAATTAAAGGATTTTTTATTTAAGGATTCTCTAATACACAGAAGGAAAAATAATTCTTTTTTGAGAGCATTCTATTTCATTCGTGCAGACACAGAGAGAGAAAATGGAAAAAATTCTTTGATTAATTCTTTGGGATGCCAGCCTTCTAACAGTGAAAAAACAACACATCGAACACTTCAAATAAGATTGTGATAATAGTCTTCAACATTTTCAATGTGAGTTTTGCAGAAACAGTTTTAAATATAAAAACAGATAAAACAAGATACTTTGACAAAAAAAAAAGATGAAAAACAAGTAGCTACTATATTCTAGCTACTTTGAAACAATAATCTATCCTATTGGTGACTCTCAGAGGTAACAACCTTGGTCACGTTAAAATCTAAATAAAGATTTTAACTCTCTAACCTCTAAAGAAATTTTATAGTCTTAGTTTGGGATTTGAGTCATTTATATTTATTGAACAAATCTATGTTAACCCTAATCTGTTGGTGAAACCCTTTTACCCCAACTTTTAAAAAAGTCTTAAAAAACAAAGTATTATGGTCTTTAAGATGTGACTAGTATACTTTTTAGAATTCCCTAAGAAGTAATTAATATGTGAATAAAGTGATCGTATTTTCTTTCAAAAGCAGTAATTTCGTCTGAACCTTATTCATATAAAATAAATTTATTCTGTCATTTTATTTTTAAATACTTTGCAATCCGAATTTTCTTTCCCTTCAAAATGTTGTATACACTTGATCGTCTAATTTATTCATATTTAGGTATGAATAAATAATGTTTTCTATTTTAAATGACAACTATAACAAAATGGCTGAATATCTAAGATATTTATTGTTATCATCAGAACTAGGACATGAAAGCAAAAGTTTTAACCCATCTTTTGATGGTGAAATCTTTTGGAGTCAAAACTGCCAAGATATACATCTTTAAACATAACTAGAAGCCAATTTTCTTAGTCTTTTTATATTATTATTACTTGAATAATTTTTTTGGCACTAACAATATTAAACTTTTTGTTAATTTCTTTTCGCAATTTAGCTTTTTGAGCAGAATAGAGTGATCAATATGAAATGTTAAGAGTACAAGCATAATTTAACGTTTTCTATTTATATAAAAATCAAATCTATATAATGAAGAAATGAGTGAAACTGGACTTTTTTTTTAGCAATGAAAATTTTCTATGTCCTGGTATGTATATATATATATATATATATATATATATATATATATATATATATATATATATATCTTTTCTGTTCATACCAAAATAACGAGTTCTCATACTAGTTATGGACTACAGGGATTGCAAACCAATTACATTAAGTTTAATTATTTTTAGATTACCAGTGTGTCACTTGTTAAATTTTTTAAATCTTCTTTAAACTCCTGTAATCTACATAAATGTTAAATTTTTAAAGTTTTTCTTTGTCTTCTTGTCACAATGTATAATTCAATACATTGTGATAAGACAATGTGACAAAACATTGTATTTAATATACAGTTTTTAAGTGACATTTATTTAGAAATGCAGTTTTTGCTCGGTATAAAAGCCTTTTATATTGCTACCTTTTTAGATTGCTATACTTAGAAAATCAAATCGGTTGAATCAATAAGGGATACAATAGCATCATCGTTCCTCTTATTCTCAAAAATATCCTTCTGATATATCTCGAAATATCAGTTTTGTTTCATACCAACTTCATATTCAAATGTGAGAAACTCAAACTCAAACTATGCCCTAATTTACAATTTAGTTTGTGTTCTCTCTTTAAAACTCATCCCACTCACTTTCACAAGAAAAAGTCAGTGTTTCCTACTAGGACTTAATGAAGAGAGGCAGTAGTCACCCTTCTGTCCTATTAAATGTCATAATGGCGCTCATGCTCATAATCGTTTCTGATCCACCTTTGATGACTGCTAGTCTTAGAAAGTTTTTTATGTTGTTTTCAATGAACGTAAATGAATAAAAACAATTTAATATGTAGCTATCTAGTTCCAGAGGAAATATCTGTCATGTGCTGCCTTGTGGCACGCGTACTATAGGTTCGTCCTTTCTTGTATAGACCTTTAATAGAGTCGCTGAATTGTCGCTTCTTAGTTTACTTGCTTTTTTGACCAGTTCATCAGCCAATTCATTTCCATCAATTCCTTCAACGTCAAGTACCCATTGCAAAGTGCATGTCTTTCCCATCTTTCAGTGAGCATATTGGGTAACTTTGAAATTTAGGTTCTCCGATACAGGTGTACATAACTGTGGTCAAAGTGAATCTAAAATTATTTTATTCCTTTTCAGAGGAACACAAGCAACTCTGTACGGCCAGCACTATGTTGGATATCAACGAATGTGATTTGAGAAGAGATCTGTGCCAAAATGGTAAATGTATCAATACCCCATCTTCCTATCGATGCGAATGTAATAAAGGATACAGAGGCCAGAACAATGACAAAAAATGCGTAGGTAATGTATGAATTTTAATTTCTCGTACAGATATAGCATTGAAAAATTTAATAAAGACTAACCTGTAAACAACGAAATTGTCTGTAATGATAAACGTATGAAATACAGTAAAAGTCTGTAAAGATTTTTTTATACTATGAAACTCCTTATTTCCTCAATAAAAAATTTGTAATGTGTTATAAATATTTATATTTTAAATTATTTTTTAAAAAATTAAATTATATTTATAAATAAAATCTAGGATGTGCCCCCAATGTGGCACATCTATTAAAAAATTCCAATACTAATCCAGAGATCACACCAGATATAGAACATATATGTGCGGTGTATATAATTATTATCTGCTACGTATATAATTATCTTTCAAAAGGTACAGGCCAAAGGTAAAAAGGTAAATCTATATTGAAAGTCTAAAAAAATCTGTATTCTGTTTAAACTGTCTTTTCAGCAACAATAGGCTTAATTCCACAATATTTCTTATATTAATTAACCCCTTAATACCTAGCGTTCATTTTTAGGAACAGCAAAAAAATAGTTCATAGAATTTTTTAAGTTTTTTCGAAAGGAATTTTTCTTTTGAAGGAAAGTAAACTGCAATCTTATAAATAATCTACAAAATTTTTCGATAATCTGCTATTCATTTTAATTTAATCATTTAGATCTACATTTTAGGAATTTCCAAGTCTCGCACATAAATTTACTTTTTTCTCGGAGATATCTTCATGAAATTGGTTCATGAAAAGTTGCTTTATCTATGAATATATAAAGACGAGTGCCTGTGGGTTTGTATGTCCGGTAACTTTGTGTATAATGTTGTTCCAATCTCACTGAACTTTCGTACACCAGACCTTCTTGACCAAAGGAATACCATTGTCTAATATGAATTTTCTTGAGAATTTAACTATCCGATACATTGATCTTTAACGGGTTCTTTAAAGAAACGCTCGGTGAAACGGTACACAGGACTTTTCCCGAAATATTTGGACAGTTTACAATTTTCCTCTGTTCGTTCTAGAAAGAGTTCGACTAAATATACAAACTGAATCGCATAGCCCGATTATTTCTCCATCACAATATATATATTTTTTAAGTAGTAATTTTTACTAATTTTTACGATTTATTTTCAAAAGTTCGATTTTGAAACATTTCTACGAAGTGGCATTTCAATTCCATGAGGCCCGAAATCTGTTCATTCAATGAATAACATTTAATTTGCTATTTTCCCAATAGATAGAGATATTTTCCGGAAGGTAAAGTTCGGCAGTTTGTTGCTATTCTCGGATACTTTAAAGGATTTATGAAATTCAAAGGAATCTGAGGGACATGGAATTCATGATAGTTTATCTAGATAATAATATAGTTGTACTAGTTTATTACATTTATTCAGAAAGTTATGTCATTTGCTCTATTTTGCTATAATTTGAGAAAAACGTATTGTAATCCATTAACATTTCTCATATATGTGAAAACAATTAAAATAGTAGTTATTCCGTAGTAGTTATTTCGTAATAGTAGTTAATTTTATTTTTTTTATTTTTTTTATTTTTTTAAGTAATCTATTTCTAACATTTTGATGATAATAACGAACAAAATTATTAACGAACAAAAAGAGAAAAAAAATTTACATTTTTGGACCGTTTTTCTCAAATATATTCCACAAGCAAGAGGTTAATGTTCAGTAAGCCCCTTTTTAAAAAGGGAAACGTGTGTTAATCTCCTTGTCTTGCTTTAAAAATAAGTTTTAAAGGAGTTATATTACAGATATAACAATAGAAAGAATACTCGAAAAGAACAAGATAGCGTTATAAAGTGAAGTACGTACAAAATGGTTACATTGATGATGTATACTAAAACCTGGGATAGCAAACAAGTAATTTAACAATACTTTTCTTAATTAAAAATTTATATGAAATTCTATATAACATATCTGGTCATGTGCTGCTTTTAAAGATTAAATAAAAAAAATTTATCTTCTATACATAATCTTAATTTTTTTCTTCATTCTTCCCAATATGGTTTGGAATTAAAATAGAATTCTACCAGTTTTGTGCATACATTTTACAAATTAATCACATTTTAATTAAAATATAACTTCCATGCTTAAAATTCAATATCTGAATCACTGTAGAGAAAATTGTTACTGATTACTACAGTAAGAATTGTTAGGAAATTTAATTTTTGTTTTCACAATATTCCCCCAACTTTCGAATTTTTAAAGAATAAAACACAGGAATGGATCAGAATTCAAATCCAAAAATTCACCGAATCGTGTTTATCATTTTGTCAATCACGTCAACGAGTAATGTTTACCATTAGAAGACTGAAAATTTTATTCTGGCATTTTCTTTACTTTTATTTTATTTTATTTATTTATTTATTTTTTTTACAACTAAGTACGCCTTTTATGCTTTTTATATTTAGACTCATTTATCTGTTGTGTGGATTTGTGTTAGATAATTCAGTAGAAGTCTTTTGATACTGGTTTAACTTTCTTACTCTCATTTTAAATTTCCCTTCTTTCTTAACCAGGGCTTCAAACTGTAATTATTTTCGTTCCGGTTCAAGAAAAAAAATATCGGTTCAGTTCCGAATGAATTATTTAATTTTATTTATATTCTTATTGGTACTAAAAATATAATTCTATCATAAACAAAAAATGTAATTTATCAAAATTTATAAGATTTTATTATTTTTTTAATTGGTACACTATGTGAATTGATACAATTAACATCGCATGTAACAACTATACATTCAACTGAATTAATTCTGCCTTCTACAAGTAGTTCTATGCGAAACCAAAACAGAAAAGTACTAGTGAACGTCAAAACAGGAATCGAGAAGCGATGGACATGTAAGGACGATAATTCTATGGGTGACGTTAAACTAGAAAATATTGATAGGTTGGTTAGAATAACAAAATGACTGATGATATATCGAACCAAAATAAACCTATAGTTTTTTCGGTTCCTTTCCGGTTTTTGTTCCGACCAAAAGAACGGTTTTTCCGGTTTCCTGTTTAGTTCCGGTTCGAAGCCCTGCTCTCAATTCAATGTTTTAATGCTAAAATATCCATTGTATTTATAACTTTTTAATTGTTCCTGCAATAGTTCAATACTCATTTGTAATGATACTACGTTGTTATCAGAATAAAATTTTAAAACATTTTACACAGATATTGACGAATGCCAGAACGCAACTTTGTGTCAAAATGGTCGTTGCATGAATTCTATTGGTAGTTTTTCGTGTATTTGCCCTGCTGGTTATGATTTGACATCGGATGGAACGAAGTGCACTGGTAACTGTTTTATTTATAATATTTATTTATTGGATAATTAATATATTTTATTGTATTTATGAACGACATGTTAATGTGTATATAAGCATAGATATGTGTGTTTATGAATATGCATGTGAAAGTATGTATATATACATACATGCGGTTGATGTGTGTGTGCGTATGTGCCTGTGTATCTAAAATATTAAGCTAGACATGTGCTTAAAAATAATTAGATGTTAACGTTTCTTTAATCAGCTTTATATTTTTGCAGTACTTTTATCGAAATTATGTAATACCGAAGTTTAACTAATCATATATACCTCAATAATACTGCAGAGGAAGTTGCTTCACTCATTTATTCCTTATATATAACTTTTGTTAGAAGCAAATCTAACAATTGCTGTTACAGTACAAATAGCCCAGTGTAAATTTCAAAATATTCAGTTAAATCTTCACTTATTCTTGTATCATAGATCAAGATGAATGCTCAATAACTGGCATGTGTGCAAATGGCGTTTGTGTCAACGGAGATGGATCTTTCACGTGCCGGTGCCACCCTGGCTACACCTTATCACAAACAAGACAATCCTGCGTGGGTAAGTTTATCCTGCGCAAATATTTATTATGCATTCATTTGTTGACTTTTAAGTAGCAAGATTTTTTTTTAATGGGGTATGCATAAGAACAAAATGACTTCCTCATTTGACTCGTCTAGTTCAAATTATTTTGTTAATTCTTAAGTTTTTAATGTTACCCAGTGGAATTTCTTTCACTAGCCAATTTTTGTCTGAAATACAGACCAGCTGGAACTTCTGATTATCCTTTAAAATAAAGTAAAGGGCTATCTGAATAGTTCCAATTAGTTAAAAATTATGATAGAGACTTCAAACTTGGTACGTTCTGTACTTTTAAAAGTCTTTACTTACATAATCATGTATCACGAATCAGACTGACTACATATCTTTATTCATGAATCAATGTAGGGACAAGCTCTTTTGTGATTTTTTTTAAGTTTTAATTTCCTGAAGATCTCATTTAGCCAATCGCATTTAAATCTACAGGTTTCTGATGAATCTTCGACTGCCTTTCGGTACTAGAGTCTATGATTTTGAATCCCATTACTAACATAATTGTGTATAGCTTTCCGGAATCGGCTTTAAGTTGTGGGTCCTGGACTTAATTAATCCATGTTGCAAATATATGGGAGACGATCGTCCCAACACACACCACATTGTGGAAAATATTTCATAATTGGAAGACATCATATAATTAAAAACAATTCTTCATTTGTACGTGGTGAATATCCAAGAAAAAAATCTCCAATTAGATTAAACATAATTTATTTTAATTTAAAAATAGTTTGATAAATTAGTATCAATGGGATGGTCCACCATTTCTTTTTTGTATTCCATGCTAACATGGATTTTGGTTGCTACCATATTGCAGTCGAGATATGTCACAGGAGACTTCTGCATCATAATGACTTCAAAAGTCATCATAACAATGCCAGAAACCGCCAAAGAGGAAAATTCATGTCTGGCGGATTCCCATGTCTGGCGACTTCTGGCATCATTATGACGCGGAAGTCGCCTGTGACATATCTCATCCCCAGTATGGTAACACCATTTGTTAACATTTAACAGCAGCAGAAGAGAAAGATGATTTAACAGAGTCACATTTTATAGTACCCATATAACGTGGTTATACAAATGCAGTGAAATGATGGACTGTACTGCTTCATGTTGGTAAGATCACAGGTTCAAGGTCTTTTCATGTTCCATGAAACTCTCTCTCCAGCATCTGAAAATCCGATTCTCTTAAACTAATTTTTCAGCTTTAGTTTTGAGACTTCACATGAACATATATATCTTCGAGTATCTTATAAAATGAATATTACAAAATAAATAAATATCACCAGATTATTTTAAATACACCATGCATCGAAGAGCATGAAAATCATTAATAATTATCACTAAATAATCTCAAGAAATGTTTTCTTTCTTCCCAGAATATTTTTACAATTGATTGAGCAACTGCTGTTAACTTTTATCTCAGGTTGAAAAATGATCAAATCAACCTTCGAGACGGACTTTCAGTAACGAGCAATACTGCCTGGACACTATTTTTGCGTCTCGGGTTTCCTCTTAGTGTCAAAACGATCGAATTTTTTTTCTCTGTAATTAATTCGGCTTAGTGCGTCATTTTCTTTATCGGAAAGAGAAATTGAAACTTTATCGCATAGCCGATCAGATTATAAGACCCGGATTGACTTTTGATTAAATAAAGTAATTTTTCGGGAGCTGTTGCTTTGATAAGTGCTGACTGTGGCATATATGAAGCAAAACATTTTCCGGTATGATAAAGTCGTTCGTTTACATATTGAAGCTATCATTTTATTTATCTTTCTAAAGGAATTTTATCGACAACTTTAGGTCTTTTATTGATCCTCGTTGAAAAATATAAACCAAACAGGAGCCCCGTTAACAGAATTATCTGCCAAATATAATTTTAATTTGCCAGTCGTAAGAGGTGTGAAGCAATTTTAGTCCATGGATATAAATTAAAAATAGACCATATTTAGTCTGATAAACATTCTTTATCCAGTACACACTCCCATACACCTTTCCGATTCTCTAATAAATCAAACTTTCATCGATAAAATTTTTAAAATATTTGATTATTTTACAAATGACTTATTGCGTTAAAACTTTGACGTTAAGTATGTAAAATATCTTGTGTTTTTTTTTCATTTATGTGATTGCTTTCAAACGTCAATGCATTCTCGCAACCTACAACATGCCGATTTACTCCATTAAAACCAATGATTTTAGTATCATCAGAGTTTAAGTTTTCATTTCCTCACCACACCCCTTACTATTTTCCAAATTAAAATTTTATTTGGCAGATATTTCTGCCAGGGAGTCTTCTAGTACCAAATATGGGACGATAGTGATTCCAGCTAAGAGAGAAACGGTAATTTCTTGGAGCCAACTCAGCTAGAAATGAACGTGTGGCATAATTAGGTGACTTTTTGTCAACTTTCCCTCAATGTCTCAAAAGTAACGCCTCAAAATCCAATCAAACAAATTTTAAGACTTCTTTTTATCTCAGACGACGCAAAAAGGATCAAATTTAAATTAGAACAAACAAAACTTGTTCTAATTAAATTTTAAGCAGTGCAAATTTACTATTCAATGAAAAAGCCCAGTGATATCATTGGTAAAATCATTATGTCTTCTAATCACTTTGTTTACGGTGACGTGATGATTTATTTGAATACATATATATATATATATATATATATATATATATATATATATATATATATATATATATATATATATGAGAGAGAGAGAGAGATAATCAATTTAAAACTAATTTCGTCTATAAAAGTAAAGCAACGTTTTAAAATTAAAATAATTATACAAGATAAAATATACAGATATTTGTTTCAGAAATATTAAGAATGAAAATTAGGTGAAAAAAGTACATGTTCTATTGATTTTATAAAATGATTCACGATATTATTTTTAAGTTTTTTTTTATTTATTAGTTAAACAGCTTGATTATTAAAAATTCTAATTAAACTTTTAATAGCTGATTCTTTTTATAAATAAATACTTTTTTTGCATATATATATATATATATATATATATATATATATATATATATATATATATATATTAACTTTAATATTTCTTCAAAAAACTCCTCTCTTCCATTTTAATTCATCTAAATATTCTTTAATCTCAACATTGTGTTCAACATATTTTCCACTTAACATTCCTTTCTGTCATAAAATAAGTAAACTTTCTGTCTATAGCATCCCAGGTGTTGGAGGAACATAAGTTTTCGCGTTTTGCTGATATTGCAGTCAATTCGCTTATTAAGCTGTTTTTGTTGTATCACTTGTTGTCAGCCTCTTGATTTCTTGTTAAACCCAACATAAAAAACATAGGGTAGCTTTTGATTTCATTTTGTAGGCATGGCCGTGTGCAGCTCTGAAAACTTAAAAACATGGACCGGTTATGGCTTAAATATGAAGCTGTACTGCATTCTCATTAACAAAAGCTGGTGAACTTTTTATAAAGAAATACCTCATAAAAAACTGTCTAATTTCATTACTATTGACTGTGTCAGAAATTTAGTGAAACGTCGAATTTACCTCACCTACTTGATCTCATATAAATCGCAAAACGAGAAATACGTAGTATCGTGGTTTCGTTTTGTTTAATGAAATGTTCAAATAATTTGCACTGTATACGCGAAAGAAATAAGATAAATTTTGAAATATAGCATAAAAATAAAATAATATGTAAAAGGAAACCTATCATCGTACATTGTAAGTGTATCACGTGTCCCTGATTTCTTGTTAAACCCAACATAAAAAACATAGGTTTTTTTTCATTACCTTTGTAGCATTTGTGGAATACTGGAAAACTTAAAAACATGGACCGGGTGCTTAAGATGGCTAGTATAGAATAAAGCTGTACAAGTAATTAACAAAAGTTTTTTATAAAGAAATACCTCATAAAAAAACTGTCTAATTTCATTACTTTTGACTGTGTCAGAAATTTAGTGAAACCTCGAATTTACCTCACCTACTTGATCTCATAAAATCGCAAAACGAGAAATACGTAGTATCGTGGTTTCGTGTTAATGAAATGCAAATAATTTGCAGTACAAGAAACTTAAATGTATCGCAAAACTGATATTCAATTTAAATAAAAGATATCCATTACTTACGGTTTACTGCATAATTTAGCCAGAAAAAAATAACGCTATCAACCTGCTGCTTCGCGAAAAGAATTTCCTTTAAAATCACCAATAATTTTTAACAGTTATTTTAAGTCTTGTAGCAACTAAAACACATTTTGCTTCAGATTCATGAGCCAAAAAATTATCTGTTAAGCATTTTGGGTCATTTAACGTGATAAAATCATTATTCTTATACTTCTAGAATGATTTCATAATCATTTTCACTTTCAACCGAGGGTGAGTCGAATAAACGGAAAAAGATTCATTCCTATTGTATTTTTACACAAATTGAATGATTCTGAAAACCATGCACTGAGAAAATAAATAATACAAATTTAGTCAAAATAAAAAAAAAACAGAAAAAAAAATTCTCGCTTTAAAAAATGTTGGTTTAAGCTGGAAAAATGAAGAACATGAGACTGTAGAAAATGGGTTTTAACGGATCCGAAGAAAAACACATGAAACGGAAAACCGCGTAAACTGGGAGACGTAAAATTGGGGTTTGTCTGCAGTTTCAATTATGCATTCCTTTGGAATTTAAACTTAAATATTTAAATAAAATACTAGAATCCCTCACATTTCATAACCAGAAAGCAAACTGCGGATTGCAGACAAAGTATAAAAACCACTTCGTATGACTGGCGCAAGCACCGTGTAGAATAACGAGTAAAATGCGTACATACAAGCTCGCTTTCATGTTATTTTATTATTGTTATTCTTGTGACTTAGTGTTATGATTTTTCCCTTATTTCGGTAAGAGCCACAATAGTTTATCTTTACTCTGCCTCGATTACATAGTAAGGTGTGAATTAATATTCACAGTTGTTATGGGGAAGGGTTGCCTCAGCAGAGGCATTATAATAAACTCAACAGTTCTCTCTCTCTCTTTAATGCAAATAGTAAAACTAACAGCGGGTAGCAAAATGACAAAGAAACTTTTCGCTACTCACAATGGAATAGAGCTCGCCATTAGTCTAGAACGATTTCGAAACGATCTCCCAGCAGCGCTTTAAAACTCTAGTGGGCAATTTCCTTTGTGATAATATTAATCGCAAAGTATGTGTATCTATCCCTTTGTTATAGATACGAAATGCTATAAGCCATTTGAAATATATATTACTCGTTGCTGTCATGGGTAGAAGGTATCATTTATTAGAATTGCAGACAAAAATTATTGACTTATATGCCAAGGGTGGCAATTAATGACCTTGTAACAAAACAAATAAAGTTGTACAAATATTTATTTTAAAATAAAGGATTTTACTGTCCACACTACCTCATACACTTTTATTTTCACCTTATTCCACTGTTTCATCTCTAGGGCAATCTCCTTTTTTCTCAATTTACCTTAACTCTAAAAATCTACAGTCGCAGATGCGAACGATGGGGCTACACAAGTACATATATGTATGTATGTTATATATATATATATATATATATATATATATATATATATATATATATACATATATATGTCGCCATGATCTTAGAAATATATTACATTTTTATGTGACCTTGGAAGACAGTATTACTGAAAAAACCATGGTGTACTAATTCTTGGTCTGGAAACAGCATGTTCTTGTGCTACTGTGGTGAGACACTCAATGCTGAACAAATGGCATTATTTGAATAACTTACGCAGAGTGGCAAAGCTCTAATTTTCAAAAAATATAACACCAGAAGAAGAACTGACAAACATGCTACTGAGAACAACTTATTGACCAACGGAACTAATAGTGTACTGATTTTGGTTATTAAAATTCTTCATAAAACTGCTTTGTTATCTGTCATCTGCTGATAACAATGTTATTTCAACCTCCTCGTACAATTTGACACTTTTGAAACAAGTGTAAATTTGAAGGGCGCACAACTTATTCTTATCTGGTTGAACGGGTCATTGGATAAATAATAAATATCGTGACCTAATTCCTCTATTTTTTATTATCTAAATATATAATAAAAATACAGAACTTTCATACCATGCAATTAAATGCACATTGTCAAAATATGCAATTGAACAATTAAGTTTTTTTTTTTTTTTTCAAATTTAAAAATTTCGCAGTAAAACCTTTTTTTTAATTTTTCAGAAAAAAGTCACACGTTCAGTTATTTCAACATAAAATGTATTCATTTGTAGTTTATGATGTGACAGATGTAGAATAAAAACAAGAAATAATGGGAAGGGGAATGAATGAATATTCAAATTACTAGCACCCGAAACAAATAATATATTTTAATGTGCTTATTATTTTTAAAGAAAATTTGGTTTTTCATTACTTTTCACACCTAATTGCTTTTTTCAAAAATCTCAGAAATCAAAAAACATTTTCCCTTTTTAGCACCTCTAGGGGATAATTCCTTTCCCATCACTTACGCAATCTCGGCCGCAATCCAGTTTTAATGACCTGCGATTAAGGTGCCTTCACGGTATCCCGAAATTACATTCAAACTCAAAGGGAAATTATAATGCTGTGATATATTCTCCCTTCCCTGAAGTGTTCTCCTAATGGTTTGGGAGCTAGCTGCCAGGAGAAAATTGTGGTATCGTTGTAAATAAGAATATTTATTCTAGAAAGGTGACTTGGCTGATTTTTTTAAAAAAAGAAAATACCATATTTTCTACATGAGTTCATAAATTGAATTTTGATTAAATTTAATTAGGAAAAAAATGATATACTTAGAACATAATAATGAAATTCCCCAACTCTCCTTAAACTGAATGTCAGCATTTGACCTCCTTAGTGCGTACGGTCTTTGAAAAACACAACAAAATCTATCAGTGTTTTTTTTTTCTTTTTTTTTTCAGTATATTTTGCAAGAATTATGGTTACGATGGTTGAGGTATGTCACAGGCGACTTTAGTGTCATAATGAAGTCAGAAGTTGATAGAGATGGGAATTTGGTACCATAAATTTCTCTCTCTGTCAAGTGATAGTGACGATTTCTGACATCATTTCGACGCGAATGACGCCTGTCACATATCTCGACTACTATATGGTAGTGCCTTATATTTTAATCTTAAAACTAAACATGGATAACAAAAAAAAAAACTAATTTTGCCAATAATCCCCACTTTTATTTATTTTATACTCCCCGTTTATTATATAAAGTGCATGTTCGTAAGCAAATACAAGTGCAGACTGCAACTCAACTTTTCGCTGGCAAAACATTGTTTTCATTGTATGGGCTTCGATATGGATCCCGTATACAATAAAACTAAATTTTATTTAAGGGAAGGGGAAGGAAACATCAGAAACTAGTAAGTAATTCAAAATAGATTTTTTTAGCACTTACAAAATTATATATTTTTAAAAAAATTAAACAGTTTACACATTACTATTAAGTAATCATAGTATAATTACTTTGATTATGTTAACAGGCACAATAAACTATTACATAAATAAGACTATAATAAAAATGTTCAAAGCCTGATCATTTTAAGGACAAAAAAATAATTGTATTTATAGGTATAGTACTTCTCACAAAAGAATAGAAAATACATTAGAAATATGAAAAAAAATAGTAATAATAAAAAAATTCTTAGAGCATAATAATTTTATATAATCTATTACATTACAGTAAGGTTAACGTTTTATTACCATTCTGAAAGTTTTTGCCGCAATTTCTCGAAGAAGGACTTGGAGTCCAGTCTTGCCTTTTCACAGCTTTTATCCAAAGCATTCGCAATGTAGGATCTTTGGGAAAGCAATAAAATCCAATCCAATATTTTCACCTTTTTTGAAACGCTTAGTACAGCCATACATATAACAGCTTCTTACCATTTTCAGATAATTGGCAAAATTAAAACCCCAATAGCAAACACAGTCCGTAGGAAATTCAAATGTTTTGCCAACGAGGAAGTTGAGCTGCAATTTTTGCTGCACCTGACGTCATGCGCACATTCTCTATACAAGTGCAAAAATTACAGGTACATAAAATGACAGCAATCTTGAGAGTTTTGTTTTACATGTACATTTGTTGAATTTCATTTTGTTGCGATTTGTAAGATCGAGATAACTCGATAATGTGGGTTAATTTAATGGTGCTACCATATTAAGGCCGATATAAGTCACATGCGACTTATGAGTCATAATGATATAAAAATCGCTAGAGAATTTATGGTATCAAATTGATATCTGTAGCGACTTCTGACGTCATTATTATACGATATCACCTGTGACATATCTCAATCTCAATATGGTTGCACCCTAAAATTAATTAACTAGCCACTTAACTGGCAGTAGTTTGCTCTATCAATAAAAAAAATTATGAGGAAGTTACATTTTTGTCTTTGTTTTTTTTAACCAAAATGTCGGGTGTTTCAATCACATCGCAAAGGTGAATTTTTATGTATCTCCAGAATTTTCATGGCATTATCAATTTGCACCCAACTTTTTGAAACAAATCACCTTTGGAGCATATTTCTCTTTATTGTCACCGAAATACTATTTTAAAAATACATTAAAACAAGTTTTCGAGCGACAAAACTGATGTTGCAATAAAATAAGATAATGAAGGAACCATAGAGCCATTTAAATATATACATGTACGCACTTGGGGTAGAGGTCGTAATCAAGGTTGTTATTATCAAATTAATGTTTTTTATATAATTTAAATTAAGTTTTTTGCATAAAATTTTTTAAAACTAAGAACTATCGACTATAATTTTATTTCTAAAGCTCAATCTGAGAACCAAAAATGTCAAGCTATTTTAATGTTGGGGATTAAACTTGCGCATGCATTCTTCAAAAGCGAGAAAAGGGCCAAAAGCCAAATAACAATGGCACGCCGACTGACGGAGTATCAACAGGGCGAATTCTTGCCAATTAGTGCGGTGACTGGCCGATCATTTATTTGCCAACCACTATTTTCACTTGGGCTTTTTTAAATTTTATTTTAAGCTAAAACTATTTAAGTCATTTTCACAATTGCTTCGATCCAAACAAAATTGCTTGTCCATTTCGCAGCGAACGCTATTGATGCAATGCGTATGGACCAAAGTCTGAAGAGCTGTATACGACTCGTCAACCGCAATCTGCCGATTCCTGAGATAGACTAATACAACAGCGTCAAGCAATTTGTAAAGCTAGAGTTAGAACGTCCAAAATAAATCTATAAACGGTTCATGAATAGATTTATTGACTACGAAGTGGAAACTTTAGAATATAAAATTTATTCTTTATGTTCCATTTGTGTAATAAAAGAAATAAATTAATATCTTCCAGGTTATTAACCAGCTAGAATTTCATATTCTCTAATGGAAAAAACCGATTATTAAAACTAAATTAAAAGTGATGATGTTGCCAAACGAGGTGGAGTAATTATTTGTAACAAAGACAATGTAATATTTAATATAACATTTAAAAAAAAATCCCGCATCCTATTATACATTTTATAATATAAAAGCTTAAATTTTATATTGTATCCTAAACTTTAGTTCGGTATTTAATAAAACTTACTGATTCAGTTATTCTGTACACGTCAGAAATCAGAAGAAAACTTAAATATATATGTATTTATTTTGTTATAAAAATCCATGAATTAATTATATTACTCCGTTAGTCATAAAAATAGACACAATTAATGAACGTAAATGTAGTTTAATTAGTTTTTAGTTTCCATAAATAATTAAAATCATTATTGGATAGAATTTCCCTAATATAGTTATTGACTTTTATGGAAAAATGAAAATGTTTTAATGATCAATAAATGTGTATCTCCTTTCCATTATTCAGATATTGACGAATGCAAAGAAAATGGACGAATTTGCCTTAAGGGGCGGTGTGACAATACTCCTGGGAGTTATAGATGTGCGTGTCAGGATGGTTTCATTCCCTCACCTGATGGAGATTTCTGTTTAGGTAAGACTGAAATATTACAATAAGCTGGGAAGTAATGGTTACTGTAAAACTACAGAAAAACTAAATAACACTTTTTTTTGGGGGGGGGAAATCAAAAAGTGTAATAATCTCATTTACTAGATTATATTATTATAGTCTTCCTTATCTCTTTAAATCTAATTACAGAAGACGCAAGTGCTCCTTTCATTCACTCTTAAATTCTAAATTACCACCTCTTAACTCTTTTAATGCTCCCCAATTTTTACTATTGTAAAATAGTTCAAGTAGTGTCCTAAAGATGGCGACACCATTTAAATATCATTAATGCATTCTACGTTAAATAGCATGAGTAAATAAGAGGTGAAAATCGTAACAGCGCTTATTTGAATTCACTAGTTGTTGCTGACGACGGTGGTAAATTTAAATTTGTCTCCTTTTAAAAATGAAAGACCATAAGATTTATATATGTTTTGAATTGAATTTAACTGAAGGCATTTTTGTTAAAGTTTGCATATTCAAATTACTTTACCTAGAAACAGACGGAGTTTGATCAGGTGAATGAAATTAATCCACTGGTTTCAGATATCCTTATGTTACAATTCCTCATAAGACTAACCTGTGGAAAACATTCATTTCAAGTAGTTGGCAAGTGTTATAGTAAATGGGGTTGTTTCCGTTATTGTTATTAAAGTTTTCAAAGGAAAAACAGGAATTTAGATTTTTTTTCTTTTTATTAGTCACATTTTTAATGTAGTTATCAAATTCATACTTGCATTTGTTTGTAGTGGGGATTTATTTAGAGCTTTTTATTCCTTCTTTCCTTTGAAACATAATATTTTTCCATATCTGGGAAATGTAAGCTAATATTCTTTACAAACAGCAAGTTTATAATAAAAATTACTTTCTTAAAATACATAAATCAATTACAATTAATTTAATTGAGTTACATTTTATTCGCAATATGCTTGATATTTTACAAATGATCAGTTAAAGTTATTAATTTTTTAAAATTTTGACATATTATTATTATAGAAACCACTTTCTAATATAATTCCTAATTACTTTTTCTTTTATTTTTGTAGGAAGTTTATTTTAAATTTAAAGAGCAGCTATATATTTAGTCCATTTATCGTGTGATTTTAATAAATTTCTTCAATTCAGTATCTCAGATTATGAAGTATAGGTTATATAAATTGTATGTAAATTTGCACTTTATCATACAGCCCTTTTGAGATATCCAAAATACCTTACACAATTAGGATAAGCAGCCTATTTTGAATTCTCAAGTTATTTTTAAAAATTATTGTGTAAATAATTAAATTCTATTTATCTTTGATTTTGTTAAATTGTATACTATGAAGATTAAGCATTAAGTTAAAGATAAAATGAAAACTTTAAAAATGTAAAAATAAACTTTCTATTCAAATAACTTAAATTTTGTTTATTTCAATCTTTTGCAGATAAAAATGAATGTGAAGAAAAAGGAATGTGTAGAAATGGAATTTGTGTCAATGGTGATGGTAGTTTCAAATGTATTTGTAATCCTGGTTATAAACTCTCTCCAGATGGCCATTTTTGCATTGGTATGTGAATTATATAAATTTTATCTTGTTGATCTAAAGATTTTTCTTCATTAAGAAAAAAACTTTTTTTGTTTATACAAAATCATTATTTTCAATAAACTATAGGGCTATTTAACTTTTATGCTTGTAAAAAGCTTTAAACTGTATAAATCAGAAGGAAGAAAGAAATGTTTAATTATGTTCATGACATTAAGTTAAGAGCTGTATAATTAATTATCCACATTACTTATTTCCAAAGGGATTTGATAAGTGTCTTGTGTCCGAGGTATTTACATCATATGAGGATACAGATAGATTTATAATCATTATTGCATTGAGAAATTTTAATTGTTCCCCTTGTGATTCTGAAATTAATATAGTAAAAAATAAGCAATATATATATATTTTTTAAAATATATTAAGGAAGTATCTGATAAATAATTTTATTTTGACTAATATTTAGTTACTTATCTTTGTACTTTAAAATATCTGATAAGAGAAATATAGTGCTGAATTATTAGTAATTAAGTGCCATTTTACATCTTTAAAAATTAATTTTACAATTATATAATTTCAAAGTATAGTATCTCTGGTTTGTTTATAATACTTGAATTAAAAATATTTTCTCACTTGTTTTCAAACTCTGGAATTTAATTATTTCATAAATTGAAATTTGTCCATTCATCTATCTTAATTATTAAATAAAAAGCTAATTCAAATGCATCATATTCTGCACAATTTAATGTGACCATACAAATCTATCTCGGGATTTGATTCTCAGCAGTATAAAATGCTTCTTGGCATCTTGAATAAGATCCATTTTTAGTATAAATACATTGCCTTCGTTAATAATCTTCTGTATACATTACTAAAATAAGTCTTTCTGCTTTCCATTGCTGAAATTTTGAAGTATATGGGACTATCATTCTTCATTTTTCTGTTAAGCTATTGCAGGGTTTCCTAGAGTAAAATTTGTTTTTTAATTTTTATGCTGATTTTTTTCATTACAGCTATGATGATGAATTGTGAATAGTCTTGCCATTTCAGATCTTAATGAATGTACAGACACTCCTGATGCATGTTTGAATGGTAGATGTGATAACACAGATGGCAGCTATCGATGTACCTGTATAGATGGATTTACATTGAGTCCTAATGGCAGAGTATGCCAAGGTATATTACTTTAAATCCTCAATTTTTCTTTTTATTTTATGATTCAATGGAGGTTTTTTTAAAACTTTTAATTTGTATAATTTTTATGACATTTACTAGATACTCGGCGAGGATATTGCTATTCCAGTTATAAAAATGGGGAGTGTGGCAATCCATCATCGATGGTTGTCACAAAGTCAGCTTGTTGTTGTGCAAACAGAGGAGGAGCAATGTCACCAGCCTGGGGTAGTCCATGTGCACCTTGTCCTACTATGGGATCTAAAGAATTCCTTGAACTTTGTCCCAGAGGACCTGGATCAGGGCAAGAAGATGGTAATTTTAAGATATAATTTTTATCAAATTATTTATATGCATTTATAACCAGTGTTGTATTTTATCCTTACGTAATTTGTTGTTTTATATATTTGAAAGTTTATTGTATAGATATTTTATCTTATCATTTATTTTCTACATTTACATCTGTTAACATCTATCTTTTATTTTATTTTCATAAACTATGCAAAGTTTTAAATAACATTTATGATTTTTTTTTCGGTTATTGATTATTTTGACTTTTTACCAATATGATTTTATCAGACTTGTTTTGCAGTGAAAATATCAATCCCTGTTTCAAAATTTGATCAAACTTATATAGATGTCACTGCATTAATTGCATACATGCATATATATAGCATATAAAATATATTAAAGTCAAAAATTTGTTGTTTATGCCACTTGTTTAAGAGAATTAAAATTTTCTTTCCTTAGATATTAATGAATGTGTAGTTTTCCCAAACATTTGTCCAAATGGAGCCTGTGAAAATTTAAAAGGTAGCTATCGATGTGTGTGCAATACAGGATATCAAGTTGATTCTACTGGAAAAATTTGTTCAGGTAAAATCATTTCATTTATAATGTAGGCACATTTTGTATGTTTTATTTCATGATTCACTTTATGATATAAAAATTATTAAATAAATTTTCCCTGCTAAACCTTTTAAGAGTCTTTAATATTTTATTATATATATATATGATATATGTACATACTATTGTCTACAATGCTCATTACTTTTGATTTATTTTAAAATTAATCCACAGACATCAATGAGTGTGCTGTTAATTTATTGCTCTGTGAAAGAGGTCAGTGTAGAAATACGCCTGGAAGTTTTCAGTGCACTTGTCCCACTGGCTTTAGGCATAATGTTCTCACCAATACTTGTGAAGGTAAGTTTCACTTAAAATTTATTTAAATTAGTTTATTTTAAAAGAATTAATAAATATGATCTTAAATTATAGTACAGTTCTTTCAAACAGATTTTGCTATAAATATATTCAGACTAAAATCATTCATTTTTTCATATCTTTATGAAAAAAACTTCAGGAAATGATCTTTGAAGAATAATCTGTAAGCAAGCATTATGAATGAAATGGTGATATACAACCCATTTCATTCAGTTAATGAGTTTGAAAATAAAATATAAGTAAATAGTTTTTAGAATAGCTTATATTAGTGGAGGAGTTTTATTAGTGAATATAAAAATTAAATAGTGGTTAATACTAAAAAGTCAACAACTGAGAATAAGAAAACATGCAAATATTAAAATTTTAAGAATGCTGTTCATGAAATTACATGATAAATAGTGAAGATTTTTTTTTAAATATCATATTGTAGATATCATTTTAAATAACTGATTATTGAGCTTGTAATATTGTCCAGTGGTTAGCATGAGAAATTTCCTTGAAATAAGCTTAAGTTGGGATTGCAATTAAGGCTTTAGTGTCTTTGTTGTGTCTTCTTGTAAGGAGTAATAATAGTCACAGTTCAACAGTACTTCTTATGAGGTTATGATGCTCCTACTATAAAAATGATGAATCTTTAATTTGGAGTGGGTAAGAATAAAATAACAATGAACAGTTACACTAAACAAAAGCTAGTGAAAAATCTTTTTAAATAAATTTAAAAGACATTTAATTTGTATAATTATATTTAAAAATTATTGTTCAGCTAAATTTTAGAATAGCTTTATTATCCAGTAATACAGTTTTGATGAATTTTTTCCTTATATAAATAAATGTTTTATTTTTTTTTCTTTGGATATATCCTAAGGCTTAGTATAATTTTGATTTAATAGACATTGATGAGTGCAAAGAAAAAGGAGCAGAAATATGTATTGGTGGTTCATGTTTTAATACACTTGGAAGTTATGAGTGTGAATGTGAGCCTGGATCAGCCTTGGATGTCTCAAGAAATATATGCATTGGTAACTGTTCTCAGTGTTTTCTTTTAATGCATATTTTTATAGATTTTTCATAAACTTTGGTTTTGATTACTATGTTATGTTTCAAGCATAAAATTGGGATAATATAAGTTTCTATCAAATACCTTTATTTTGTACAGTTCAAAATAATTAGAAAGATTTTTTTCTGCACTTTTTACTAACATTTTTATATTTTACATTTTGTTTATTTTGAACATATTAAATTTTAAATTTAGACGGTTTTGAGTTAAATATTTGAAATAGAAAATAAATGAAATTGAAATCATTTTGGGATAGTACTTAACATTGCTATAAGCATAGTTGAAAATCCTTCCCTTAACTTTGCCAATAAAGTGTGCTAAATGCTCTTAATTTTTTTTTAAAAATGGGATTAGTTAAAAGGCTATAAACATGTAGTAATACAAGAAAGTTTAAAATTCAACTGAATAAAATTTAATCATTCCTTACTGTGTTAGTGTTATTTTCTTTATTAATTTATTTTTTCAGCTATATTTAATTTCCTCTTTTCTCTTAAAAACAGAAGTTTAGATCAGTGTTGATTTTTAATTTTTATTTATATATAAAATTTTGCTTTATTTTCTCAGTCATTTGTTATAAATCACTTAGATCAGGGTTTGGCAGACTTTCAAGAGAAGGGTCAAATTGTCAGTAAACCCAGAAAAATGAAAGTATTAGCAATTTAATTAACTGCTATTGATACAGTGCATTGATACAGAAGTCTAAAAAGCTTAACTTACTTATGTAAAAAGCCACACACAACTTGCAATCTATAGTCTGTCAGTCCCAGACTCAAATGAATATGAAAATTCATTTTTTTTTTTTTAGGTTATCACTAAATCTAATATCTAAATTCTTTAATTTCTTCTTTAGATAATCGTAGAGGATCTTGCTGGATGACTGTTAAAGAAGGCCGTTGTGAAAATGACATTAAAACTCCTATGTTAAAATCTGAATGCTGTAGCACAGTAGGAAAGGCTTGGGGTAGCCCTTGTCAACTTTGTTCTGAAATAGGCAAGTCAATATATGTCTGTAATCATTTAGAAATGTATTTATGTATTATCTTACAATTTGTTATTACCAGTTCTTTTTGTAGAAAACATGCTGAAACTCATATCTTGCTAATTTTTATTAGAGTATGTATATGTATATATATATATATATATATATATATATATATATATATATATATATATATATATATATATATATATATATATATATATATATATATATATATATATATGTATATGTATATATATATATATATATATATATATATATATATATATATATATATAATTTATTCTACTTAAGATAAATATCCATTTCAAATAGCAAATTTTTGTCAAAATAATTTTCTCACATCTGTGACCAAACATCCTTCTCTAAGTAACAAAGATCAATGTACTTTAACAGATCTAAAAGTCTCAGTGGTGGTCTGGCAAGTTTGTTGACAAAAATGGCTGAAATTCTGTTAGATTTCAATGAAACTTTTGTTAAAGAGTCAATTTCATTCACTTTCAAACACCTATGTTTGCATCCATTTGAGGAAAAAGGAATGGTATTCAAAGTCTGTATCAAGGATAACAGTTTTTCTTTTGAGAATATAATCAAGGAATACTCTAAGTGTTTATCTTTTATTTAATTGCAGTTTTATAAGTTTCTTATGTTTTGAATACACCTCCAATCACAAGCTGAGCAGTATTGTCATCATTCATGCATAGTTTTAAAGATTGTACCGCAAAAAAGATCAGCCAAGTCCATTTGAACCAAACACCAATTTTTCAAACGTTATTTTTAAAACAAATTTTAAAAATGTGGCAGAATGTTGTTCCAATGCATTATATCAAACATGCCAACTACTTCGGAGTTGCTCTGGAGAAATGAGAGAAATTGATAACTCCAGATACTCATCAAAATGCTCCAGAAATTAAAAAAGAACTTGTGAACAACTAAAAGATTGCAATTCAGCAGTCAAATACAAAGTCTTTCAAAAATTAAAGATGAATATGTTACTCTTTCCATACAATAATGCTGCATATAAAAAAGTTTTCTGTAATGTGCAGAAAAACCAAACTGGTCAAATTTGAACAGACAAACTCTAGAATCACTGATGATTGAAAAATGTAAATATTTTAATCAAGTTCAATATTTCTACAATAAAAAAAATTTTCAGAAAAGACACAAGTTGACAATGCTAAAAAACACATTGTTAAGTACATATATTTTAACTTACCCTTTATAATTTATAACTGTGAGTTTATTTTTAATTTAATTTTGAGCAAATTTTAATTTCAATTTAGAAATTCTAAATTAAAATACTGATAATAATTTTGATCTTTTTAAATTACTTGATAAATAAGTCTAAACCAATAAAATATGTAATTATGTGTACAATTATTTGGGAGGTTATTTTTTTTTTATGTATGTAATTTGTGGATAACATGTTAAATTTTAAAACCGTGTTGTTGCTCCTCATAAAAATGCCTGAATGTTGGCATATCTGTTATATGACAAAAAGAGCCTGGGTTGTTACAATTTAAAAGAGCTGTAAAAAAGCTATTCTTAAAAAGTTAATGTCTACTAGAAAAAAAAATGTTTTTTTACGTCAGTAAAGGGAAATTTACTTGTGTTGGTTACTCTCCATAATTCTGATTGAGGCTTTATCCCTATTACTATTTAGACTAGAAGTACTCAACACTGCCCACAGGCACCATGGTGCCAACAGTTTTACATATGCCCACTGCCTTGCAAATTATGAAAAAAATCTTTAAGTTTTTAACAAAGTTGATTTTTTATGAATAATAATTAAATATATGAGTACTTTCTTAAAGAAACTATTTGTTTTATGTGTATCATTTTAACTAGGCTTAGTTTTCTAAGGAATTTATATACCAAACCCAAAAACTTGTAAATTCTTTTTCTTTATTAATATTTACTAATTGCTTGTTTTGCACAGAATACAATCAACAATATACCTTAAAATTTTTTAGATGCTTTTCTTATAAATCATATATGTTATTGGATATTAATCCACCAATAAATTTACCTTGTGCTTGTACCTTTGTTGTTATTCTATGATGTGCTTTAAAGTATAAATAGATTGAGGATCCCTGATATAGATTGTCAGTTGCTAATTGTATTTTAATATGTCATAGCTTTCTTATATTTAAATTTTTATACTTTAAACAAAAGCTATGAGGACGATTAAAGAAACTAAGAGATGCTTTCAAATGTTCTAAAATTATAGTTTACTGAATAACTAAAATTTCAAGACTATTGTGACTGTTCTTTAGCCTAATAAGTTTTCAAATTAGGTTTTGGTTTTTCTTGAATAGTTACTATAAAATGATACTGAAATTTACTGCTTCTTTATTTTCCTTAATTCCATACATTATGGCCTCTTTAATTTCACTGTCTTTCAATCTGTTTTTTTTTTATTATTTAATGGTTTTATTGGTTTTATTTTTATTTGCGTGTGTACCAACAATTTAAGATCAAGGTTAGTACTATGGGGATATGCTATTTGTCATAGTTAGGGACTTCTCACCAGAAATTATACCAAGAAAGTTATAGACAGGAGGGGTTGAAACTATTTGTCAAACTATTTCATTAAAATATTTCTTATGCCCTTTAATAAATTGTTGACTATGCTTTTATAACCATTATTTCCTTTAAAATTATGCATGATTGGAGGTGAAAGGATGAATTAACAACTTGAATTTTCAAACTATTAAAATAACAAGATTGCAGTTAAATCTTTAGCACATGAAAACATTCTTCTGTGAATAATACTTCTTAAATTTATTGAGGTCTGTATTTGTAACACTATATAAAATTTCAGTTTTGAATATCTAGTTAAATGTTCCATATATTTGTGTCAAATCCAAGAATGGTAAAATATATCCTTTTAAATTTAATTAAGTACATCTGTATAGGGGAAACTTTTTCATTGCTCATAATACTAATTAACAAGTACTAATAGCATCATCATAAATTATTACAAAATATTTTTCCTAAATATTTATTTTAATACATTTTACAAAATGCAAAAATAAATATTTAACATTTTTTATTTTCAAAAATCTGTAAACTCATTCTCAAGTGTACTGTCAACCATGTGATAACTACATGAGTAAAGCTTTTAAATTATCAAAAAATCATGTTTATTATATTTTAAAAGTTTTAACTTTATATTATAGCACTAAACCTTGTAAAGAATCTATTGTTTGTTTGTTTTTTCACCTTTTAGAACACCGATGTCCGAAAGGTTATGGAATGGTTGATGGTTCTACATGTACTGGTAAATGATCTTAATTTTTAACTTTTCTTTTTTTTAATTATATTTCTATTTAAAAATGATAAAGTGGAAGTCCTTTTCATTCAATGTAGATGTAAATGAATGTGAAGTATTTCCTGACATATGCCAAGGAGGAGGATTATGTGTCAATGTTGAAGGTTCTTACAGGTGTAATTGCCCACCAGGACTGACATTAGATTCTACTGGAACAAAATGTTTTGGTATGTAAAAGCTTCTTCTAAAATAAAGTTTATAATGAAGTCAATAATGCTTATTGAATTGGAAACTAAGGGATTTGAGCTTTTATTAAATAGGAAGAAAAATTCAAAGTTTTTACAGGAAAATATAACTTTATTAATTTAGGTATTACCTATTCTTGTCAATGACACTTTACCATCTTTCAGGCAGTATTATAATTCCATGTTCATAAAACTTCTGATTTTTGCCAGAAAAAAAAAATTAAGTGGAATCTTATATCATTGGCAGAACTAAAACTTTACTATTTAAGGATTTCTGCATGGCATGAAATAAATTGAAATCTGAAGGCACAAGGATATATGGTAAATGTTAAAACACATTCCAACCTAGCTTCAATACTTTTTGACAAGTGATCAGAGATTTCTGGGGCTTTGCATTTTTGTGTTAGCTTTTGTTTTGAATGCTACAGTCTCCACTTTTGCAACTCAAGGGCTAATGTAACTGGGACCTACTGCTTAAAAGCTGGTTCTGAATGGCTTCGAACACCCATGCCACAGTGAGACTCAAACCTATGAACCCTAGTACCAAAGATCAGCACCCTATCCATTCAGCCATCGTTTGGCCATTGTTGTGTTGGAAAACAACATCCAAACAATTGCCTATTCTGAACGCTTCTCTTGAACTGTGCATCTCACTTAACTCTGTTTTAGTAAGTAGTGGAATGTAGACATTTGAACTAACCATTTGGTTTATGGTAAAAGTTCAAAGTGCAGAACTCCTTTATAATCCCACCAAATTGACAACATAATCTTTTTTGGTGTCTGAGCTAGTTCATCATACTTCATCCACAATTGTTTTTGATTGTAAATTATTCATTTTTTTTTACCAGTAATAAGTTATTTCAGATATGGAACCATTAAGTTTTAAAAAAATAATCATAGATGCTAATACATTGCATAAAGTGAATTTCCTGAAACTGGTGAGTGATCTATAAATTAAATTTCAAACCTAGCTGTTTTAAATTATTTAATAAATGCAACACATTGAGCTTTCCTACAGTCTCACTTTGGGCTATGATGATCAGGATCAGTAATGATTTTAATATGGCTCTCATCAACTTTAACTAAAATGCCAGATGATTGTGTAGTTTTCAATGGAAAATCACTAGAATAAAATTTGGCACAACCAACATTCATAAAATTCATGGCAAAATTTCAAAGCTTCATTCCCATATATGACAGATAACTTCTTGTATACTTATGCATTCCTGCCTTTTCAGAAATAGTACAATGTAATATTATGAAATGCACATTTAATTTTGCCATTTTTGAATTAAGATAAAAGAAAACTGATAATTGTTATAATTTTCTTACTATTTAAAAGAGGAAGTTCCAGGGATAAGAAAACAACATAAATCAGATGCTTTGAGCACATTGATAAAATAAGAGAGTGTTCTATAACTGTCTATTAATAAAACATGCTATTACTTAATTGTCAATCTTATAGATTCAAATAAAAATTTATCGGTATATCAGTTTACTAATCATTACATGCCCTAGTGTATGTATGTTTCCATTTAGTTATCACAGACATTATTTTGCATTATTGTTAATCTGATTGTCTGATATGATTGTAATGTTGTCTGATTTCAGATCTAAGAGAAGAAGTGTGTTACAAGCAATATGATAAAGGAAGGTGCTTAAAACCATTTGATGGTCTCTACAGAAAAATGTTATGCTGTTGTTCTCTTGGAAGAGCATGGGGTAACAATTGTGAACAATGCCCACGTCCAGGAACAGGTGCATTTCTTCAAGCTGATCTAATTATTCTTATAGGATATATTGTTTTTGTTTAAAACCTTTATAATTAATTTCATGAAAAATATTTTGTTAAATTTTTGTAGAACTATTTACTTTGATAAATGTAAATCTAGAAATTAATAAGTATAAAAATTATAAAATATGCAATTTCAGGGAAACAAAATGTGATGAGTCTTGTTTTAACAGACTTCTTATGACTTATTTAGACCAGTTTGCATAGTATGCTCCAGATTATTCAGTAGACGCTTCAGATTATTTTTCATCTATCTCCAAATACCTTCTCAATTTTACATTGATTAATTTCCTGACTGACTTTCAACATCAATAATAAACCTTTTTCGTGCCAGAAATTTCGTAAGATTTACTGATTATAAGGTCTATTGATTTTCTTATTGACTGTTATCTTGATAATAAGTACATGATTATTAGTTATTAAATCTAGCATGCTATAAAGCATTTTTTATTTTAGTAGAAAATATTTTTTCAGAGAATAATACTTCATAAAGATCTTTTTTAATAAGGTCTGAGTATTCTAATAGTTTAGTTATTCCATCCACAGTGTCCTTATTTCAAGCCTACTAACCCAACAAAGATTCATTATCACATATGTATGAAAGGATATTATAAAAAATTTTAGGATTATTAGAAAATAATCAAGTGATAAACTTAATTTTTGTGTGTTATTTTTTAGACTTCTCTACATAGTCACTCTCTAGAGTTTTACATTTTCCCTAGCTTTTTATGATTGTTTGAAGGTCATCACTATATAATCACACAGCAAACCTCTATCTTCTCTATCCTGCAGGTTGCTTCAATCTATGTCTTCCTGGAACCAAACAAATAAACATTAATAGCTTCCATTTACAACATTATGTATATAAGAATTAATATGCTGAATAAATTATATCCATTTTCTTAGGTTTTCCAGGTTATTTTTAGGAATAGTTAATGCATTACAATAATCTCACTGCAAACTTCTATTTTCTCTATATTGTGAGTTACTTTAATTTACAGTTCTCTGATGTTTTTAACCAGAATTACCTAGTTAAAATACCTTTAAAGCAATTTTTATACTTTCATTAACCTGTTAAAAGAAATCTTTAGGTAAAATAACATTATTATATAATATATTATCTAAAATTTTTAAGGATTAATAGTTATTTGTTCTTATAAAATGTTAATTGTTCATATTTAGCTTTTGGTATGCTATTATTTCATATCAAAAATGTTTATTAAATTTTATAATATTTTAATTTTAAAAATTTAGAAAGTAAAGAAGTGTAATTTAATCTGTGAATCACATTCTTGTAAGGAAATTATTTAGTTTCTGAGCACAAACAATCTACATTAGTAAATTTCATTTGGAAATTATGTTTTATAGAAGTCTTAAAATTATAGTTCATTATAGCATATTTATTGATATAGTGTTATAGTTAAATCAACAGTATGTTTCAGTTCTTATGCTTTTCACTTAGAGGCTTTCAACGAACTCTGTATAAAAGGTTTTGGATATGCATATGATGGAAGAGGTCGGGCTGAACCAGGATTTTTAACTGGTAAAATTCTTTTGTGCATTAGAGTCCCTTGTTTATTTTAAATTTTTCATAGAAATATTTTTTAGCTAAGTTTTAATTTATTTTATAAATTTTTTAATATGTTGTATCTTTCTGCAGTATTCATTGCTTTATTCTTTATAGATATCAATGAGTGTGTTCAATTCCCTTCAATTTGTCATAATGGACGATGTAGAAATACAGTGGGAAGCTTCAGCTGCCAGTGCAATCCTGGATTTGCTCAAGATGCTGATGGGCTCAACTGCACTGGTAATTTAATTTCTTGTCTTCTGATATCCGTATAAAATCTTGTATTCAATGCATTTAGTATAGATGTATCAGTTGCTCATATGTGAATGTGTTATATAAATGGATCACATAAATCTTTATATTTTTCATGCAATACTATTGTCAATTTAATACATTGTATTATTTGATGGCTTGGTTTATATATGTTAAATTCTCACTGGTGATAGCTATGTAAGTCTATTTAACTCATTCTGTTTATGTTTCTAATCAGTTATAGATTAATACATATACATATACAAGGCCAGGCTTAGTAGATGTGCAGAGTATGCATGCATGCAGGTAGCCGAATTTCTAGGGCAACAGATAGAATATCTATTAAATAGACACATTGATAAGGAGTGGCCAGATACTATCTTGCATGCAGGAATCATAATCATCATCACCATCATTTCTTTGATGCCCAGTTGAAAGCCTTACATGCAAAGAGGCAAAGGCCTTCAACTTAGCTTCCATATATATATATATGATGTAAAAACTTAACACTTTAATCCTAAACTAAAATTACTAACACCTCTATTAAAAAACCACCAAATCAGCAATTTCTTCATCTTTTTAGTGGCCTTTCGGCGTTAAACTCTTTTGTTTCCTTCCTGTTGGCGAGCTTAACTCGCCAACCTATTTTGATGGTTAAGAGCACTTAAAAGCCTTTATAATTTGAAGAATAACAAATTCCTTTCTCAAGCGGTTAGCATCCCCAAGGTTATATAAGGCTGCGCGACCATCCTTTGTTGGATTTTTGCTCTGTACGCTGCCTAATAAAGATGTTATAAAACTTATCCTGAATATTTTTTCCACCACGCTACATCCGCGAAGCATAGCAGGCCACGCTATGTTTCATATATATATATATATATATATATATATATTGTAGGATCTTACCCTTACAGTTTTATTTTAGACTGCCCTATGGCCTTAAGAAAAACATACAAAATTATTGTAATTTCCCACAGGAATAGGGAGGGAGGCAAATACTACCTTCCATGCAGGTGCCCAGAACTGACCTATATATGAAAACAAAGTGAAAATTTTGACATTAAAAAATAGAAGAAATGGAAGAAAGATTTTTAATTTGTATCCATAATGTAGATCTATTAAACATGGAAAATTCACAAGGCGCAGTGGTAATTACCAAGAGCAAAGTCAAGACACACAGTCAAGAGCAAGAAAATCTCTATTTTCCAGAACATAAAAATAGCCATTTTTGTCACAGACACTCTGTGTTTATTGTGTTCAAAGCACAACCAAAAGAACTGACCTTGCACAACTTAAAAGAGAAGAGAGAGTTCTCACAGTCTTCAGAGCCCTAAGATAGAATTCTAAAAATTGATGATCAAGCGTTAACTTGCTGAGGAAGTTTAAGTTTCTACGCATAATCTGTTCTTGACTCTAATTACATTTTTACACTGAGTTAGCATGAAAAATGAATGTTCGAGTTTAATAATTTATCATGCTAATTTTTATCATTATATATATACACACACACATACACACATACATAGAATGTTCATATATTTTTGTAATGAGTATGGGTATGATACTTGCATTTGAATTGTAAAGTGTCTGTATTGCTTTTGCAGCATCTTTGCATTTCTTATAATGGCAAGAATATTGGATTTTAGTTTATTCATAATGAACTAGAAAATAAAGGAACTTGTTTGCCTGTGGCTATGTTGATATCTTCAATTCTTTTTCATTAGAAATTAAATTTGCGAACCTCATTTATGTGTATGTATATATATATATATATATATATATATATATATATATATAATTATTATATTAAAAGGTATTTGTGTTATTATACTGAGATATATTTATATATTAAAGTATTAAATATTATTGTAATTATATTAACAAAAGAACATTAAAATCTGATATTATTCTTATACATTAAGTTTTTAAGCACGTAGAAATTAACCAATACAGTGTATATCTTTTTATTATGAACTGTTGTATTTTTGCTGTTATTTCAATGAAAATTAACTATGCTATTTCATTATTTACTTAACAGATATAAATGAATGTGCTATAGCACATGGTATTTGTGCTAATGGAACCTGTAGGAATACTGCTGGCTCATTTAGATGTGATTGCAATGAGGGCTATGAAGATGTTATGATGATGCAGATGTGTATGGGTAAGAAATTAAAACAGATTATTTTCTTGATTGTTAAATACTATATAATGCTAGGCTTGTATATCTGACAATGTATTAGTTATTTTTGATGCACATGTAGTATTTAAACCTTACTTAAAAATGATTTTTTTTTAACTTTCAAAGTATTTAAATGATTTGATAGGCTTTTTTTTATAATAGTCATTTATTTATGTTAAGCAAATATGTTCACTTCCACAATGAAACACATTTCGTTACTTTTCTTTTCAAACTGTGTGAGGAATAATTTCTGCATTGTAAATTATTATTTTTTTAAACTGTAGCATTTAGGGTTAAAAAGGAATTATAAATTTATTGTACTTGTGTATTAATTCATCACGTTCAATAACTGAAAGTGTGAATTGCAACATAAGATTGAAATTGCTATGTCATCAATCAGAGATTTTAAAAGCAGTATTTGTATTCTGTGTGAAGAGAGTATGAGTATGATGCTTACAGTTCAGTTATAAAACATTTGTGTTGCTTTTGTGGCATTTCTCAGAAATAGCATGAAGCCATATTGGATTTTAGTTTATTTATAATGTTGGTTTAAGAAGAAAATAAAGGAGCTTGAGAGTCAAATTTTAAATGAATTTGTAAAGCATTTTACTTAATCTTTTTAATGCTTAATTGTACCTAATATCTAAGTGTATATCTACTTATTGTTTGTTTGAAAGTGCATGTTGAATAACAAATGTAACCAAGTCAATTTAATTTAAACTTGTAACAGATAATAGTTGAAAACAAGTATTTAAAAATAAGGCATGCAAAGTGTGATCCACTTTTGGAAAAAAAATTGAATACTTTGTGTAAGTGTCTAGTTTGTTGAAAAGAATTAACTTGTCTACCCAATCTTTTCACTGCTTTACTTCTCTTTACATTAATAGACTAACCATCCTCAGTGGTGAAAATTTGTCTATGCATTGTTTTGTGTATAGTTCTTTACAACAGAGCCTGGAAAAGTGCATTAGAAATTTATCAAATCCAGTCTGGCGTTAGTATTTTTACTACCATAGAAAAACTTTAAAATGCTGTCACTCTCCAAGCTCAAAGAGCCGAACGCTGGCCGATTGGTTAGGGCGCTGATTGTCGGTACCGGAGTTCGTGGGTTCGAATCCCACAAGGGCATGGATGTTCGTAGCCATTCGGAATCATCTTTAAGCAGTAGGTCCCAGTCTCATTAGCCCTTGTGTGCAAAACAGTAGACCGTAATGCTCCAAACCAAACCAAGCTCAAAGAAACTTTAAAGAAAAAATAACAAGTAAATGAGACGCATTAACAGAAAAAATAGCATTAACTGAATTAATAATTTGTATTACATGCTTATACAGGTTTCATGGTCTAGTTCAGCAGTTTTTGTCACTTTTAAAGTTTGCTGCTTTAGGCAGTCTTTGCCAACTACCTAAGGCCCTGATCAAATGTCAAATATATTCAATAGGTAGTTATTATTTAGGAGCTTTTATCTGAAATCATGCACTAAGAATCAGCCAAATAATTAGCTCAAGACTACTGAGGATAAGCTATAATTATTTATTATGTATCTGCATACTTATTTATTTACATCTTCATATTCATATAAAAGGATAAACCCCTTTTTAACATATATATATATATATATATATATATATATAATTTATTTTTTATTTTGTTTATTTATTTATTTATTTTGCTACCAGACATCAATGAATGCACTAGAATAAGAGGCTTGTGTAGAGGTGGACAATGCATCAATACTCCAGGATCATTTAGATGTGAATGTCCTCCTGGTCATGAACTTACTCCCAATGGCAGGGCATGTAAAGGTACTTGTGTAATTTTACTCTGTTTATATATATATATATATATATATATATATATATATATATATATATATATATATATATATATATAATGTACCAGATGTTCAAATATATTGCTTAAAATAGAAAACGAACAAAGTTAGAAATTTATCTTTAAATTTATCTTAAAAATTTGTGTGATTTCACATATTTTATATTGTAATTAAGATCCAAATTAAATGGTGAGAAGTTTTTCTCAGTTTTTATTGAAATTTATAAAAAATATGTATTGTTTCCTTGGATTGATCAATTATCAATTAATTATTTTAGGCCAGAAATTACATTCTTTTTTATTAATTAGCATACTTGTTATTACACTAAATTTTGTTTTAATTTAAGCAACAAGAAGTGGAAAGATTTATAAGATGATATGTCATCTTTAAAAAGGATGACTGTGTTTTATACATATTAATAAGTAAAACAAAGAATAAATGTATGTGTGAGATTTTACATCCACACACATAGTTATATACACACACACTTGCAACCATACATTTCTTATATAATCTAAGAATATTTTGAACTTTTTTTAAAGTTAAAGTGATAATGGATTTGTAGAGCCGATGTATAGGTTATTCTTGGCAACCTTTTTTAGGCATTCAATATCAAAAATTTGCCAGATTGGCAAAAATAAAAATACAAAATACAAAATCGGAAGAATAACAAAATGAATATATAAGGGTGAAAAATAAACATTTGTGTACTTGCGTCAAAAATAAACACTGTTTCATTTGTGTAATTATCTGATCAAAATAGCAAAAATAGGTCAAAATTACAAAACTAAGCTAAGAAGACATGTACTCAGATTCACTAATCTCACAAAACTAAACACCAAATTTTCTCCATAAGCCAGATGCAAACAATAAATTGCTAAAAATGCTTTTATTTTTAAATTTTTAGTTAATATTTAAATTTATGAAAATGTTCTAACTTCAGATAAAGTTGCCAGAGTTGAAACTGTTTAATAAGTAAAAATATTATTGGTCATGTTGTCTATCATTTTACTGTAATTTACAGCAAATTAGTTGGGAAATATCACCCATTTTACCTGCTTGGGGACATGTTTGAACATTAGAGAATTTTTTTCATTTTGTCTTATATATCTGTTTTGGATGTGGGGAAAAGTTTTGAATAACAATACACATTTGGCATATTTACAGATTAGCTTATATGTAGAAATATATATGTATGTGAATATAACTAATAAATCTTATAAAATTTATAATTGTTTTAAATGAGTATGAGCATTCTGATATTCTAAATGAATTATTCTACTTGTATATCTGACCCATATATGTGTCTCTCTCTGTGTGTGTGTGTGTGTGTGATAAAACCTAGTGTATAATGAGGGAGAGGGGTGCAGTTATGGCCAGGTGGTGTGGTGCATAAAGGGAAATGCAGACTATTTCTCCAACGAAAATATTTATTTCCATAATATTGGTTGGTCCACTTCATTCTAAAGATGAGACAAATGCAATAGCTCCTTAACAATTTATTCAAAAATCTCTCTGACATCGTGCATTCTCTTTTTGTTCATAATATCCTAAACTGGCTGCTAGAGCACTATAAAGGTTTAATTGGTAAGACCCCTTGCCAAGGGTGTAAACTGTAGGCCTAGTGATCAGCTTAGAGTAGAGGTAAAAAAAGGGGGAAAGTAGAGACCTGGTATTTTCATCCTTGATTGTAGATTTGATAACCCCTGAGAATTTTCTGGATCTGCAATTTGAGCTTTTAGCTGTAAATTTACTTCAGTACTTTTTATGTATCAGACTACACAACAGTATATTCCATAAGGGAGCATCTTTAGGGTTTTAAAAAAATGTTTACATTTATCTATAAATTTAGTTTACTTTTTCCTTATATATATATAAATATATAGAGAGACAGAGAGAGAGACAAAGAAGGAGACAGAATGACTGAGTGTCACTCTTATTGATGAAAGCATAAAAGTAAAATTTTTAAATTGTTTTTCTAAATTGCAGCAAATATACATTTTACTTTTACTTTAAGTAAAAACTTCAATATTTTATACTCAATTTGTTCATCAAGAAAATCCATATAATTAGTGCAATCACAAGAACAACTGATATGCCTTTTTTTTTTTGCCTGCAACTCCAACAGCCATAGGATTAATATTATAGAGAAGATTATTCTTTACAGAATTTCTGTAATATAGTTTATCTTTTTAAAACATTGTACTACTTGTATAAATGAATTTAATTTGAATTAATATTTAAAAGTGTTTTTTAAATGTTACTTTTTTCATTAATTCCAATTTTATCAAATTCTAGATGTTGATGAATGCAGTAGAACTAGTGGTATTTGTTCAAATGGAGTTTGTGAAAATATGATGGGATCTTATCAATGCACCTGTAATGATGGTTATAAACAAACTTCTCAACACACTAGTTGTGAAGGTAAGTTTATTTTATTATTGGCATTAACTTTTTTTTATTCTAGTTTCTCACTCACATTTTAAGATTAAACATTCAACATTTAACCATAGTGAGTATAGTGGATTTTTTCCAGTTACATTTTCTGAATTTCAGAACAATTCCAATGATGTTCTGCATGTTTAAGTGGAAAGGATGGAATATTCTTTGAATTCACCACGAATCTAAAATTATATTAAATTTTAAAGATAGTTTTTCATATAAAAAGTATAGCTGACAATTTATTTTTTTTCCTTCAAATAATCATTTCCATTATTTTCATTTAAAGTAATTGTAAAATGTATTTTCCATTTACTAAAATATGGAGAAATATATTGAAATCCTTCATTTTAATGCTTCCTTTTACAGATATTGATGAATGTTCCTCAAGAAAAGGTGGTTGTCAGTCTAACTGCATAAACACAGCTGGCAGTTTTAAATGTGGTTGTGATCCAGGATACAAACTTATGCCTGACGGATCAAGTTGTGAAGGTAAATTTATTTATTTTGGGTTATACTTAAATAAACATATAATCTCAAGCATGAATATTTTATACATTTTTATGTTGAACTACTTTTATTTATTATCTACTCTTTTTGAAAGTTAATTTGTTTGTAATTAGGAAAAAAAGGTTTATAACTCTGTAAATATTTATTGACCTTTTAATTAACATAAGTATATTTTTTTCTTTAACTTTATGTAACTGAAAATTTTAAAGCAGACATTGCCAACTCATTATTAACCTCAATGGAAAATTTTGCATTTGAGAGCTCTCTTATTGAATATCTTTTTCTGGTGTTTGTCTTTATAAGTGAACATGGTTAGTTTAAAATATATTATTTTATGGTGATATATGACATAGAGGAGAAAAAAAACTTCAAGGGGAACATAGTAAATTTTGCAACTTAAATATTCATAACAGCCTTTTTTTTTTTCATCATAAAACAAAAAGTTCAACTTCTTTTAGAATTAATTTTTACAAATTCTTTAATAAGTCTCTCTGACTTTTAAAAAAATGCTTAGTTTTGTCATTTCAAGTAATATATTTTTTAAAATACTATAAAAAATTGAACACCAAATGAAAATTTACTTATCTGCAAGTTAAATTTTAAAAATTGAACTTTTGTATCAGATCAAGTAAAATGTATGCTTTATGCTGTAAACTAAAACTTAAAGGTATTAAAAAAAATTTTTTTTTAATTAGAAACTGGAAAAACTCTTTTAAAATTTGAATATTTTTAAAGAATTTGCATCATTTGGCTATAAAATAAAATACATTGCTCATATTAAAATGATTTTAGTTTATGGAATAAGAATGATTATTAGCTTCTATTTGATACAAAAAATTATTTTCTAATTTACATATTACAACCAGATGTACTCAAACAAGTTATCTACAAAAGTTATTTTGTGAATAAGTTAATTTCTGTTGGGTTTTTTTTTTTCCCTTTAGGTAGATATATTTTGTTTTTATACAAATGTACTACTTCATATAACAAAATTAAATAGCTTTTATAAAGTCAAACCCTTAATGTTGTTCTAAGAAAAAATTTATCCTTAGCAGAGCAAAACTTTTACGTTGAATCAGATATAGGTTGTTATAATCAAGACTTTTCATGTCAAAAGGTATTGCATCCCCTTAAAACAGTGAACTGTTTCTTTGAGAAGATATTTTTTAGTGTTTATTTTTTAACTTGTATGGTTAAAAGTAATGTAATATAGGAGAATTTCAAATGAATGTGTAAAATATAAAATGATTTGGGTCTAAGTATAAGTTACTGCATATAGTAAACAGATATGTATTGACCCAAAATACATTTCAACTAATCTAGTTTTACGTTAAATTAATTGTAAGCCTGCTTAATGTGTGATTCCATTTTCCTGAAAGCTTTTGCTAGAATTAAATCATTATTAAAAAACCAGTAATTGATTTCTAATGTGTAGCTATATTATAACACAAAATGTTTTTAAATATTAGATTGATCAAATATTTTAAATATCATAGAAACAATAATAATTAAACTAATTTTTTTGAATGTGAAAAAACTAGAGGTGAAGTTATAAAATTATAATTTGTAGTTATAGTGTTGATTATTTGGAAATTATATAATTTCATTGATTAGATAACTAATTTGCATTTCAGTTAAGAATGAATGTATCATTTTTAGCACTCACAAAAAGTATGTGTTGTAATTATATTACTAGTAATTAGTCCAGAAAATTATTAGCAGTAATATTATTTTAGTATAAATGCTATTAGCTATGATACTTAAGTTGTTACATTATTTTCTAATACTAAAATTCTAATTGAATGCTTTAAATTTGAAAATAAAAACTATTTTTCTTATAATAAGATTTTTTGCTATATTATTTAAAGCAACATTAGTTTTAAGATTTAGAAGAAAAAAAAAATTATCTTTCAGATAAAAAACTTCCATTTTAAAATATTTTTAGGCAATCTTATTTTTTATGTTCACTTTGGGGGAAATAAGCATTTTCTTGGCATTATTTGATATCTGTGTTGTCATTATTTCATTAGTGTCATCCAGCATTTTTATTTTTATGCATGTTTTATTGTTACCATTCTAATAAATTAAAAAATGTGATAATTTTTTCTAATCAGATATTGATGAGTGTAAAGATATTCCCAATATTTGCAGTGGTGGCAAATGCACAAATTATGCAGGATCTCATACTTGCCACTGTACTGGTGGTTTAATGCCTTCTGGTGATGGAAAATCATGTATAGGTAAGTTATGCACATATGCATTTTTCCTTTCATTGTTTGTATTTATTAATTTTTCATTACTACGTAACTAAAGTAATCATTCTAATTTTTAGTTTGTGTAAAATAAAACTAACTTTATAGTTTAGTATTTATTAACAATTTTTGCAGATATTGATGAATGTGCACTGAATCCAAATGTTTGCCTTAATGGTCGCTGTGAAAACAATATGGGATCTTATGCATGTCATTGTGATTTTGGGTATTCCGTGAAAGATCATGAACAAGGATGCACAGGTAATTACTATTTTTTCTTGGAAACCGTTAAAGTACTTGCAAGGATTCTGAAAATCTGAAAATTATGAAAAAAATAAGTGTCCTAAAATGTGATTTCATGCCCTGAAAACAAATTAAAACTATTGCAATAAATACTGAGTTTATATTTGTAGCAGGCCAAAGAGTTTTATTTCACAAATGCTGAATAATTGGTGGAGTCATTAGTTCACAGGCTCCCCAATACTTTTTAACTTAACCATGCCCTCATACTGAGAAAGTACAATACAATTATTTAATTGTTCAAAAGTCATTGAATGACTAGAGTCACACTAAACACAGTCGCATGAATCCACCACTTCAGTTCTGTAAATATGGTCTTATAAACAGTCATGTCCAGTCAGACCCTTAAAAAGGACCACTGCAGTCTTTTTCAGAAAACTAGATACAGTTCTCTCTTCTCCCAAAATCCTCCATCCCATATTCATTGTACATTGAACCAAATCTTGTTTAAGAGTTTCCTTAAGATCAGATTAACAAACAATTTAACTGTATGAAATGAAAGAGGGCAGTTCATGCATTGATCTATCTAGGCTCCCTTTTTAACCAGTGTATCTGCATTTTCATTGACCAAAATTCCACAATGAGCAGGAATCCACTGGAAAGAAATTCCAGGTCAAAGAGTAGCTGCTACTCTCTGAGGTAGTAAATCTGTAGCTTTAAAACTTATTCCATAAAAATTTTCTATCCCTTTAGTCATTTTTATTATTTTTCCCCTGAGATATTAAATAGTTTTTAAAATTAATTTTAATGTGTGAAAGGATATACTCATAAGGTGTATTTAGAAGAGAAAAAAAAAAAGCAACTTTTCAGTGAGTAATTTATTATTTTTCCATTTCTTATTGTTGTTGTTATTTTTTAACTTAAATATTGCTATGTGATTTATTTAGTATTTATCCTCTGATTTCAACTAATTATTTTGACATATTATTTTTGCTATTTTTCTGTTAAAAAATGGCTAAATTTGCTCATTTCAAAATTGTCTTTTTTTTTCCTCATTATTTTTTCTTCATATTTTATTTCTTTATTATTAAATTTTAGTTTAGTATGCTTTAAACAATTTAGAATGTAAATATGTTTTTGTAAAATTGTGATAGATATAATGTATATTTTAAAATTATGTTTTGAAAATTTTAAAAAGTATGTTATGAAATGTGATTTGTAGCTAGTATTACCCCTCTACTTGTTATTAAAGCTTAACAGAAAAATTTCATATAGTTTTTTTATTCATATATCAGCTTATAATAATCAATATTTCAATTTCAATTTGTTATAAAAGGCTGTTTTAAAGTCAAGAAAAATTTCCATGGAAATATTCAAGTGTTGAACTTATATAACCCTATGGTGCTATTTTACTTCTATATTGGAAATGTACCTTTGTATTAATAAAAGAAATAAAGCAAGTTTTCTTGTTATATAACTTTTAAATTTATGTATTTTTGTATACTTCATTTATTTCTTTTTTATTTAACTTTTTAATGTTGTAAACAGTTTATTTAAATAGAATTAAAATTTATTTTTAATAACCAAAGAGAAAGACCTTTTTATTTGGTTTAAAAATATTGTTTAACAAGTATTTTAACTAATAAATATTTTCTTTTTCTGTATTGTTCTGTGTATCATATTTTATTCATCAAGAATACTAAAAATTAATTAAAGACATGATGAATATGTTCAGTTTAGTTGAACTTTAAGGTTTATATTTATAAATCTTAAATCTTATAACTTAGTTTTAAATACTTAGATTATACAAAAGCTTAATGTTTTTGAGATAGAGGATTATTCTTTTTCAGAATGGTATGCTAATCTATTTTTTTATTTCTTGTAATATAAACATGTTCTGATTGTCAATCTTCATTGAATTAATAAAAAATTTTGTGCTTTATTGTTTGTCAAATTTTTGCTTTATAGTATATTAAATTTTTCATTACCTTAAAGGAGGATAAAATTTAGAATCTACATGTACTGTACTTACTTTTAGATGACAATGAATGTGAAACAGGATTGAGTGAGTGTGATGAACATGCTGACTGTGTCAATACTCTGGGATCTTATGAATGCAGTTGTCTAGATGGATTTAGAGGTGATGGCTTTGAATGCCGAGGTAAGTTTCAGTAACTGCAGTTTAACTAGATCACTAAACTTAAATCTGTGTTACTATGCCATTAATTATTCAAGTCAAACTATGAATTAAAAATACATATATTTTTATATTTCTTTTATTATTAACATTAACTTAGCAAACCAAATTCAGTCCTTAGGAGAAGATCATACAAATTCTTGCTCATTTTCATCAATAAGGATATTAATTTTTTTTCATACTTATCTTCTTGTTCAAACTTTGATTGTATTTCATCCTGCTCTTAAATATTTTCAAAGTTCAAATCATTCAAAAACTGCAAAATTTCCCCTTAATCTTTTCTCAAATTCATGTGGCATATATATATATATATATATATATATATATATATATATATATATATATATATATTATAAGTTAATAGGAAATGCAAGAAAACTCAATACAGAAATTTTTGTAAAGTAACAAAGATACAGCAGTGTTTGTCACATTTGGATAAGTCATTATTTTACTAGTAATTAAGACACTGTGAGTGAAATAGTGTGAGCAAAACAGGAACATCTGAAATGTGCAAAACAAGCAGGGTTCATAGTCTAATAGAATGTTTAGTGTTAAATATTATTAAGCTGTCATGAAAAAATCTTTTTATTTCTATAAAAATTTTATTATATATGTTTTAAACTAAAATTATAAAAGATTGAAATTTTTCTTGATTTTTTTAAAAAATGCAAATAGGTAATGTATACTTTCTTTCCAGATATTAATGAGTGCCTTCGAGATAATGGTGGATGTGACCCTGATGCTGCTTGTATTAACACCATGGGATCATTCCAGTGCTCATGTGATGAGGGGTTCACTGGTAATGGATTTACTTGCCGAGGTATTATTTTCTCTTTTTTTAATATTTTGTCTCATTAGTAAAAAAAACTGTTGGTAAAGATATTTTTGTTACAATATGCTAATCCAGCATTGAAACCAAAATTAGGTCTTCAAAATAATCTATTGACATTATATAAGTTTCAGCTTTCACCATTCAATATATTTTGTTAAACATTTATACCATTTTTGAACTGGAAAAGAAATTATGCTTTAAAAAAAAACCTTGCTCTCTCTCTCTCTCTCTCTCTTTTTTTTTCTTTTTTTTTTTTTTAATTGCATATGAGATTTTATATAACCATGTAAAATTCTTTAATTTATTTATATACTTCACATATAGTTATATAGTCATTTTCCAGAGTTCAGCATTAATCATCAATATATGTCAATGCAATTAAATGCATATTATAGGTTTTCCCTATTTTATATTATTTTCTCAAGTGCAGCATTTAATTTTTGATTTTAAATATGCAGATAAAATTCTAGAACTATTTCAAATTTGTTTTATGACAGTATAATGCAGTTATTTGTATTTGTACTCTATACTAGTGCTCTGTTATTCTACAAGTTAAGTGAGAAATATTTTTACCATTAAAGGCCTGGCATAAATTAATAAGTAGTAAAGAAAGCCACATAAGTTGGTATACCCATATATATGTTCCCTTTTATGAAGAATTTATGCTATTTTGTAAGCAAAATCAAGTGCAATGTATTTTTCATTACAAATGCACATTTTTAAAATTTTGCTTATTGAGATTCATTCTCAAAATTGAAACATTTATGCTCCTTATGAATAAAATAGTGTTCATTTGTATTTGATTTTTTTCAAGATAGTTAAAACTGTATTGCAAAACAAACACATGATTTTGTCTTTTACATTCATAAGAGAAAAATCTAACTCTCACTATACATTAAATGTTCTGTTTTCTTCAATCAATTTCCTTTTCTTACAGTTTGACACTATAGAGAAAAATGACTTTTAAAATAATATCTTTAAGAGAGTATATTTTTATTGGAAATGCAATAAAACCATATGCTTGTAAAACCATAGAATAAGTAAAACAGTTACAGCCAGATTTTCAAGAAAGGTTTTTACAAGAATGGTTGGTAGTAGTAAAAGACGAAACTAATGCACAGATAACTGTAGATCATACCTCTGTGAGTTGTTAAGTGCAATGCATAAGATGTCTCTATTTTTGATACATGAAAACAGTCACATTACCATTTTGCACTAAATGCTGTTCTAACATTTGAAATATGCAATTGCCTCTTATCACCAGTAGTCACTCAAATTTACCTTTATACTGTTATTTATTTTTTCAATTTTCAAATTGTAGTAATCTATATAATTAAATATTAATACAAGAACTATCTTTTATAAAAGCTATACAAGAAACTCACAGAGGTCATATGCAGCTTCAAGGTGTATGTTCACTAATTATGTTCTATACTTTATTTAAATAGAAGTAACTATTTTTATTTCAATTTAAATAAAGATGATATTAATTCTTCATAATATTTCTTTCATTTCCACATTTTGGTCATTTATGCTTTTAAGGAATTTACAAATTCATTTTTATTATTTGATTTTGTGCTCCAAGATATCTGAAACTTCTATTTCAGATATTGATGAATGCAGTTTGAATCCCACTTTATGTGAAAATGGACAGTGTTTAAATTATGGTGGTAGCTACAAATGTGAATGTGATATGGGTTTTGCACCAGAGGACAGTGAAAGAACTTGTGTTGGTAAGTTTGATGTAATTCTTTTCAGTGTTTATTGTTATTTTTATAGGCTTTTTAATCTATTTTCTTTTATTGTGAGCCAAGCAGGTAAGATGCTGCCTTTGAGTTATGCACTCTAATAGTTCAAGTCTTTCTGTTGTTTCATCAGTGTTTGTAACTATTTGGAATTAACTTACTTTAAACTATATATTTCAGTCTAAGCTGTATATTTTAGTCATTGTATTAAAAAATCTCCATAGTGCTTAAAACAAACAAAATAAAATTTTAGATCATATAAAACTTTTTCTAAAGGACTCTCTTAATATTGATTTATATAAATATTGATTGATTTTGTGAATATTTTTAAACATTTTAGATTAAGTTTTAGAATATTTTTTAGAATAAAATATTCAATAAAACTTTGTTTAGTGTATTATTAATACTATCCCTCAAATAATGCATCTAAATCATGTAGCCTAGGGACAATATGTTCACCAAAATATAGAGAAAACCAAAGAATTCTCTAAACCTAATTTTCAAAATAGATTTAAAATTATTGCAGAAAATTAAATTGTAACGATAATAAACTTTTAATAATCACCTTATACTCAGATAAATTTCAACTTCAAGAATAAAACATTCTTTAATTTATTTTTGATTTACCTAAACCAGTAGCTTAATTCCTTAAAGAGCTGTAATGAAACTTTCTTTTTTATATTTTTATAAATGGATCCAAATAGTTTCTCACTTTGTAATGTCATGATAATTTACATGGCAATTAAAATGTATTATTGTTGCATTTTAGATGTTGATGAATGTGCTTTATTCCAAGACAATTGTGCATTTGGTCGATGTGAAAATAGCTTTGGCCAGTTCAGATGTATTTGTGATACTGGATACCAACTAGATTCCACTGGAGGCAATTGCACAGGTATTGCACTGAATTGTTTTCAATTTGGCTGTGATTTTTTTAATCAGTGTTTAGTTCTATTAATATGTACCTTGTCTTTTTATACTTCTTTCAGATATCGATGAATGTGAAAATCCACAAATTTGTCAGTATGGAACATGTGTAAATACCATGGGTTCTTTTGTTTGTGAGTGCCCTCCAAATTATTCTCTTGCTTCAAATGGGGCTGGTTGTGTTGGTAAGTATTTTCTTTCTACTTAAGTAAATTTATATGTAGTGTTAGACAGTATAAAACCTTTCTATGTATTCCTTTACTTTTTATTTATCTGAAGAACTGTGTTTTGCTGAGATCACATTTTTTTTTTGGGGGGGGGTGGAGTAGATTATCTATACTATGAAGTTCTTGGCAATATTAAAATATACCACCTCAATCTCCAAATGAATAAAGATTGAAGACATGATTTACAATATCAATTTAAAATGCTTGTTCTAAAGTCTGATCCAAACTTCACCAGAAAAAAGAAATGAGGCTGAAAGTCAATCTCACCTTACAGCTGTGAGTAAATATGTGTCGCCTATAAACTAGGTGAGAATCTTGGTGTTGATACGATTAAAACAATTTAAGAAATGTATTTACACCTTGGTTTTGTTATCTCACATTCTTTCTAGTAAATCGTCAGGATAAAATTTAAATTCTTTCAAAACCCCGTTGCATTATTTAAAATTTAAATTAGATCAAAATTATCATATTTATAAAACATTATGTGTGTGTAGTAGAACATATTCCAATTTTGCATATACAAAAGTTTTAAATTGGTTTCTGTTTGAAGTTTTACAAGTTAAATTTTTTATGTGAAACGATGTATTTAAATTGCTGTAGAAAATTTTGCATATGAAAACAAAGGGAAGATGAACATTTTAAAGCTATATTTCTGCACTATTTATTTAAATCTGTGATAGACAATATAGGACCTCTTAATAGGAGGCATCTCGTTTTTGAACTATAGTTTGCCTATCACTGCATTATATGTTAATTGTGTAATCATTTCATAATATAATTTTTTTATCTTTTCAACTAATTTTATTATAGATCTGAGGCAAGGTCAGTGTTTTCTTGATGTCACTGCTGAATATAATGGCAGAGGTATCTGTAGTACAGAATTGGGAGAAAGACTTTCAAAAGTTACTTGTTGTTGTTCTCTTGGGAGAGGATGGGGTCCTACATGTGAAGTTTGTCCTCGTATTAACACAAGTAAGAATTATCTTATTTTGTTGTAATCACTTTGACCTTAATTCATTTGCTTTTTGCATTCATTTGCTAATTCATTTTCTTTTTGTTTATGTATTATTAGCTAAAACACCTAATGTTGCTCAGACATATATATATGAAATAAGTGTTTTTTTACCTATTACATATTTAGAACTATATCCATGTTGAATATAGAGCAGACATTAGGCTGTAAAAGAAAACAGCAAAATTTGAAAATAAAAATGTTGAGTTTATTGAGACAATCTGTCTTTGGTGCTCCATTACAAAACTTTATACATTTGTTTATATAATGATAAAAGGGAGCCAACCAATCACAAAAGTTGTAACTTTAGCTATATAATTCCCTGAAATTTATTTTAGAATATAATTATAATTAAATTGATTAGTTCAGTTAAAATATTATTACATATCCATGCTACATATATTATTCTAAATTTAATAAGTTCCTCAAAGGGCCACACAAACAGGGCACTAAGCTCAGCTGTGTGACAATAAATACTCTGGTTTGATATTACACAGCTTATAAACTATCTACCTCCAGACAAGCTTGACACTAAGAAAGTTATAAAAAACTTTATTCCACCCTCTCAATGGAATATTTCCTCTTAACATCCCTCTCAGATTAAAAAGTCATCAAGGTTTAAAACTCTTTGCACCTCAGTTTTGGACTTTGGAGCAAGAAATGAACTCTGAGGGCCAATAAAGAAAAGATCTGAGAAATAGGCATACCTCTGCAAGAGCCTGTAAAAAGTTCTAGATTAAGAAACTGAAAGAACATAAAGGGATATTAATCCATGCATTGAAAAGAATTAGTTTGCTCTGAACCTCTCATGAAGTCAGAGAGTTTCTTTTCTTGCACAAAATCTGAATGATATGCCTCATGCCAAGAGATGATCTGGTCCTGTTGTTTTTAACTTATGTCAACAACTTTACCCCAATGAGCTATTGGGTTATATGACAGCTCTCGAATATTGATAACATATATACACAGTGGTACCTGACCATACAAGTTTTTAATTTTATGTCAGTTTTTGTTTTAAATTACAAATAAAAGTTAACTTTGAAGGAAACAGAGAAATATAGGTAACAGAGAAAAAGAAAAGTGAGGGTGGGTTCTTTTAATGTATTTTAGCACATTTTATAGAGAAAGTTTGATTTAATATATTTGATTTACAAAGACTATCTTACACAAAAATAAATAACCAAACTCATAAGTCAAGGTACCACTGTGTATATATATATATATATATATATATTATATATATATATATATATATATATATATATATATATATATATGTGTGTGTGTGTGTGTGTGTGTGTGTGTGTGTGTGTGTGTGTGTGTGTCTATATATGTAACTAATATTTGTTTTACATGATTAAATACAAAAGCATTTGGGCCAAATGACCAAGATCATATCTATGGACAGAAAATACCCTGTGATGAAGTGAATAGAGGCAATTTTAATGTTAATGATATTTTTTCTCTATCAAAAATAGGCTTAAAAAGTTGAGTGAGTCTGAAGCAAACTGTGTGAACTTGTCTAAATAACAAATTGTGTGTGTGTGTGTGTGTGTGTGTGTGTGAGAGAGAGATTTTGCCTGAAAATGCTAAATTAAGAAAATTTATAGTATGCCTTTTGATTGCTATTCTTTATACAAAGCAATATTGAAAATCCATGCTGTTTTATTAATTTTAATTTTTAACTTTAAAAAATACCTTGTATTCTACTTCTTTTTAGAATTTTACTATTTCATAGCTGTGAACTTCTTAGCATACAAAATATTCTGGCTAAATTGTTTATTTTATTATTATTATTATTATTATTATTTTACTGACATTTTTCTGTGTTTTAACAAGTATACTCATGTTTTTAGTTATACACCCAGAAATGTTTATTGTAAGCAAGTATTATGGCTGCTTAACCATGTATAGTTGTATATTTAGCTTCTAATTTGGTAAAATTAATTTTGCAACTAAAATTTTGAAAAATCCAGAAAAAAAGCCAACTAAAACTAAAGTATGACTGTCAAAATTGCTATTTACTAAAAATAGTAGAAAGTTTTATGATTATGTTGATTGTAGATGTTAGTTCAAACTTTCTTATATTATCAATGCTCTTATTCTATTTTTGTTTTAAAGTAATAATTATATATGCAACTTTTTCCTAACATTTCAATTTTATTGTTATTTACAAATGAATTAAATTTATTTGACGATTTTTGTATTAAGATATAACTCTTTATGATAGATAATTTAAAGTTATTTTGAAATTATCTTTTTCTAGCTGACTACAATCAGTTGTGCCCTGGGGGTACAGGCTTCAGACCTAACCAGATAACTGTTGTTTTAGAAGGTAAGAAATTATTAAGTTATAAGGTTTATTTTACTATATTTGAAATTTATGCACTAAATTTTCACATTATTTTTTGTTTCTAATGGTAAGAGGAATATTTAAAAAAATAATTGAAATAAGTTTTTAATTTAAATTGAAGATGCACAAACTTTAAGGTCTGTAGATCACTGCTATATCTATCTCACTGTTATATTCTGTTAGAAGAGAAAGGATCCTTTCTCAATAACAAGTAAAGTAACTTTTGAGTAGGAAAAAAAAACTTAGTGCTTAACTTATACACAAAGCAAGAATAGCTGTGCTAACAGATCAAAAATTTTTCTATTCATAATTTTGCAAATAATACAACTATTCTTAGTTTACATTTACTGTTTGGCACATTTATACTGTATTTTTGGGATTTATAGATAGTAAAATGTATCATAGTTATCAATTATATAGCTTGCACTTTTATATTATTTTTTTATACTAATGAAGAAAAATAATATAAAAAGCAGAAGAAAATTAACTTTTAACTTTACATTTTTACCTAAAATTTTTCTGATTAAAACTACTTTAAAAACTATTCTATATATATTAAGAAATATCTGACAAAATTTATCATATACAACACAACCTAAAAAATACAAAATTACAATCTTATGTATACATTAAAGCTCTATTGCCCAAAGTAAGCTATTTCACAAAACATTATAAAAAAAAAATCTTACATTTAGCATTGTATAAAATTTATGATTTGAATAAAATATTTCAAAAATCAATTGGAGAAAAAATTGTCTTGTTTTGATAGCCTGCTAGAAATTGCTAGCCTGTATGTACTAATACAGGCTAGCATTTTCTAGTGTAAAAGTATCACAATTACTTAAGACACTCTGAGAAAATTGTACCCATTTATAATGTATAACAAATGTATGTAGTCGGGAAGGTAGAACTTTTATGTTAGTATATGAAGAATGCTTTTAAACTGTTTCATCAAAATTTATATTTAAGTACCTTTTATATACAGACATAGATGAATGCAGAGAATTCAATAATGTGTGTAAAGGTGGACGATGCTCTAACACATTTGGTAGTTTCACTTGTATCTGCCCAGATGGATACACATTGGACTCTACACTAAGAAACTGTGTTGGTATGTAATTTTTCTTCACTGTTAAACACTTGTCAATTATAACAACATATATTGAAACAGGTTTTAAACTGTTTATTTATAATTTTTTTCTTTTCAAAACAAAATTTTTTTAAATAAAAATTCTATAGATATTTGTTTTTATCATCTTGTTTAACAAACTTAAATAAAGCAAAATTACTGTCACATAATGATTATGATAGTATATATTTTTATAAAATTTCATTTAAAACTGCAAGTAGCTTCTAATGTATACATCATGAAATATTTATGCTCCTTAAAAAATTATATATCAGGGTTTGAGTTTACGCACTATAGTATTGTGCAAATTTTTATAATGGGACACAACTTCAGTAAAATCTCTCAATGTTTTTTGCTACAGGACCTATATTTTCCTCATTAATTTATCCCTGAGACTCAGATTATAGGTAATTCAGTTTAAACCTTATATGTGTGTGTGTGTAATGCCATAAATTTTAATCTGTTATGGGGCAATTGCACATAAATAATGCTAAAAAAATATCCAAGATACAATACATTAAATAATAAGCCAAAAGGTATAGTAATTCATGCAACTTGAACAGTCAGGGCCAAAAAATCTTATATTTTTAGAATATAAAATTCTTGATCACTTAGTATTTAAACATGGCTTCTTAGCCATTTTCAAATATGCCACAAAACATTGTAAATTTGCCCCCATGCTGCAACTATGTAAAAAAAAAATGGATAAAAGAGTTGATGAAAGAGAAAAGCTGAAAAAACAAATAGGGTCTCATAACTTTAGAGCTTAATAAAGATTGTTAAAAAGTGACAATCTAATATTTATGTCTGTATAGCTTTACAGCTAAGAATTCCACAGACAAATTGTTGTCTCATACTATCTTTTAAGTATGAATATATTTCTACATTAAGATAATAAAAGAACATAAGAGTTTGACAATTTGTTATGCTTTTTTTTTTCATTACATATATATATTTGGTTCAGCTAAAATAGTAACTTTATTAGAAAGAATGATAGAATGTCTGTCAGTTTCTTTATTTGTTTGTTAAATTATATTAGACTCAGCTGTTGTAATACTACAATTATAAATTTAATAACAATTTCAGATATATGTTCAGATTTAATATTTAAATTGTAAACATTTTAAAAATTAAATTGCTTATAAATTTTAATTTTTTATCTTAATTTATTATTTTCAGATATAAATGAATGTCGTATTAGGCCTGATATATGTGGACCTGGCACATGCCTTAATTCTGAGGGTGGTTATTCTTGTGTTTGTCCACCAGGTTTTGTTCAAATTTCTGGAGGTTGTGTTGGTAAGTTACTTTTTCTGAGTACTTTAATTAAAGATAAATTGTTTAATAAAACTCATGTTGAACTTAATTTTTCATTTTTTATTATATATCGCCTCACTTTAGTTAAAATTTTTCAGTGTTTAAGTATAAAGATTTTTTAAAATTTATTTACAAAATGTTTTTAAAAAACTGTAAAACTTAAGACAAATTGTTAATGAAGACTACAGCTAATACTTCATGTTGCTACTCAGTTCTTTTAAACAAGTTTAAAATATAATTTTAAAATAAAATAGAGAAATAAATGCTGGTGTTACTTTTTAAATTCTGCTACATATTATATTTGTGTAAAATAAAATTTAAAGATTTCCATTATTTTTAACAGACTTATATTAGTATGGAAAAATAAAATGTAAAACAGTTACATATAATTGCATATTAAATTTAAAATCTTCATAGTGCTTTCAAATACTGTATATTTCCAAATATAATTCTATCTGTGTATAAGCCAAGAGTGCAATTTTTCTTCAAAAATTTACTTAAAATTTAAAACTTTACATATGCCGAAATAAAAATAAAAATTGCAGTAACATTCAAATATGGCACCAAGAAGCCAAAAATGTTGCCAATCAGGAGAATTATTTTCCAGTTAAACTGCTGTAAGTAAAAGTCTAGATCAACTTTTCTCAAAGGGCCTCAGCATCCAAATTAAATACCACCTAGGTAGAGGATTGGTCAAACCTCGAGATAAATATAACAACATCTTTTAGCATAATTCAACAGTGACAATGAAGAACAACTTAAACTTAAATTTTTGAGTAACTTCATACAGTTTTGATTAATTTCACAATTTTATACTGATTTTTCTAGATAACTACTGTGGCACTCAGTTTGAGATACATTGTTCTAGACCATGCAGCCAATATTTTACTTATATTATTACATTTTCATATTAAAATTTTTTGCAAATTTTATTTAATTTTTGTCATTATTATTTTTTTTAATTTCTGTTTTAAAAAAAGTTTTGTTTATTTTTGCCAATTTTGTGAATTTTTGTCACCAACAGCAAAAACATCACCAAGAAGGCAATATACTACATTTAATCCATGGATTTATATATAAGCTGACCCCTACTTCATGTCTATAAAAAAACCTCAAAAACTTTCAGTTTACATGGAAATATACAGTGTTTCTAATTGATTATGTTAGAAAACAATTTCTTTTCATTTGTACTTTGCATATTTGGCCGTAGAAAAGCATATAGTGTCCAAAACCTGGCACTGAAATTAAGCATGTGTAATGATTTAAATTCTATACAGTTAAAGGAATTTTCTTTTCCCTTGAGAATTATTTTATAAGAGCATATGTTTATTGATTATTGATTGATTATTTTGTATGATGATTCAAATTCATTTACATTTTATCTGAAAGTATTTATGTATACATCAAAATGTAGTACTAACTTGAATTCATTAGGAGTAGAATGTTTAACTTGTTTTCCCTTACAGATATGAGAAAATCTTTGTGCTTTAGGCAAGCGTATAACACAACGGCAAGATTCCCTCGCTTAGTGTGTGAGCATCCTATGATGTCTAATGAAACAAAACTTACCTGCTGCTGCTCTGTAGGTCGTGCTTGGGGAGATCCTTGTGAACCATGTCCAGCTGCCAACTCTGGTTTGTTTCTGCAGATTATAAAATTTTTGCTTTTGAAACCAAATGGATAATTAAGGATATACTTTTTTTTTTTTTTACAAGAAATAATTGTTAAAAAGGTTATTAATGTTATGAGCTTAAAGGGAATATACTTAAATAAACTTACCATAATTGTTTAATCAGTTATCCTTTTCAATACAATAATTAAGTTATTTACCAGGATTGGATATTTTATTCAATGATATTACTTTGTAAATTTTATTTTTACCTATCCTGTGATGGCCATTTACATCTTTACAATAAATGCTTTCAGGTTTGAATTTTGTTTTTAGTTAAAAAATATTTTGTCTTGCTAAAACATTTTAATAGTTTCAACTAGAAAGCTTACTTTGAGTTTTATTTAATTTTTCAAAACAGTTTGGATTTTAGGACACATATTCAAATATCTTTAGATCATGAATATACTTACTTTTTTTAAGTTAAAACCTGAATCAAACATTATCTAAAGTAATATGTTTGAAGCCAATATTTTAAAATGACCTTAAAATTATTTATAATAACAATATTAAAAATCAGAATAAACAAAAATGATTTTTATGTTGGACATAAGCATATGTTTTACTGGAACGTCACATGGAAGAGGAATCTATTTTGAATAAGTATATTCACATAAGTATAGTCATCTTTCCAGGAAATCAGGAAATATATCTTTTAAATAGAATACAAGGATCTTGGGGAACATTTTGTAAAATTTGAATAGAGTAAGATAAAATTTTATGTACTATTAGTAGTACACCAGACCTAAAAGTGTTAAATTATTTTATGTACTGATACATAAAACCTAATATTTTTTAAACTGTTGTTGTTTTTTACCATGCAGTATTTAAAACAATACCACAAATTATATATTCTACCAAGTTTGAGAATACTTTACACTAGAACCACAGGAGGGGTCATTTTGACCCAAAAATTATTTTGTGTTTTCTTAACAGATTTTTATATATATATATATATATGTATATATATATATATATATATATATAGAATAGCAGAAATAATATAATACTCATTAAAATATATTTTCAAAATTTATCCTTAGAAATATTTTTATAAAAATTTATATTATTTTATTAATATCCGAAAAGAATAAATCTGTTTAGATAACATGAAATAGTTTTTGAGTCAAAATGACCTCTTCCATGGTTCTAGTGTTAAGAATTTTTGGCAGAATTTAATACTTGACCAATACTGTCTTGAAATCTGCCCAGGACTAAATTCTTATAGGTAAAATTTTTTTATTATTTTTTCTTGATTATTATGATTTTACTTTTAGTTCTATTTATCGTATTTTACATACTCTGATTTTAAATTACAGAAGAATACATGAAGTTATGCACCCCTACCCCAGGAACATATGTCAATCCTATGACAGGTTCTGTTGATGGTGAGTATAATTTTGAAGATATGTAACAGATAGATTGTTTTACATTAGTAGACTTAAATTAGAAATTGTAAGAATAATTATTAGATTAATATCTCTTAGTTATTAAAATTTACTTTTTAAATGCTGCTGTGGAAAGGTTGGAATACTCTATGTAAGTACCTAAAGTATTATTTGACATAAAGTCTATACAGTAGATGGATCATAAACTTAAATTAAAAATTCATTTTATTAACTTTTCTTCATATGTTTATTTAATTCATTTTAACCTTTAAGGAAGCTAATTTTTTATAAATTTAATCAAATATGTAAGTCTTGTAAAAGATATATGTATATCTGAAAATGGTATAATAATGGCATAATATTTGGTAATTTATTTAATAAATATTTCACATTTATAAAATATCAATAGCATTACTAGATATATAAGTAAAAATGGAAATAAAATATTTTATTTATGTATAAAAGTATGTCTTTAAAATGGCCTTCTATATTAATTTTTTTACTTATAAAACTAAATTTATTACTGTATCTAAGTCATTCACCCTATAACTGTAGAAAAGCATAAATTAATTGGTAACCACAAGGTAGTTTTTTCCATTTTTAATCCATCATTAATATTCTTATTTTAAAATAAAAACTTAAGTCTTTGATAAAACATTACATAAAATAAATATTATCATATTAAGAAAAATTTGCATTTGTACTTATGTATGTGTAAAATTGGTTACATAAATAGAAAGATGTCTGTGACATTATTTGTTTGGCATGCTTTAAAATTGAAGGAATATATTTCTAGATGTGGATGAATGCAAAACTGGAGTTTGTGAAAATGGCTATTGTACCAATACTATTGGAAGTTTTGTATGTGAATGCTACAATGGATACCGATTTAACTCCTTTATTAATAAGTGTGAAGGTAAGAAGCTATTTATTTTCTCTAAATAAAATTGTAGTTTTACATTTTCTTCCCTCTGCTTTAATGTAATTTATAATTCCTCAATTGTAGTGTAGAGCCATTTGTATGGAAGGAGTAAGCATTTTGTTTTTTTCTTCACATGTAAAAACATTCTTAAAGGGACTTTTATAAACTAGAATATATATAGCTCAAGTCCATTAGTCTTGCTTTATCTATCTATATAAATAAAAAGATAGTTTCAAGCCTGTTTGTGTGCGCATCACACAACTACAGAGTGGATCAAGATGCAGGTTCTTTTATCTTGTTTTTAATAGTTCTGGTATCAACTTTGGATTTAAGTATTATCTAAATTGGAATTAGCAGGAATAATGTCAATTTTAAGTGATAATTTATCTGAAATGAAAACAGCCTGAAAATAATTTTCAAAAGCCTATGATATAGTTGGTTAGGTAAACTCAGACCAAAAGTCAGGCTTGCAGTTACTAGTTTATAAAAAAAGTGATAATCTTTTAATTATTAAACATACTAAAATATATTTCATAAAAATAAAACTGAATTTCTTGTACAATACCAAGAATTTTTTATATTACTTTTATTTATAAAAATGCAGTTAAATTAATATTTAAATCCATAAAAAATTTTATATATACTTTTAGAATAAATGCAGTCTAATTTTAATAAATGTTTTTATTTTTTACAGATATAAATGAATGCATTGAATCTCCTGGGGTTTGTCAAGGTGCTGCAAGTTGTATCAATAACATTGGTAGCTTTGAATGTCGATGTCCAGATGGCTATAAACTAATGCCTAATGAAAGAGAATGTTTAGGTATTTAAACATAAAACCTTAATTTACGAGATATTATACACTATTATTTTTAAATGTGAAACATGTGCAAAGGCATTATTATCTAAAGTACTTATTTCACCCTTTGACTCTGTATAAAATTTATGCAAAAAGTATTTACTTTTGTTTTTCTTTTAGATGTCAATGAATGTGCAAAGAATGGCATGTGTGATAATGGTGTCTGTAAAAACCTAGATGGAAGTTTCATATGCACTTGTAACAATGGATTTTATTTGTCTCCATCTGGCGAGCATTGCTTAGGTTAGTCTTATAACTACTAGAAACATAATTATTGTCTATTTTAGAAGCTAGAAAAAGGATTAAATAAAAATGTGCATGTTTTATGCTTTAAATTGTTTTTTCATTATTAGTATATATGAAATTAAAAGCTCTTAAAATTCATTTTGGATACCAAATGAATTCACTTGTGAAAGATCAAGAATAAAACATATGTACACAGTATCATATTTACCAATTGAACTTTAATAATTTGCATAGACCATGCTTAATATTTTACAAAATGCTTAAAATTGATAACAGATTTTATTTTTGCAACCTTTAATATATGGAGTATTATTCCTTTATTATTCCTTAGTTATATGGAGATAATTAATTTTAGTTAATAAAACTAATTTTAAATGTAGATTTAAAGAATATATCTTATTTATTGTTGAGCATTTAGTTTTATTACATATACATAAAATATCATGAATATTTTATCATTTTTCTTTGCTGTAGATATTTATGGATTGCTCATAAACGTGAAATTTATTTTATGATGTTATGTCAATGAATGATTTTCTGATCATTCATTGACATTGAGTGTGTTTTATTTTATTGCATGTGTAAAAATGTTATGAATACTTTAAAAAAATTCTTCAACAGATGTTGATGAATGTGTTCGTAGTCCTGGAATATGTTCCAATGGTATTTGCACCAATGTTCTTGGATCTTATCATTGTGACTGCAATCCTGGTTATCAAATATCACCAAATGGAGATTGTTTTGGTAAGTTTCAAAATTTATTATTTTTGAATAATTTAAGAATTAGGATATTAGATCTTCTAAATACTTGTACAGAATTTACTAAATACAATTTCAGTATTTTAATGTTATAATTTTATTTTTAATCTACTTGAATATTTCAAAGTTGAAATATTTTTGTTTAAATAACACCTTGAGGAATAAATTAAAATATTTAAGTATGAAGAAACTTTATTTATTCTTCATTGTTGTTTCTATTTAAACTGGTATATAAATCACCCATAGTAGTTACTTATATGTGATGATTTTATATTGTTTATATATGTGAGTAGTTGTGTGAAGAGAGGGAAATAGAATGAGACAGACTGTAAAAAGAATTTTCAATGCATCAAAGATGATATAATCTTTTGTACATGGCTCTATGATTTTTCTCAAAGAACCTAAACCAAATTAAATCTGTTATTAAAACATATGTGATATAAAATACCAAAAATTGAGAAGAAAAAATGAATTAAAGATTTGTGTTTGGTTGATGTTTCATTAGATACAAATTTTTGTATTTCCTGCATTGACCCTAAAAAGTCTGATGAGACCATTTCATAGTTTGTTGGAGATTATAGTGTTTTCTTTATTTTCCTTTGACCTTTGTTGTGTTAGCATTAGTTAAATAAAAAAAAACCAACAGTTGTATACAAAATTGGAGCTGAATATATATATATATATATATATATATATATATGTCGTGGTCCAGTAAACACACTAGTAAATATATAAATCAGTCCACTCTCAAGTAATTCTTTTTCTTCTCTTTATTAATCCACTTCACACGCTACTCAACAATGGCGTCTCATATTGGCGCCTACCTGCTAACAAAGGCAGTTTTTACTGCTTCGAGGAGCCACAGGTCTGCCTATAGTAATTGCTTATCGCTCTCTGCCCATATCACTGCACGTGAGCCGTATTTATGGGACTAATAACACGAGGCGCGTTACTCCCATTAAAAGAATCTCTAATTAAATCTCTTAAATTACTCTATATTTTAAATCCTGACATATATATATGTGTGTGTGTGTGTGTATATATTACATTTTAATTGTACTTGTGAATCAAATTTTACAAATCACTATTACAATTTTGATGATTAATTACTTCATAGTGCCAATTCTATTTAAAGAACTTCTTCTTAGGTAAATTAGTTCTTGTTATATAGGCATAAGTGTTAAAAATACTGTGTTATAAGATTGAAGATAGATTCAATTTATTTCTCCTTAACTATCATAGTTTTAAGTTTAAGTTTTAAATATTAATTTTATAGTCTTTTATTTACTTATAAAAATTAAATTGGTTACATTATTTTTTTCATTTTTCTAATCTTTTAATATTTATATATGTTATATAAAAATTTCTAGATTCTGTATAGTTTCATTAATATTTTATCATTAGTGATCCATATTGTATTGTGGTTAGCATTTTGTGCTTTCACGCAGTGGTCTGCAGCAGTCTTGCAGTTCTATTCTTAAAGAAATCATGGGTCTATTTGTGAGGTGATCCTTCATAGGTAGTTATGGGGGACTGTTTATATGTTTCTCCTATAATAAAATGGTCAACAATCCTGTGATGTTACATGGGCAAATGGTGAACAAAAGCAAATGTTCCTACATAGGAGGGAGAGATCATCTTATTGATATATTATGTTTCTGCATATTCAAATGCTAAATTTTATTCACATTTTCTGTTAATTCTCTTTTCTAGATATTGATGAATGTAGGACACAATATGGTATATGTAGAAATGGCCGTTGTAGAAATTTAGATGGTGGTTTCACTTGTCAGTGTCAAAATGGCTATATTCTTAGTGAAGATGGACGTAACTGCATTGGTAAGTTTAAAATTTTCTACCTTGTTTGGTAAAACTCTCAATTCAATTTTTTAAATAGAAATTATTTTCTTTACATTGCAGAAGAAAACTTTTTTTTAATTGGTTTATTTTCTAAAAATGTTTGGAAAATTATCATAATGCTCTACTCTTATTGCTTTCTGTTATAGATATAAATGAGTGCTTAGAAGATGATATTTGTATTGATGGTACATGCAGAAATTCTGAAGGTTCATTTCAGTGCACATGTAATGATGGATACAGATTATCTGTTGATAGAAGGCGCTGTGAAGGTAATGAAAAATCCTTTCATTCTAAGTATCTATTGTACCAAAAAATCATGCTTTATGATTTAAATTTGTAGATTTATGCTTCTTCCTAGTAGTATAATAATTGTAACTTAAATATCCTTTTGAATTTTTTAATGGTTTATGTAATTTTATTGAAAGTTTTCATGAAATTTATAAATATATTTTAAAAAATTATATGTAATTTTTTGTTGCAGATATTGATGAATGCAGGACTATTCCTTTTATATGTGATGGTGGTTCTTGTACTAATGAAAAAGGCAGTTACAAATGTTCATGCCCTAAAGGATTTAGACTGTCATTTGATGGCAAAGAATGTATAGGTAATAAAAAAATATGTTTGTTAAGTTTCCCTCCATTTCTTAAGAATGAATTTAATTATGACATAATTTAATTTAAAGAACTGTTCAATATTTTATTTTTCAATTTTTTGTAAAAGTTCATTTAAAACTTCTATACTTGTAGGATTAAAAAAATGTAAGGTTATTATGCAGGTTTTGTATTATATATTTCTGTGCATCATAAATATTTGAGTGCTTTTCTGTATAGTGATGATAAATAAGCATTATAATTTAATATTAAGAATTTTATCAAAATGCAGGTTAACATCAAATTTTTATAATAATAAATTAAAAATAAATACTAAGATTCAACTGCACTGTTCAAATTTTATTTTATTTTCAGTCATATTTATAAATGAAATTGAAATAAACTATAAAATCAATTCAAGTAATCTTAATTCAAGTAATTTAAGTTAATAAATTTAATTTTAACTTCTATTTAAATAATTTTGAAATTAAAACAAGTTCTTTTTTTAAATCTCAAAATATTTTGGCTTAATTAAGCTTCATATGAAATGAATAATATATTTAAATGTATAGAAATGTAAACAAAGTTGGTAAATGTAGGCAGAGTTTCTAAATAAAATCAGTGGTAATTTATAACAATGCATTTAATCTCTAAACAAGTATTATTGTTGCAATTGTCTTTTTGAATATGTATTTGATGAAAATATTTTATATAAATTTTTTTAAGATACACTTTTTTTATTTCTTTATGCTAAGCAGAAGAACATGAATCAAAGGTTTTGATCCCTTTTAAGCATTTATTTTATCATAATTTGAATGTTTTCTCTGTAATTAGATATAAGACAGAACTTTTGTTTCGAAGAATATATAAATGGTATTTGTAGAAGCCCTAAATCTTCCAATATGACCCGGAAAGAATGCTGCTGTATGAAAGGATCAGTAGCCTGGGGAGCTGAACCTTGTGAACGATGTCCAGACCAACGATCAGGTAATTCAATTTACGCAAACGTTTTCAATAGGTAATGTTTCATTCTAGATCCAAGTAGATGATTGTGATACTTTACAATTATTTTTTAAGTTGTTTTGTATCCTTTTAATTAATTTTGTAAATTAAATACATAATTGCTACACAAATCTAATCTATTTTAATAGGTTAATGGAATCTAATATATAAATCACTTACTGTGGATGTATGTAAACACAATTGTACATAAACAGTACAACCTACAGGCATAAAATTTGGTAAGGGGCTTTTAGTGACAGTATTAAAAAATTTATGAGCCCTTTTTTTAAATTTCGAATTAGTTAAATTTAATTTATATGCAATCATGTCTATGTATGTCAACACTAAATATTATATGTATGTTTAGTTTTGACATGTGAAACATTACACATGTGTAAACATTATAATATGCTTTCATTTAAATCTAATTGGTATTCAATCAATTTTATAATACTTTTATACTAAATGTTTTATGAATAACAAGATGTACTTTGCATGATTTATTAATATATTGTTATTTAAGATACATTCAATATACAAAATTTCATCTCAATTAGAATTTAGAAATTTGTGTTCATATTACTTTTGGGCTACTGTGTCAATATTTTGTAACTTGTGTTGTAATAAATCTTTTCATTTTTTGCACATTTATGATCTAGATCACACTTTTTAAACATTCACAACAAAACATAACACCAAATGTTTATGAGTCCTATCTTTTTTCATTTGTTTTGTAATAGTTAGTGTAATTGGTCTTAACACTAGTTTAAAGAACTAAAATTTTAGAAATTAGTAGGCATAATACAATTAAGTTTATATAAATTGTAAAGAAATATAAGTAACAAACTCTTTAAACTGCCTAGGCTCATTTATCAATATTGAAGTGGCCTAGATGATAATATTAAATCAAAATAAAACACATATTATTTGAATGCTACAAAGATGTAGATATTTATCAATATTCAAAGGAACATCAAACTTCTAATTTGTATCACAAATGTAAAATCAATATTATTGTAAGAAAATGTGTATTTTCTGTGCTGGATTTTTCAACTATGCTTGCTCAGTCCAGAATTCTGGGTTTTTAGGAATTTTTAAAATTTTAAATTTCTGTCAGTTAATATATTTCTTAATATCTGATTCTGCATATTTTTATGGCATCCATAAAAATTACCAATGGATGAATACTAGAATGAAATATGACAGGCAACCAAAAATTCCCAATACTTTCAAAGCTCATTAAAGCCTGACTAACTTATTTTCATGGGCTATTTGATAGAAAGTGCTTTTAATTTTATCAATAAAAGTGCAACAGATACAAAAATATAACTCAAAATGGATATTAGATTGTTTAAACTGTAAATAAGTATAACTGTATAACAATATTACTTGATTGCAAATAAGTATACAACATTTGAAAAATATGGTTATGATGATCCCAAAACTACACCCATGAATAAAAAAATTAAGAAAGTTGTGGGCATTTGAAATACATATCAACAGGACTTAGAAGACAATGATATAGATCCAAAGTACTTTCATTGAATCTTCTAACTGTAAGATTCTCTACTTTTACCAATAATTTCTCTAACTGTTATATCAAGAAAAAGAAAGCTAAATTCTAGAAAGTGAAATGGAGTCAAGAAAAAAAGAAATTGAAAGTTTTTTAAATGGAACATGGAATATATTTATTATATTCGTATACAATCTTTTTTTTCATATTAACTATACTTACAAAATTAAAAATATCATTCTTTTCTTTTTAACATACCTGTATTATGTATTTTTAATTAAAATAACTAATTCTTTAAGTACTATTAAAAGTTTAATTGTAAAGTTTGCCACAAATTGAAAATTATGAAAGTTTAAAAAAAAAATAAGATCCATTCTTAGAATATATTAATCGATAGATTAATAGATCAATGCTATCTATTTTATTGGATTAATATATGCAATAAAATAAATAGCATTGATCTATACCAAACAATAAAATGCTGTCCACTAAATAGGGACCTAAAAAAGAGCTTTTTGAGTGAAACCATCTCAAATAGCACTTAATTGGGCACCAGATGATCAAAGAAAGAAAGGAAAAGCTAAATAATTTTTTGCAGGATGATTTTAATAGAGAGAGACCATGATGAGTGGACCAGCTGAACACTGCCAAAAGTAACCATGCACCAGATAGGTTGATTCATGAAACACATGTGCCACAAGGCAATAATGTAGCATATATTCTAAATATTATTTTGATAATTTTGTTCCAATGATATCAAAATGTGTTTTCCCTTAGATATTTTCTTACAGTATATCTTTCTTTTTTCTTTTTTAGAACAATTTTATTTTTTTTGGTTTGTCATTACTAATTGATCGAAGGTTTATTTTTTTTTTTGTTTTTTTTTTTTTTTTTTTTCTAAATAGTTGCTTTTTTTTTATTAATTTGATGGATTTTTTTTTGCATTTTTTCCGTTGTGAATTTTTTTTTTTTTTTTTTTTTTTTTTTCACATTTTTTTTTTTTAATTATTATTGTTTTTTATATTTTATTATTTTTTTTTGTCACTTTGTTATTTTATTTTTTTTTTTTTTTTTTTTTTTTAATTTTATTTTTTTTTTTTTTTTTTTTTTTTTTTTTTTTTTTTTTTTAAGCTATTTCTATACTGTTAAACAGGGCATTTTGATTGAGAGCTGTTTTTAATTTTTTTTATTTTTTTAATGTTTTTTTTTTTTATTTTTTATTTTTATTTTTCTTTTTTTTTTTTTAATTTTTTTTTATTTTTTTTTTTTTTTTAACTTCTTTATAAACATAGGACATTTTAAATTAAGGGTTTAATTGTTTCATATCTGGTATGTGTGGTTTATCATACATTTTGCTTAATATTTTTATAAAATAGTTCAATAATACTTATTAGTTATTTATTACAGAATATTTGAACGCTTCCTATATAAAATTAGACAAGTTTTATCTCTGTCATAATGGAATAAGATCTCATTGAAACCACTTACTGATTGAGCATTCATATACAAAATATTGTATATTCACTATTTGAATATGGAGGATTTTAACTATTCAGGGAGTTTATTTAGCTATAATTTTTTTTCTTTCATGACTTAAGTTTACAACTAAATAGCAATCACCATAATTTAAAATTTAAAAATAAGACTCTATAGATTAAGCAAAATTTTTGAAAATCTTTTTTTTAAATTTGTAAAATTTTTTTCTTATCAAATTTAATGTATATCATTTATAAAAATAATAACAAGTTTCCATTATTACTTAAATTTAAAAATAAATATTTAGTGTAGAAAATACCTGAAATATTTTTTATTTCCATCATTAATTATTAAATCCTTTTTAATTATAAAAATTTTTTTTAGATAAATTCTTTATAATGAATTTTAAATTAATTTATTTTAATCTATTATTTAAAAGTAATATTTTTATAAAATTTCAAAATTTGTATTATTAGAAAAATGCTTAATTATAAGTTGCTTCTTTATTTTCTTATGAAAATATAAAAAATGATTATGTTTTCATTTGAGTATGGGAGGAATTTAATTTGTTTATAGTAAATTGAAAGTTTCAAAAATAAAACCTTTACTGCATTGATGGATGAAACTAATCTTGGTTATAGAAATTTTCATTGCCCTTAGTCAAAATAATTAATTTTTAATTTTGCTGATTACGTCTAAAGTTACATAAATATTAAAAAAGAAACTGAAATGAATGTTAAAAACTTATTTAGTCAACTATCTCATAACTATTTTAATATCAATCTCATTTCAAATCATCTAGTAAAAACCAAGAAAAAAATCATCTCTTTTAGATATGGATGAATGTAATTCTTTTAAATTACATGAATCATTGTCTTTTTGGAATATGATTTTAATAATTAATGATTTCAAAAGTTTAATATTTCACACTGAATTTATAATTATATTTTTATTATTTTAATTTCTAATTTTTACTTACTTAAAGTAAAAATGATTCTCTTCTCAATATGAATGAAGTATAACTTTAATTATTATATAATGTTATAATGAGTTATAGGAAAGTTTCTGATTTGAATGAATTGTAGTATTTTAACTACTGAAAAATTGTTAAAACTTAAAAAATAAAATTAATAAATCTTTTGTTTAATAGTAATAAATACAAAAAGAAGTAAATACAGTCTGTTTTTCACTAAGTTCATAACATTTTAATAAAGCTCATTTGTAGCAGTAAAACAACTGCATTTTTTGTGTCTTAAGAAATTTATTTCAATAAATTTATTTTTTACTGGTTTAGTATTTTCCCCCCCCAAAATTGAGAAATTTTATAATTTATTTTTTATAAATTTTTACTATTTTATTAAATATTGCTTAATAAATAAATAATTTTTTATTTTTTATTATTTTAAAATTTTTTTTAATTTTATTTATATTTTGTATTTTAAATATTTTTTAAATATATTATATTAAATATATAATTAATTAATTATAATATATATATTAAATAAATTTATTATTTTTATTCTTATTTTTATTTTTTACTTAAAAAGTAAATTATTTAATGATTGAATCCATGATTCTACTTCCTTGCTTAAATTGGCTTTTGTTTTTAAAAAAGAATTTAAAAAATTTTTTTAAAATTATTATTGTTTCAAAAACAAAATTCTATTTCTTTCGTTATATTTTATTTTTTATTATTCAGATTAGATCCATTCATTGAAAAGACTAATTTAAATCTCAGTTTTTAGAGCATTATTTTTTATATAATTTTTAATTTTTTTTTTTTTTCATGTAAATTTAAATGATTGAAATTGATTTATTCTTTGTACCAAAGAAACTGATTAGTCTTTTCTTATTAATAATATTTTTAAAAAATGTAATTAAAATTTTTTAATTAACTTATATATAAAAAAATCACTCTAAACAGTTAATATCAAAAATTTATTTCATTAAAAGCTATAAATCTTTTTTAAGATAATTTTTTTATACCTTAAATTTTTTTTTTTTCAGATATTATATTTAATTTATATATTTTATAAAATACGATTATTATTTTAAAAAAATTTCCTATGTAATTTTGGTAAAATTTGTTTTTATTTTATTTTTCATTAAATTAAAATTAGTATATTTCAAATATTATATAATGTAAGTATTATTTTGTATTGATCATAAAATATTTAGTATTAATATTTTTTATATTAAATAAATATTTAGTAATATATTTTAATATTAAATGAAGATTACCTATATGTATTTAAAAATAATTTTAAATATTTTTTTATGGTTTAACAAATAAACTGTAAGGTTTTTATATTTCTTTTTTCAAATTTATATAAAAAAATTACTTTAAGTGTAAATAACCTTAATTTATAAAAAAAAACAAAGCTGATTATTGACATTTTTAGTATTTTGATCTATGTTAGATTTTCAGTTAGATGGTATGTCCTTAATGAATTTTATTTTAGATTTCTATTTCAATTTAGAAAAATTACTTTAAATTTTATATATATAAAAAAAAAACATTAATAATTAAATTTTTTTTTTTCATCTTTTAACTATAATGGTATATTTAACTTTTTTTAATAATAATTTATTTTAATACAAAAAATAAAATAGATTTTTACAAAATATATTATAATATTTATTTATTTTTGTAATATTTTTTTTCCTGTATTATATATTATTTTAAAAAATAAAATTTTATTATAGATAAATTCTTAAAAAATTAAATATGTGATATTTGATATTAATATTATTTTATATTAATAAATATTCAATTAATCATAATTATTTAATTAAATAAATACTTTTGGGGTTTATTACTCATAAATTTTTTAAAATGTGTGTAAAGGTCATATTTGTTTATTATTTCAAGATTGTTATATGACTTCAATTCTATTATTAACAGATTTAGATGAATGCAGAACACCTGCTAATGATTGTCGTTTTGACTGCAAAAATCTTATTGGATCATTTATGTGTATTTGTCCTGATGGTTATGAACAAGTTGGTATGGTAGATGATTGCCAAGGTCAGTTCTCTTTTAACAGTACTTCATTTTCATCCTAGTTATTTAATTTTAAAATAGTTTTAAATATTATTTATATGCAAACTAAAGTATACTTTTTTGCAAATGGTCTCCACATTGAATTAATGTGGAGACCATTTGATTACACATTGAATTAATGTGACACATTGAATTAATGTGGAGTCTTGGCATTAACACTTGGTAATAGCTAATTCTTTTTTTTTTAAGTATCGTAAAATAACAAATAAAGTACTACTTATCATTGTTTACAAAGTGTATGCTTAAAACTTCAGAATTTTGTTGGAGAATTTTATGCTAATTATTTTCAGAATAAATTAACTGCCCATGACTCATGTGTGCTTGAGTTCAATGTTCTATAAATCAATTAAGAGAATAAAATACTATATTGACTGTAAAATACTATCTCTAGTCAATTGTGTGGCCATTATCTATCTATCTATCTATCTATCTATATATATATATATATATATATATATATATATATAGAGAGAGAGAGAGAGAGAGAGAGAGAGACTCAATAAAAACTTTTAAAAATAAGTTATTAAACCCTAACATTAGTTTTTCATCTTAATTTGGTATAGAAATTTATTCAAAGATAAGAACAGATAACATGGAAAACTATGCCTGGGGTCTCATGTACATGTGTATTATAGAGGTATATTATGCTAGATCATCACTTTGTTTGCTAGTGTGTTTTGTGGATTTACTGCATGTTTAATTGAGTCTACATTGTCAATTGATTGATGTTCTAAATCTATTTCGGTATTTTGTACTATAATGTGCATTTTTGCATTCTTACATACATGTGTGTGTGTAATAAATGGGTTATCCACCAGGTTGTTATAGTTGTGTAGGAGATGAACATCAAAGAAATACTTAATATGAAAAAGATAAATTTATTTTCCATCATGTCCACTGACATTCTGCTGTTACAATCTTCTACAAGGTAGCTTCATTCTAGCTTCCAAAAAAAAAACTGTAGCTAATCAGAAGCTTAAATTTGTGTCACTCAGTAACATGTGCAACTCATCTTACAACTTTTATATAAGTTAAAATTTGTTTTGTGTGGGGGTTTTGGCTTGATGATTTGGTACTCAATAATGACCTAACAGAATTAGAATAAATGAAAACAAAAGTGCCAAATGACAAAAGATATAAGTGTAATCTGGGTATAGAATCACCATAAAATTATTATAAAAATAGAATCATTTAATTGTTATAAAAATCATTATGTATATGTAATATAGGAAAAATTATCCTAATAAAGTAACTTATTTTTTAATTTCACATCATGATGGAAAAATAACTTCAATTTAGAGAGTCCAGCTATTTCTGAGGGCTAAAATCATTAACTTGGAATTCTTTCAATATTTCAATGTAGTTTTCAGATTTTGGATGACTCATTTGCACTTCCATACTATAAGGCCATCTTTTTTATGACCAGTAAAAAGTTACTGTTCTCAATGCTAAATTTAAGGGGAAGTAAATTAGTTAAAGTCACAGCTCCCTGTACATTTGTAATCTTATACTTTTAAATTTCTTTTAGACATCAATGAATGCCGAGTAAATCCTGGAATCTGTGGCAATGGAAGATGCATTAATACAAGAGGTTCATATCGTTGTGAATGTTTTGACGGATTTGAACCATCACGTACACAGAAAGAGTGCATTGGTAAGATGATTCATTTCAGCTAAAATTGCTTATTTAATCTCCATTTGTTTATTGAAAAATTAGAACAATTAATAAATTTTCAATAAAGTTTCCTATTTTCAATAAAGTTATACTAATTACATATAGTTGATCCTTTACTAATAATAATCATCTATAAAATTTGTATTAAAATAAGTATGTTGTAAACTTACTTTGTCAGATTTTTTAAAAATATATAATCTGCCTGAAAAATTCTATGAAACAGCTGTAAAAGTTTTGTTTAAAGTATTTTTTAACCTTGTGGAAATTTTAAATAAAAACTATTCACAGTTACAATTATGTTCCTTCAAATCTACTAAACTATTCCTTCTATCATAGGATATAATTTGAAAGGCTGCTTGGAACTTTTAAATAATATTTTTATGATTTTTTGGTAGTATAAATTAACAAAAAAGTTTAAAATTTATGGAGTATTACAAAGTTATATTTTTCATTATCATACATAGTCAGAATAAAAATGTGCCAACTGTTTGTATTTTTTCTTTATGTATATGCATGCTACTTTAACTGCTACCTATATAATTAATTGAAAAAACATTTAGTTTTCTTGTTTTAATTTTTTAAAGCACATGCCATGCCCTTTTTATTCTAGTACTCTCCATTTTATTATTGTAGGACTTTTATTTACCTCTTATTTGTCTTTATAGATGTCCGTACTGGATTTTGTTTTAGTGTTCCATCTTGCTCTGCACAGTCTCGGGATATTACTGCAATTACAAAAATTGATTGTTGTTGTGGCATGGGAGCTGCATGGGGTCCTCGCTGCGAGTTATGCCCTAGAAAAGGCAGTAGTAAGTTTAAGAGACTATTTAGTTTCAAATTCTGTCACTGTATAAAAACAGTTTAATTTTGATCTATCATTTTTCAAGAGGACAAAAATAAGAAATGATGAATGATGGAAATGGATGTAAATTTTCTGAAAATTGTGTTATTACAAATAAACTATTTACAACATTATTTACTTAGAATTAAGTAGGAAGTACTTAGCATTTTATAAAATGTGACATAATTTAAGTATGACATTTAACATATTGTAAAATATTTTGTAATTGGTACCTGTTTTGTACAAGTGGCCATTTGACTGCAAAGAATGACCATTTTATCTATTTCTGCAATATGGATTTTAATTCTAAACAGAGGATTTAACACAAATAACACTATAAATATGTGCAAGACAGCTATGCAGTGTAATAAAATTGCTCTAAAAAAAGAACATAGTAGTAAATTATCACAAAGATGGTATCTCTTATTATATTTGAACAAAGCAGTGGGAGTAAGAGAATGACAAATTGGATGTATATAAATTTAGCTGCTATGATTATTATTTTGTTCTAGTATTCCATTGAAGTAATACCAGACCATCACCACCATTTAAAAGAAAAAGGTCTCTATTGATCTTGGAAAGACCCATTATGAACCCAAAATTTTTTGCCATCTTGAAATATTCTTATAAGAAAAGAGATTGAGACATCATATTTTCTTGGTTCTTCTAATACAAAATGATACTTCACAAAGACAACACGACCAAAATATTTTCATGATAGGTACAGGAAAATAAAGAATCTAGTGTTGATAAATGTAAATAAATAAATCGTATCTATAGGGATAAAATCAGGACCAAATGAGGAATAGGGCAATCAATTTTGAAATGATGGATTAAGGTTTCACTGTTTATTGATTGTAAATTAGGATACTTGTTATTAAAATGATTATAGCTAAACTTATGACTCCCTTTTAAAAATCACTCTTACTATCATAAAATTAATATCACTTGTTTTAGAACTGTATCCCAAAATGTAATAGTTTTGATGTATATAGCAGTATTAAAAAGAAATATGTAATATTTCTAGCATATAAACTGACATTTGAATATTGCATGTTTTCTTTAAACATGAACCTTTAATTTAAGAATCAAATTTTATAGAAATGAAAATAATAATTTATATAAATAATATAAGATGTTTCAAAGGTGTTTCTAGTAATATGTACCTTTCTTTGGATAATTATTGTTTGCTAACAAGTAAAATCTATTTATGCTACTTAAGTTGTTTGTAGGGAAATATATGCTACTGTTAATTAAAAAAGTTGTTCTATAATCACTAAGGCTTTTCTTTACTCACATAACTGAGAAAAATAGCTATCAGCTTATATTGGATTTAATATAGTACCACTTTTTATTATAAGCATTTGGCATAATCCATTAGTTGCATTGTTTATTACTTAGTTCAGTTTAGCAATAATTTTTTATTGGCAAAAGATGATTTTGGTTCATTATTTACTAAGTAGTATTTCCTCTCAGGTATATGGAAATGGAATTTTTAAATTTCACATCAACTCATTTTTCTTCATAAAGTATTCCCATAAATTTTTATGGAAAAGGTGTATATAATTCCTTTAAAAACTTTCTTTCTGTACAAAATATTATAACATTTTAAATTTTAAATTTGTTTTTCCTTTTTAATGCTATTAAGTTAAGTTAGTTTGTATTTATTTATTTGACTTACATTCTGTATAATATATATATATATATATATATATATATATATATATATATATATATATATATATATGTATATAAAAGATGTCTCAATTATTTTCTAGAAGAATACAGTGATCTTTGCCCACATGGAGTTGGATTTGATAAAGATGGCAGAGGTAGGAATAAGAAATATTTATATATTTAAATATATTATTACAAGTAATTTCTCTAAAGAGAATTATAATTCACATAACATAATTAATTATTAATTTGAAATAAACAGTAAATGATACATTATACTTGATTATTTGTTTAGTAGGAGTTATAAGATCCCAAATTCAGCATGGAAAAAAATTCATTTCAAAAGTTTTATTATAATAATAAATTAATTGATCTTTTTAACACTTATAACATAGTGTTAAAAGGAAATTAGGCTAATTATTACATAGTTACTTTAAAGTACACTAGCCTAGAGTCTAAATTTTTTTCCATCTTATCTCAATTTCTATTCTAATTTAATTAGCTTCTCTAAAATAAATATACAAATAAACTCTGACTAAAAATTTGAATAATGTGTAGGTGTTATATGAAGAATATTTTCATTGCATACTTACTTTAAACATTTAAAAAAGAAAATCTGATTTCAATATTTAGATGTGGATGAATGTATTTTAATGAATAATCTGTGCCAGAATGGACGCTGTATCAATACTCTTGGCTCTTATCGCTGCATATGCAATAAAGGATATAAACCAGATGAATCTGGAACAAGATGTTTTGGTAATATTCCTTAAAATTTATATTTGATTAGTTTATTTGTTGTTCATGTATGATTTCAAATTTTATTTGTTATTCTGTGAAATGAATTCTGTGAAGTCTCTTTGTACTTAATATTCATTATTTTCATCCCTTTAAGTTGAATACAAAATTATGTTATTAACTTTAGCTTTAGTTTGCATATGGGATTTATGATTACACAACAAAACCTGAATGAAAGAAATAAGAACAGTGTTTGTAGAAAAGATCTAGACATTGTTACTATATTTCTTTTCAAATGTTAAATTCATCTGGATCTCAAAATCAGAAAATTATAATACTCTATGATTAGGCTTTTTTTTAACAACAAAGAATTAATCAAACTTTTATTAAAGTAAATTATTTGGGCACAGGTATGTAAAAATAAATTATCAATATGCCAGATTTTTTTACAAAACTTGACTTGCAATTTCTAATGAGTTTTTGACTGTAAAAGTACTGTCATCAATATATAATTTCTAATTTGTTAATATATACCATAGAAAAATTTTATTAATGAAAATTGTAAAACTAAAGAAAATCTGTACTAATTTTCAAACTTTCCCTAAAATAAGCTAATAAGGATTTTTAAACTAAAATTTAAAAACATATATTTCTCATCAAACAACATTTAAAGTGCTATAAAGTTTTGATACATACTATAAAGTTTTAGATTTGTCACTTAGTTTGTTTTCTGTAAAAATGTTGTTTTAAATTTATCAGTTACTAATAAAGAAATTTATTTCCAGATGTTAATGAATGTGAACTTACACCAGCACCTTGTAAGTTTTCTTGTGAAAACACAGAAGGCAGTTTTAGATGTTCTTGTCCCAAAGGTTATCTTTTAGCTCCTGATGGAATTACTTGTATAGGTAAAAACAAAAATTATTACTAAAAATATCCTTCTTACAAATTAAAATCTAATTTAACTCTTATAAAATATTTTTTTCATGTTGAATGCTATTCAGTTGTAAAAGGTTTGTGTATATGATATATACCCAAAAACATTAGGCAATTAAATCTATGTGATACTATTTTTCAACTGTAAAAGTACTTTGAAGTATAAAATTATTTTACAGAGTATTTAAACTATTAAATTACCTGATAATAATCACTATATCATCAAAACTGGAGCTCAATTAATATGAAATGCATGAACCTGAATAATATAAAGTACTGTACTCCTTAAAGAAGAGTGACATCAAAGTAAGTGTCACACTAAAAAAATGGTGCAAAATATACTAAAATTGCACAGAAATCATATCAGCATAAATGACATAAGTTAAATTATGCATAGCATCAGTGTAAATGTCCCAGTCAAATAATCTTGACTTAATCAAATACTGCTTCTGTATTTTCAATTTGCTCATCAATGGAAGTTAATAGTAAGATTAAAAGTATCAGTATGGCTACTATGCCATTTAGGCATCCTTCTAAAAAAAAAAAAAAAATCTGCTTCTTAAAGACTATCTAACAAGTACTTAGGGGAACAATGGCTGAGTAGTAAATCTCTGTCTTTAGGTCTCTGTCTCTGTCATAGTCCTAAGTTTTTAATCCTACCCCTGGAATGCATGTTTGTAGCTGTTTGTGATTGGTTTCAAGCAATAGGTACTGGTTTTTTACTTGTGTAGTAAAAAGTAGACATACTGCTCCAAATCAAACTAAACCATCAAGTATTTATATCAAAGGATATGTAGCTGGCAGAATGTTAGCAATTCAGTCTGATGTGAATACTTTTTTATGCAAAGAAAGAATGTTTGTTTTGAAAGCGCATTTAGGGTGAATAAGGCACTAACTTTTTTTTAAGTGTCACATCAGTAGAAATTTAAACTTGTAAATGATGAAGCATATTTTCTGAAAAATATGGTAGATTTATTAAGAGAATTTTTTTTAACTCTAAAGTCATACTTTGAGTAGAAAATGTTATAAAGAAAAACTATTTAAATCTGTAGTGTCTTTTAAGAATTTGTAATATTAAAATAAATAAATAAAAACTTCCAGTTTAGTATGCTGTGTATTTCTTTTTATACTGTAACACTGTAAATAGGAATGAAGAGTAAAAAAAATTAAAAAATTAATTAAAATACAATTTTATAACTTTTCCCAGATTTATAAAGATCATAGAATACACTATATTCTAGATTTTACACTGCTAAAATACCTTTATCATTGGTTTAAATTCAAAACCTAATATTCAACATAATTCATTTCAGACTGCAGCTCTGTACAATGTTATGTAATATAGTATATCTAGCTGCAACAAATCCATAATTTACTATGCATCCTAAGGAACTTGATTGTAATGTGTGCTAATTAACAAAATCCCACTGTATAATGTAGTTGTTCATGCATATATATCTTTTAATTTATTGTCATCATTTTTTCCAGATATTGATGAATGTAAAACAGGACAACATGATTGCCAAAATCAATGTGTAAATACTCAAGGAAGTTATCAGTGCTCTTGTCAAAAAGGCTTTAATCAGATAGGAGGACAATGCTTAGGTAAATATACTTGTGTTTATGTCTTAATTACAAGCATATAGCATTGAAATTTTAAAATTAATATTATATATAGATATTTTTCAGTTAATTTGAGAAACAGAAACAGTATGAATATAAAAAAGAAAGAATTAAAAGTGTAAGTTTATTATATAGCTAAGTTAAAAGTACAGCAACTACATCATCAGTGAAACATGTCTTGCTTAAATAGGTCAAAAGTTTTTAATTTGCTCTAAATACAGTTTTATATGAACTATTGACTATTTTCATCTTTTTAATATTTGTACTTAATTAATATTGATCTTTTTATTTTTCTAAATATGGTAAATTACAGAATAAAAATGATTAATGTTTAAAAAATCATTGTTGACTTAAATTCATAATTTAAATAGCTGTGTTATTTATTTCTTTTTGTTTCATCATTTGGTAATTTTAAGAATTTACTTAACAAAACAACATAGAACATTATGTTCAAAGTATTGAATATTTTTTGTTTAAATTTCCTAATGATTACCTCAAAACATTTCTAGAACCTTTATTATTATTATTATTATTATTATTATTTGTTAGGCTTATGGTATACATAATTTAACTAATTATTCAAATTAAAGTTACAATACAAAGGGTAGACTACACATTTAAAGTTATAAAACTTCTTAAATTCAAGCATTTTATGATGGCAAAGGAGACATTTTTTGAATGTGAGTTTATAAATATTGTTATTGTAATATTCTATATAGTAGATTTTGCTGAAAATTTATTATATGTTCATGTTTGAATATTTAGATGTAAATGAATGCACAGAAGAACCTCATTTGTGTACTCCTATGGGAACCTGTATGAACATGCCTGGAAGTTTTAAATGCCTTTGTCAAAGGGGTTTCAGCTTAGATCCATCAGGAAGATTTTGCATGGGTAAAACTAACCTTTTATTTTTCTTGTTGTAGAGTTTTGGTTCTATCACACACAGATATGTAAAATGAAAAAACATTGTGAACATTTATTTCTAATTAATAGAGTTTAATCTTTATTGAGCAAAATTAAGGTTCACTTACATGTTCTCCAACTGATACAGATTCTCTGTAATCATAACACAAAATACAAAGTAATTACTGAATTATATATTAGTGTTAAAAAACATGGATTATATGATTTTTATAGCATATTTTCCCAAAATAAGCATAACAGTGCAAATATATGTTTTCCTTTGCTAATCTGTATATATATTTTATTGTAAAATTTAATCTTGAATATTTTGGGTAATTAAAAGTCATAATTAGACATTTTTTTAACAAAGGACTGTGAATACTTGGTTATTGTTGTTTGTTGTTTATATAATTTATTGTTTAATAATATTCTGTATTATATTATAGATATATTTGCTTACTATTGTTTGCAATTTTTTTCATATATATATATATATATATATATATATTCCATTCAGTTTACTGTTAATGTAAAATTATTAATTCCTATTTCACAAGATACCTTCTACCTATTCACAGATGTTTTTAAGGTAGAGTTTCTAGAACTTCAGCTAAAGTGTAAAAAGTTGTATAGATTATGGTGATTATTCATGCTACATTGTTGCTGTTGTGTAGCTCACAACAATATTTAAGCTGTGCATGGTGTGATACTATTAAGTGCTATATATTGGTTAGGGACCAATGTTAGAGGGTGTGGGTTTAAATAAGTAGCTGAAAAGAGACTTCAGTCATTATTTCATTCAGAATTTGGTTATTTTTGTTTATAGACCTATAAATTCACAGTTGATAAAATGTTGCGATTTTGATGTTGTGGCACATAAAATAAGTACCAATACAATTACTATATAAGTAGCTTATGTTTTAAATGAGCAGAAAAGTAAAGTTATGAATTTTTCATATCATAAATAAAACAGATAGAATCTACCTTTATAATAAATTCAAATCTGATATAAAATGTCTTTTAGAGTAAAAGTTCATCATCCCAGGGAACATTTTTTAAAAAATTCAGAATAGTATATTTAATTAAAATTATTTGTACATAAGTAACATCATATCTTGCTTAAGACAAATTTTTACTCTTATATCTGTAAATAATATCAAAGTACTTGCATATTATGTATATATGAGTTTCATTTTTTATTTATAATAAGTAATACATTAAAAATGTTTCAGATACTAATGAGTGCTTAGATGATACCCGTTGTCAGCATGGCTGTGAAAATATGATTGGTGGTTTTCGTTGTGCATGTCCAGAAGGCTTTAGAAGACATTTCTATTGGAATCAATGTCTTGGTAAGGATACATTTTTAATTTGTTAATAACATTTTGTATAAACAATATATTTAGGATTTTCATAAAAAGATAATATTTTATCTATGAGAATTAGTCAAACGTTATCTACACTTTTCGTTACACAATATATCAACATGAAGCTATAGTTTCACAATGCGCATCATTTTTCTACATAATCTCCCTCTTTACCAATATGGCTTCCTCAAGCAACTAACTTACATATTGCTTCCAAATAAAACGTTGCATGTTAGTTGTGAAGCTGCTTGTGCACTACCTTTTGCACAACTGAGGCAAATTGGAGACTTCACAAAGTATGTTTGGCCACTTTAAAATTTATCATTCCACAAAAAACATTTTTATGCAAATATAGTGCACTTTGCCCCTATTGTGGTGATAGTCTCAGTTGAATTTCTGCACTTTAGACACCTTCCAAACAGAGAAATTAAATTATTGCTTGTTGTCCCTCTTTGGTGCAAACTTCTAATGGAGTAACAATGAGATATGTTTAACGGAGGGATGAAAAGTTGAGGAAATAGGATTCAACTTTCATAGCATTAAAACAGAAGTATAACAATAAAATTAAAAAAAAATGTTAGAAAACAGCATATACATTGTCAGATGAGTTATGGCAAAAGAGAAAAACACATAGCATCTTTAATTATTTTTTTACCTCTAATTTTTAATAAATAAATAACAAAATTTGGCAATAATTATAAGGAACTTATGCTATACACTATAAAGCTGTTCAGCAAAACTTTCACCATATTTATACATATATTACACTTTTAAATGAATTTTTTCTGTCATTTATATATTAATGCAACAGATATTTAAAAGAATATTGTGGGTAATTTTATCATTTGATAGATTACTGTTAATTTATGAATTAGCTAATCTATTTTTCACATGGTAAAATATAAACATCCATGCATTACCATCTGTCATAGATTATCAATGTTATTATTCATTATTTTGCCATATCACATGATAAGATGGGTAGAAGATATATTCCTGCTGACATTGACCATTTGACAGTATTAAAGAATGCCACAATTTGGTGACTGTATAACAAACAATATGGATTTGTATAAAAATGCACATGCAAAAATCGACATTTTCTTATAGATACATAGATAGTATCGATGAGCTTGCCGTATCAAATTTAAGCAGAAAAAGGCATTTTAAAATTCAACTCCTTTTTTTCTCAAATGTGAATCAAAATGTTGTGATATATGTATCAATATCCCAAGATTTTACATACTTATCATTTTTCTTATTCATCTAAATTATGCTTGTTATCCTATTGTTTAAAACTTGATTTTATATAAAATTTTAATTTTATTCAACTGTTTAAAATACTTATAAGTAGTAGTAAATCAGAATTGTCTTGACTATATAGCTGTATAATATTTCATTCTTCTTCACTTAATGTGAAAATGTTTTAATTAATAATATATTTCTATAAAAGGTTATATGAAATAAATAAAGTAAGTGTTATCCTTCCATTTTCTAGATGAAAATGAATGTGCTTCTGGCTCAGTGTGTGGTTCAGCAAACTGTGAAAACACTCTTGGTAGTTATTCTTGTAGTTGTCCTCCAGGATATGTATTTGATGGCAATCATATGATATGCATAGGTATGCCAAGTCTCAAAAGTTTTTTCTCCCTCCAAAAGTCTTAATGCTATTAACAATAAATAAAATTGATTTCATCTTTTCGAAATATAATTCAAATTTTAACTTTATTTTCTGTCAGCTATGCAACTGTTATATTATGATTAAAGTCTTACAAAAATGTGGTGTGTGTATTTTATGATTACTTCTGTCTTATTGATTTATAAGATTACATCTGTCTAACTGTCTCAATTTTTTTTTCAAGAGTTGGGAGGAAGTGCAGCATGTCAAAATTCTCCTTGCAGTTATGGATGTACTCCTTCAGGTCCACATGGCTATTCTTGTGGCTGTCCCGATGGATACCAGAGACTAGGACAAGGGTATTCAATACTACTTTTACATTTTTCTCTTTGTTTCACACTAAATCATATTTAAAATATTATCTTAACTAAGCTGTGGTAGCTCAGTCAGCAAAAGCAACAGTTCATAACTAGTGGGTTGTGGGTTCAAGACTTGAGCTAGTCAAAGATCCACTATGTTCATTAATAGCAGCTAGGGCACATAAAATAGGTTTGTGGGCATTATGCCCTCCAAGTTTAAACGATACCTCTGGGGGTGGCAAGCTAAGCCTGGTGGTTTTCAGTTTGGTTGATGCTTCTAAATTACAAGGACCCAATGAGGGCAAAAAAGTTACCCATGTCCATAGCATATCCTTAAGCTACATGTTGTCCCTGGGTGGTACTAAATGAGTAACAGCTTCACAGCTGTATTTGTCATAAAAAATATCTGTATCGGAAAGAGAAAAAAATTATCTGGGTTTCAACCTGGGTAGTTAAGGTTCTAAAATGAAGGTTATTTCAAAATTTAAATTAGTTTTTAGATTATATTACACTGACAATACAAGCAAACAACTCATTATCATAACTCATTCATTTAAATTTAATTTTCATCATGAACAAAATATAATTTAACAAAATAATCTAAAATCTTACTCTACAATCTAACAACATAAAATAAATATATTTGCTAGCAGAAAAAACTGAATTACTGAAAATATTTTAATTATTTTAACATGTAATTAAAATGAAATTATATCAAATAGTGCACAAATAGATCACATTTCTGACCTCCACACAGTTTGACTTACTTTAAACCTTGCTAGGGTTGACCTCTTGAATAACATGAAAATTCTCTTAAGTACAGTTATTTTCGAATACAAAGGTAACATACATACACACTAATTTGCAAAATAATTATTTATTTTACTGTCTAAATATGCAATGTTGCATCTTGTAAATAAATAAAAGTATGTTTCTAAATGAGTTTGTAATTTTTGAAATAATTTAAAATCCTATTATCAGAAGCTATTTATTAAAATTTAATACAATTTACTGATTAGTTTTGACTGCAGTTAAGAAGCAACAATTAACTATTTTGTCCTTCATTTATTGTATATATATGGATGCATAACATATATATATCTGTAAAGACAGTAGTAAGGATAAGAAAGTTATATCCTTAAGGAATATGATAAATTAAAATACACTAAAATTTTTACACGTTTTATTTATAAATATAATGCTGATTTTAATTTTCCTTAATTTTCAGGCATTGTTTGTCTACTATTTCTTCAACACCATATGGAAATGGACAGATACTAGGACCTAATCTAGGAAATTTAGGTCCTAATATAGGAAACCTAGACAATAGTTTATTACCACTAGGTAACTTGCATATTCCAAGTGAAACAAGCTACTCTGTCTCCGGAGAAAAAATAATTTCCACTGAAGGATGTTATTCTTGTAAACTAAACAGCAATAATCGTCAAAAACGAGATGTATCCAATATTACTCGATTGAACACTATAGCTAGAAGACAACAGAAAGGAAGCAGATCAAATCACCATACCTTAAAATCAGAAAAGAAGCAGCCTAATAGGGTAAGTTTATTACTAATATCTGGATAAATCAGTGGCACAGCCACTAGGAAAGTTCAGGGGGCTCAAGCGCATCCCAGAAGTTAAGATTTTTCTTTCCTTTTAAAAATTTAAATTGATATATAAAATAATATAAATTGATTAAAAAAATAATACGGTTTTAATGTTTTAGCTCAGCTGCCTAGATTGTAAAGTGGTAAGCATATTATGCTCTCACCCAATGGGTTTAGGTTCGATTCTCTGGTAGATCTTGGATATACAGCACAAAAAGAGCACTGAAAGAAAGACTGAGAAATGAGGGGACAACACAAAAACCTTGGATTATTTTTGTGCTGACCCCTCATAAGGAGCAAGTTGCCCTGCTTATATGGTGCTTTTATAATAAAAAGGACAACAAATCAGTTGATTGTATGGTAAAATACTCAAAAAAGTGAGTGCCCCACATTAAATGATTACCTTGTTGTCAGTGAAATGGGTTTTAGTTATGGTAGTTTTTGGATTACAATGCTGAAGAGGAATACTAATCAATATCTTAACTATGGTGTCAGTAATATTGCTGTTTCACTCATTACCATATTTTAGTGAATGATTTGAAGCATAGATATTAAGATGAAAACTAACTATTGCAGTGATATGTGTCTAGTTTTATTAGGGGATTTTTTTTTCTTTGACAAGGAAAATTTTCAGACAACTGCATAAATAAGCGTACAACCTTTAATGAGAAAAACTTAGAAATTAGTGTTGGTTAAGTGAAGTATTAATTTTACTCTCTATATTAGAGTACAAAAACCTTTAATTTACATATCTTTACGAGTCTTCAACTAAAATTAGTTTGGATACTACCTCTTCAGATGGAAGTTCTGGTTGTGTTACTGTATTAAATGATCTAGAACTATTCCAATATTGAGTTTTAATATAAAAAATATTACTGAATATTACTGATACCCATATATTATGGAATGAGATTCTTTATATAAATATGTGAAGTTTTCTTTTTAGTAACAGTCTCTCTTAACATAAATTATTTGGTGGTTAGAAGGCACTAACTGAACAGTTCATTGGGGATATTATTCATTGTCAAAACAAAAATGTTAAATGTAATATGTACATATACTAAGTATCTGAAGTCTCATTTTGTGTCATATTTCATAACCAAACATTCATTTTTATATTAAACCTAGTAGGTAGATACTTACAAAGGTTGGTTTTATATTTAGAAATTTGTTAATTTGGTAAACTAAAATATGATAAATCTATTGAATCAGATCCATACTGTCATTCTATGTCTTTACAATTTTTTATCTTTCAAGGTCTTATTGTTACTGATATTATAATTATATTGTTTATTTTTGTTTCAACACTCTTTTAAACCTATTGTCTTACTTAAATATGGAAAAATATAACTTTTCAATATATATTTAAAAACCTTGGTGTTGGCTCCACAAATATATTATCCAATACAAGCCACATGCCTGTGATGTTCCTGCCTCTGCTTTCATTACAGGATTAGAAAGCCAAAGGTAAGAATATATAAAACATATCAAGTGGATTTTAATATGAACATCAGTAAAGAATTGACAAAATCCAATCACATAAAAAATGTTACATGTATTTTGGTTGACACAAAAGTTGAATAAAAAAAATAAAATAAAATAAGAATTACGTGATTACACTCAGACAAAATGAAAGAAAAAGGTTGATTTAAAGTAAAAACTCCTGGAATATTTATATGAAAATTCTAAACATACAGTAAAAAAATGAGCTGGTAAATATGCAGTGTACTACAAGCATTTTTAAATAGTGTTGCATAGCTCAATTTTTCAGGAAATTTTTTTTTAATCCTAAATTATTTTCTTGTATGTTGTGTACTTAAAGGAGCAGCATTATATATATATGTATATTAAATATAGTTGAAAGTTAAATATTTTTCAAAATAACCAAAGTCAATATTCCCCAGTGATTATAACATTGCAGTTTATTAATATAAAGGGATATTAGTCCAGCAGCCAAAAATTTCTTTAAAATGTCTTTATTTTTTAAATTATTTAGCCAAAACATGATACTGCTCTTTCACAGTCAACAGAAATAAGTAATACCAAGTGCACTTGCTTTGCTTTTCATTATTAATCCTGAAAACCTCTAACTGTCTCCGAATTCAAAAATTTTAATATATTAAGACCAGATCCTTTGCAAACCCTTATATGCAGCATATTTTGTGAAACACTTATGGGTCAGTTCTCACAACAAAGTAAAGTGGGGATAAGATTAAAAAGTTTGTCTGATCCCATTATAAAGGAAAAGGAAATGGGCTGGGTTGTCATAAGCTGTTAGAGTAACTATTACCATTAAAGATATAGGAAAAGAGCAAATATGAATAAAATCATGCAGAAAATTTGGCACAATGCAGACAATAGTAGATTATGCATAACTGCATTTTTTCACATTTATGTGGCCCTAGTTATAGTGAAATTCATTCACAATTTTACTTTATTACCACAAATAATAAGTATCCTTAAAGAAGTCCTCCAGATTTGACTAACCTAAGGAGAGTAACTACTTATTATTAGACTGTATTTTAAATAATTATTCTCTATATATTGTCCTTGATACTTTACTATGAGTCAGCATCTATTAACTTTTCTTTCAATTATTTCAGGCTCACGGACAGTCGAGACATCATCGCCTTTTGCATTCAGAGATGAAAACATCCAATGTTACAGATTCAGGGAGAGGAGAATTACATGTTACAGTATTCGTGCCATTAATCAAAACACATCCCAACATTGATTTGCTCAAGATACAGCCATCTGTGACTTATTTAAGAAATAATGAAAGATTTCATATAATTGAAGGAAATAAAAATAGAATATTTGAAATATCTAACAGGTAGATCAAACAAGTTTTTTAAACTTTGATTTTTCTTTTATTATTCCTCATTACAAAGTTAAATTCTCAAACACCTCAAATACCACAAGAATGTTTATCAAGCAATAAAATTGATCTTTTAAACTTAATTCCCTCTCCATTCCCCCCTCCACCTAAAGAATTATAGCCAAATTAAGTGGATTTTTACACTTGAATTCTATTCTCTCTTTCTTTAGACAGGTGAGTATAGTTACTGTTTTTCAACGCTAAAGTATACGAAACTGGAACTACTGCTTTAAGCTCTAACAACACTAATTTAGCCAACAAAATCTAATTTTAAATGCCAGTGCCTAAATGAAAAGTCTATTTACAATTTTCATATTGACATCTATTAACAGCAAAAATAATGAACTAAATTTAACTATTAAGTTCATTATATCTGTTATTGCTAAATTTCAATATGAACATTTTAAACAGACTTTTCACTAAATATTTTTGCTTCACTAACTCCTCAGTCCTTAAAAGAATGCTCAATTTATCACTATCAAAGATCAATTTAAGAAAAATACTTTTAAATATTATCAGTCATTTAAAATATTGTGATAAGATGGATACTGGACACTACTGTAAGTAATTAATGAGTCACGTCAGAGATGTAGTTGAAAATTCTGTTAAAGAATAGAGCATGAATACTCATAAAACCTGATACAACCATCAGGACCTTAAAGGTCATTACTGGTAAAAAAGTAATTAGAAAAAAAATTTCTCTTACAAATAATCTCTAAATTGTGAAATATCATTATTGAGGGTAAAAACGCAAAAGGTTCTAAATCTTCATGCTGGATCTTACATATTCAGGATCTAAATGTACTTCATATTTTCAATCTAACTTCCTCATATAAAGTATTTTTAAAATGATTGTTAAGTGCTCAACATGTTACTGTGGATAATATTTAAAACTAATAGCTTAGGAACTACCAAGCTATTAAGGAGCTTATAAGCATCAACCTAAAACTGAAAATTTATTTTATATAAAATAGAGAAAATGTAATAATCATTAAAAAAAAATCTTAAATTTTCATGAATATTGACATTTTAGGCCTCCTTAAATTTAAAAGATCCAGTTTGGAAATTATAACTGTATGTGTGTATGTCCATATATGAACACAATAACTCTAAAAAAATAAGCTAGAAGGATGAAATTCAGTATGTGGATTTTAAACCAAAATTTTAATCTGTATCAAATTTTGCATGTAATAGGTTAATTAGCAGATGTTATGCAGACTATTTGATTGTGCAATACATAAGCATTATAAAACATCAGTGGGTAGATTAGTAATTTAGGGCACCTTTGTTTCAGTTTGGCTTGGAGTGTTATAGTCAGTTTTTGCAGCACAAGGACTAATTAAACATACAGTTTAAAGTTCATTTCAGACTTAGGCAACTTGTTAAAAGATTATCAAAATAGTACCAAATAATGTGTCATGCAGTTTGTATGGGTATGATTTAAAAATATGTGATTGATAAATAAACATTTTAAAAGCCTATGTAGGACCATGTGAGAAAGATTGGGTGAGAACATTCCCAAATTTTTATTTTATTTTGGGGAAAAAACACAAAAATGATTTCTTAAAAGCATATTTGTTTCTCTTTTGATTTCTAAAATCTAATTACTTTTTTTTTTTCAGGCAAGGCATAGCTGTGTTACATACAAGAGAATGGGTGCAACAACCAGGAATGCACATTCTAAAGATTAGAGCAACAGTTCAAAATGTGATGCCTAAACTTAGTACTTTTGATACCAAACCATTTTATTTGACAGTGCATCTAATCATTACTAAGTGAGACTTAAAAAAGGATAGAATTTTGTAACACTGCCTTGGAAAAAAAATACATGAATAGAAGAATGATATTATTTCCTTAAACTAAAACACTGAAAATGCAATGTGCATGCAATACATAACACAATTTAAGTTTTACTTCAAAACTCAGTGCAATTAGTGTTTCCCAACTTCAAAACCTTTCTTAATTTTATTAGTTTATTTATGTTTGATAATATTCAATTAGAAATATTTCACTGCATCAGGATCTGTGATATTTTAGATATAACAGATAAAAAATAACACTGAATTGACAGTGTAGCCCAATTTGGGAAATACATATATATATATTTTTAAGTGATGTCTTCAGTGCCAAAGAAAATATGCGAATATATTGTGCAAAAATAAGTTCTGACATAATTACTATACTGCAGCTTCAAAATTTTGCTTCATTACAGAGTTATATATTTTAAAGTTGGTATCTTTTTGTCATCATAATCATCACAAATGTGTAATACAGAAAACTTCACTGACATCTAAGTATTGGGTACAAGCTCAGCAATAATCATCTTGTACTATTCAAACCGTATCTCATTATCATTCTTTTTGTAAGCTTGCTGTGTGAAAAATTGTACAGTTTTTGTAAAATGATTGATTTTTATTGAATAAAATAATTTATACAAAGTGTTTATTTTTATTCATTTGAATTAACTTTATTTAACCAAATTATTTAACACAAATTTTTTTAGTTATGAAATAAATACTTAATGCATTTTTTTTATACCTGAGTAAGATCAAAACTCTTGAATAACTTAAACATTTAAAATATGGGTTCATAAGGTGTACTAATAAAACAGGTCACAATACTGCAATAGCTTGATGAATATATCAATGCAGTTTCTTCCCGCATACCCAGGGAAAAAAACAATGTGTAACAAGTGAGCTGTCTCAATTTTTCTACCCAGAATAAAGAAATATAAAACAGCAAGTGACATTTACCTCAATTTTGTACATCAATTCATAACATTTTAACTGCAAAATACTTCAATGCAATAACTACATTTTAAGACCTCATAAATAATTACAAATAAATTTTGATTAAATTACATAACTTGATATTTAAGAACTTACAGATTTTAATTTTCATAAAGTTAAAAAGGTTTTTCATTAAAAAGTAGATAAACAACTTCAGAAAAAAAGTATAAGACTGTTTAAATTTGTATATCATTTTCAACATTTTGAGTGATGAAAAAATATTTGTTATATCAAATTTAGTAGTAAATTACTAGTATACTATTCTAATGCTGTATTTGCATGCTCCACACAAATTGACAACGTCTAGGAAAAACTGCATGTAACTCAAAGAAAATGTAGGGAATGAATGAAGAATAATTTTTTCATACCTTTTGCATTTTTAAGGATCGTGAATAGAGGGTGCCATATCAGTATCTGGGGCCATGGTGACTCTTGCCTTATCATCCACAGAGGAAAAATAAGATTTAAATATCCTTCCTATAGTAATGAAATTTCAGGTCAAATCAGGTTTCAGAATTTTCTCTTAATTTGATATCAAATCCATACAAGTTTTACTTATAATTGTTTTTTGTTTATTTAAATGTAAGTACTTTAAAAACTGATTTTATAAATAGTTTTTGTTTGTAAACAATGAACAAAATGTGAACCATCTATAAAAGTTTGTTAGGGAGCGATAAAAAAAATTATTTCACGTATTTAATACATAAATTATCATATGTCAATAATACTTCATGCATTAAGAAAATGAGATAATGAAAATTTAACCACAATAAATGCAATCTTAACTTAAATAATTTCATCTGTAATGCTCAATTTAAAAAAATAATAATTTGATATAAAGATTCTTACCACCCCTATTGGCAACTATTTCCACATTTCAATACCAACCTTTTGTTTAAATGAAAGGATTTGAATTCAAAGCTGATAAGAATGCAAGTAATTCTCAATTTAATATTTATCTGCTTAATGGCCACTTACACTTAAAACCAATCTAGTTTTCACCTGCATTTTTGGAAAACCTCAAATGTTATTTTTTAAAAACAAGTTGTAGACCTTGCTACTCTGTTTAATTTAGGTGAAGTAAGACATTGCTGAATTAGTGGGATATACCAATGAAGAGCTAACAAAAGAGAATCTAATAGGCTACAGTATTTGGAAGAGGAAAAAAATGAGGAGTGCCAAAAAAAGTTCACAGTAAATGAGTTAGGTAGTTTGTCCTCCAAAACTAAGGCAGCTCTATGGATCCAAATAGAGTGCTGAGCATTTTAAAAAAAGTTGAATGAGGAATGACTGGAATGCTAAAAAAATAAAAAATAAAAAAAAACTCAAAGCAAACAACATTTAGTTTCTTTTCAACTGCTATATTCAGAACCTCTGCCTTTTAAGGTACAACTTCCGTTTTATCCTCGTCCCTAACTCAGATCTTCAACACAGCTCCAAATAAATATGTAAATATATGTTTTCTGTGAATAAATTTAAACCTTTTTGCCTAATTTTTGATTTTATATTCTCTGTGTATGCTCCTTGCTTAATGGCATAGTCATTAGAATGGAACTAGGTCATAAAGAGTATCTATAGATGATAATTCCAGTATACTGAGGATTGCAGAGATCTTAATATTTTTTAGTAGCTTTCTCTTTTCCTTTCACATATATTTGTTCAAGTAATCACATTTAAGAGACTCCACCCCTTCCCTGAATAACTTCTCCATTTTATATCTAACAATTATAAATTTTTGAAAAAAAAACTGGATCATTTAATTACAATATCTGATATTTAATATTATAATACCATAACAAAACCTTGTGTTACATTAAAAAATTTTAGTTAACTTTCAGATTAACTTAGGTTTTACAGGTTCTATTACTAGCGTTTGTATGGTATTAATCCTCATTTTTGGAATATTTTATCAGTATAAGTATGATAGTATCTTCAAATGATAGTGATGTGCATCATTAAAAGCGTTAAAATGCCTCTTTCCTCTATTTGAATTCAGAATTTTTTAGTGAAAATTAGCTTCTTTACATTGAACTTCTGAGTAATTTAGACTTAAAGACATTATCAATATGTACAATTCATTTTACAATAAAATTTTCCAAAATACAAATTATGAAAATAATTATTTATTTAACAAATATTAAACATCCAAAATTCACAACCAAAATTTTTCAAATACAAAAATGCATCATTGTTCAAAATATAAAATTATAAAGTCTATATAAAACTGCAAATTTATTAAAATAGATGCTTTCTTTAATAAATTCTACTTCATAAAAACATTGTGGAAATTGAACAAATATAACCATACTTAACTTTGACAGCTCTAAAAAATTGCATTTTCAATAACAGAAATCTGGGTAACAGAATGAAATTCCACTTTTTTACTATAATAACAAAAGTATAAAAAGTAACTGCAAGTTTCTGAAATTTCTGGGTAGTTAGTCAGATATATGCAAAAGCTTTCAATCAAACAATACAAACAATAAATTTTCAATATGAATGTACCTGTACATGTAACTGTGAGTAAATATAAAATCCTGTAAATAGATAGAAATTCAAATTTTTTTTTTTAATATAATGTAGCTTGTTTCATTTACAAACTGAAACAATTTTAACAGCAAAAGAAATACTATTTTTATGTAAAAGTTTTATGTTTTATGCATGCTAGAATTTTAGCAAAATCAAATGAAATTGGTTTCCAGTATTTAATGCATTTTTTTATTCAGAAAATAAAAGTCCAAGAAGTTTTGGTTATAGTTTGGATTTATAGAAATAAATCCCCTTTCCTTACTCTTAGCACAAACTTGTTCAATCCAAAGATTTGACATATCATATAGGTAAGACATTTTACTCTGGGGGTAGGAGAGGGAGGAATTATATCACATAAATATTTGTGGTAAAAAATTAAAATACATTATTATTGAAGTTTATATTACAATAAAATAGTTAATTTATAAATATACATAAATAATAATAATAAATAAATCCTATTATATTTGTTATAATCAGTGTGATATTTGTTTCAAGTATAAATCTCATAAATTTTGCACATGTTCCATGATTTGGTCACATCTCCTCTACCAAAAGCTATAAACAAATTGTGGAATAAACTCAACATTTATTAGTAAGTCCTGTGTATTTATTACAACATTTATATAAATGTGTGTGTGTGTGTTTTCATCAATATTAAATATGAGGATGTAATATTGAACTTTTCTTCAGCGAAAATTCAGAATTTGGTTCTAGCTCTAAAGGAGCAAAATATATGCATGAGAGTGTATGTGAGAAAATGATAATGTAATCCACTGTCTTTATAATATATATATAAACAAACTTTAACCACAGCCTGACAATCATTCTAAGAAAATCATTCTTAGAAAGTTGGAATAACCTATGAGTTTCCTTTAAAATTGAAGAACAGTTAAAGGCTAATGAAGAAACAGTAGCTTTAGGAACTAAAAATTAGATGTGTACATTATTCTAAATATATATATATATATATGGGGGAGGGTAAAACAAATTTAAAATTTAAAGTCAGTTTAACTATAATTACAGCATACTCATTAATACATCAGAGTGATGGGTGATGAAGTAACCTATAAAAAGGCTTGTTACACTAAATTCAATAGATAGCTGAAGAATTCCTGCCCAAAATGTAGTTCTTTATGTACTTTATTTTCTGCTATAACTGACAGCCTTTTTTGGGAGAGGTATTCAGTTGCAGTTGGATATGAAGTATTATTAATAATGAAGATATAAACATTATGGTTTTCTCATCATCTTTTCACTTGCAAGCTGTTAGTCTAACAAACAGCCACCAGGGTTCATTGTGATCATTATAGTGGACTAAGTTTATTTTTAAACTGTTCTAAAAAAAAAAAAAAAAGATGAGAAAGTTATAACCTCTTTATTAATAATCCTTCATATTTGACAGCATCTGAAACTTCTCCCAAAATGACAGCCAGTTTTGTTGGAAAGGAGTGAACAAAATAACTATATTTCGAGCATGAAGCCTCCTGCTATCTCTAGAAACCCTCTTCAATGAATTTGGCATGATAAGCATTTTTATAGGTTGCCTCAACACACATCACTTTGCTATGCCAATGACTGCATAGCAGTTAAAATGACCTTAAATTTGAAACAGATGTTCCCTGACATATACATAAATAAAGAGGTAGATGAATTTTTTCATGAAAAAGAATTAGATAAAGGATATATATGGTGACAATTTCTAGTACACTGAAGTTATTCATCATTAATCTGATAACATTATATGCTATATCTAACAAAAAAAAAAACTTTTAGATGAATGATGTATTGATTAGACGTAGAAAATTGGAAGAAAATTTTCTATATGCAGAAATCAAGATAAATATGTTGGTAATGTATAGAATAATAAAACTTTTGATTTGGTAATCATCATTTTTGGAATCATCAGAATAGTGAAAGCCTAGAATGAAATGACTGTGAAAAATATATGTGGGGCCTCTGCTCCAGGAGGATGATAAAATGTTTTTATTTAAAGAAGTAAAAATCTATTAAAATTTGTTATATTATTTGTACTGATATTTGTGGTTCTATTGGCAAACTTTTGTTAATATTACTTTTGAAAGAAATATTTCTTATTACAAGCAAGCTTAATATTTGTTACTTCAAACCTGAAATTAATAAACATTTAATATTTATTATGCTATGTAATAATTATTATGCTATGAATAAAAAAAAATCAAAACACTGTTTACATAAGAATTCTATGATTCAACAATTGTAAAGATCTTGTCAAAAGAAGAGTAAAAATACAGAACACAACAAATCAACTCTTATTAAGCAAAATTTAAAAATTCTCATTATGGTTTATTAATGCAGGATTTTTATATTTTTATGCAATTGTTAAAGAGAAACAGATCATTCATAATTCTTCACTTTTTAAAAAAAAATTTCAGAAATGAAAAATTATTTTATAGCCATAGAATAATGCATAAAATATAAACTTGAATATTAAACTTAAATATTAGTTTTTTTTTATTTTACAATAAGAAAAAAATGGGGGGGGGTTATAAAAAGCAAACTATAATACTCTACCAAAGAAAAATTTGATGTTCTCTAATTCTCCATCTAATAATATTATACATAACTTGAGTTAGTGCAGGATTTTTATTATAATCTATAATTTTTATCAAAGACAAATAGCTATGTTTATATATCCTTTACCGTTTTTGCATAAAATGTAAGAGTTACATTATAGTCATGGAAATATGTATTAAGTTATAAATTGAAAATTAATGATTAAATACCTAGAAAGTTATTCAATGAAAATGTAAAGTTATTTATGAGCTGATATCCATTAGATTCTTATGATTTTAAAACAAGAAAAAAAGGGGGATTAATAAAAAGTTATTTTACTCTACCAAATTAATTTGATATCCTCTGATTCATCTCTTAATACATGCTTGAGGTAATTTAAAAGTATAGAATATGCTATCATCATGACTTTCCAAATAAATGCTTATAAAATCTTTCTCAAACTGGCAGAATTTTTGATGAAAGATCTTGAAAATTGTAACTTCAAACCTCATTATAATGAACGTGATGGGACTAAACTGTATCTCACTCTAACTGAACAATAAAGAAAAATGTTATATCTCACAAAATGTATAACTAATTGTCAAGAATATACAATAGTGATGAAAAACAAATATCTTTCATGATTAAAATTGAGTCGATTTCAGAGCAATTTTGACTGTCTGGATTTGACACTAACACAGGAATTAAAATGACTATTAAAGACAAATAAAAAAACTCATTTTACTTTTAATTGTTACTCACTGTTTACATACAAAAACAATTGCAGTTGTGATACAATTACAAGAAAACTTTATGAAATTCTTTGTTGAATATGACATAAGATATTAATGTTCTTTCTTTTGTTGTTTATGTAAATAAATACTTATGAATACCAGGCAATTTATGAAATTAGAGATGAAATACTATTCCACTGCTCCAAAAGTGTTTCAAAAGAAAAAAATTCAATGGACAAATGAAAAAAATTGTTGTTTTTGGTACTAAGATTTTGGAGGTTCACTATAAAAGGATAACTTTGAATTAAAAACAATAGGAAAATGATGAGACTAAAATTTTTGTCTGATATTAGATAGGTTCATTATAATGGATTTTTACTGAATTGAATTTCCTAATTTATTTTAAACATAATCTATAGCTATTACTATATTACATTCACTTAAAAATGGAAATGTTATGATTGATGAAGTTTATTCTACAAATGTAATGAAATGGCTCCTTTTAAGGAGATTAGGCCATTGTAATTAGAAAAAGAAACTTTGCTACTGAAACAACATATTAATCTAAAACACATGCCTAAATTCTGATACGCTTCACTATTCATTTTTGTAAATAATTAAACCTTAGAGCCAAAATAGGTTCAAATATTATTTAAAATCATCGAATATACAGGTACTGAATAACATGAAATCATTTAAATAAATTTGTGTACTTTAAAATGTAATTTTTCATGTGAACTAATGATCAAATAGTAAATTGGACATAAAAGGAATACACTTTGCAAATGACAGTCATTGGAATAAATGGGAAATAAATAAAATACAAAATTATTCTAAAAATATTGCAGAGTGAAGGTCACCTTTTGAGGAAACATTGTGGAAAATTTTTAACTTTTACCTTTCTACATTATGCATGTTGTTTATATAAAGGCATTACAGTTAATCTAAACACTTCAATTATCAAATGTACAAGAATCATTTTAAAAAGAAATTTTTTTCAAGTTTATATACATATGGGCATGTGTATATACACAAATATATATGCACATACACTTTTGAAATGAAAGCATAGTGTTTAAGAGATTTTAGAAAAAAATGACAGAGGACTACAAAAGGGTTAATATAGCTCCAAAATAAATAATAAACATATGAAAATGCAAACAAAAACAGTTTAAAATTATAACAATTATTGAACAAAAAGGAAAACAAAATCTTGCAGCACAATTCTTTATATATAAAATATTTAAAGGTTAAGTTTTAAATATATGCACATGTATCTATAAATATATATATATAAATATAACCAGTCATTAATTAAAACAGAAAACTTTACTTGAAGGCACAAAATGCATGGCAGTCAAGATATTAAATGGGAAAGAAAAACACCAGATTATATCAAAATCATAGACACTCTAAATGTTTTTATTACTATTAGCCATAGTTATGTAACACTTTGCAGAATCTTTCAGAAGAAAAAACAAAAAGAAGGAAAACTAGTTTATTCAAATATACACATATTTCCATTTACCAAATGCTCTAGATAAAATGATTCCAATTCGCAAAGCATCACCCAGGCTCAAGATATAAGCTCAAGCAGTGAAATGATTAATTTGTAGTAAGTGCTCATGAACTACATGCATACATTTGACAAAAAGAGACAGTAGTAAACAAGCACAGCACTTAATAGTGAAAAAGTAAAAAAATTAAAGACTTCCATAAATATTTCATAAATATAGCAACTCTGGAATGATCTGAACAAAGCAGTTAACATCAAAATAAACTTGTAGCTTATACATAAACCCTTCATTTCCCTATGTCCCAATATTTAAAATTCAATTCAAAATATCTTTAACTAAAAATAATAAACTTTTATTTTAAATCTTAAGTCGGGCATTGGCAAGCATTGGCCATTAGCCTTCTAACAGACCAATAAAAATTAGCCTAAAATAATAGACTAAACACAAACTATGTAGTAAAAATTTTAAAAAAGAAACACAGACATGATTGATTTTGTATATAATAATTGCATTCTAGAAATAAATCCTGTAGAGTATAGAAATATATACACATATATGTGTAAACAGTTTTTTGTAGTATGTTTTATATAGCAATACTTACAAATTCCACAAAACAGTAAATCAAATCATATTTCTTTAAATAATGATATCATAAACTTATACTTTAATAATTAAAAAATATATATATGGAAACACAGAGAAAAAATGTATTTTAAGAAAACAAATCTGTAATTTTTTAAGAGAGAATGTTAGTATGTTTTATTGTATCAAACATGCCAAAAACTCCTAATAATTTTTTCCGAAATTTCTGTAACTGTAGTCTTTTTTAACTATGACCATATTATAGCATTTAAAAGGTTAATCTATGCAATAGCAAATTATAAAAATCATTTCAAAAAAGATTCTAGAGAAGCAGATCGAACCAATACAGGGATGATTTAACAATTATATTTTCATCGAGAAGCAGAAGAAATAAAACCAATAAACATTGATATGTAAAATATAAAATAAAAACTGCAATAAAAAAGTATATAAAATATGCATGAGTTGTTCGGATTACTTTTTCATTCTTCAAATTTAATTGACATTAGTTATTTTCTATTTTTAATGGGAATTTGTAGTAAATTCAGTCTACAAAATTAATATCATACCTCTATATTGAATAATTTGGTTTTCCGACATAGACTAGAATTAAGACTAAAATCAGATGAATATAGGGTTCTACTGATAACAAACAAATTTTAAAAGTTAAACAAATTTTATTAAAAGCATTGTTTTTTCATAACTCATACAAAAATATCAATCAAAATACGCATTACTCAATATAAAAAGAAAGAAAAATACAGAAAATCTGGAATAATTTCTTATGCACTATCCTCCCCTCCTCCCAAACAAAAACAAACACACACAAAATGAAAGAATAAGAAAGTAGGAATAGGTGGAGAAAAGGGGGGGGGGGTATAAAGAAAACTAAAAGGAACACCTATAACATAAATTAAACCCAAAAGTTGGTCACTCATATCATCTCTATGCATAATTTCCTTTGACTCTAAGAGTTTGTTTAACTTGAAACATATTTGAAACATTTGAAGTCTTTAATTAAGGCTTCACTTCTAACCCTTTGAATCTCATAATGGTTGGAACTGATTAGTGATAAATTTCTTAAGCCAAACACTTTTTAAATAGCAGAGACAGTAGATTATCTACTTTAAGAACCATGACCATGCAAAAGGAAGTAAAAATCTTATAGTCAAAAGGTAAGAACCTTGAAAATCTTTGATCATTAAAGATTCAAAGAATTAAAGTAGCATGAATTTTAATGCTCTCCTTCAGTTTTAGAAACTATAAGCCAAATGGATAGAGTGCGCTCTTCGGTACCAGAGTTTGTAGGTTTGAATAACACAGCTGATAGGGATGTTCAGAAACATTAAAAATCAATTTTGAGCTGTAGATCTCAGATTTGTAAAACCTTGTGTAACAAAACAGTATCCTGTAACACAGTGAATTATTTTCTAATGACAAAGGAAGAAGATTTTTGTTGGAATAAAAATGCATCCTGTGTGTGGCATTATAAAAGCTACCAACCCTAGGTTTACATACTGTATTGTATTTGTGCTCTAGATCAGAAATTCACATACTTTCAAGAGGGAAGAATCAAATTATCAATGAAACAAAATAACAAAGATATCAATGAGCCATTAATACACATATATTGTTATTGATACAATTGCATAGAAGCAGAAGTCTGAAGAGCCACTAGCAGCTTGCAAGCTGCAGTCTGTTGACCCCTGACCTAGACCAATAATAACACAAAATAGACTTTTCTACACACACACACACACACACACATATATATATATATATATATATATATATATATATATATATATATATATATATATATATATACTTTTATGTGTCTTACAGAATTAACAAATCCCCAAAAATACAAATCCTAACACAAGTGCGAAATATGCAAACTTAATAAATATATATATATATAATTTTAAACTAGACAAATTTAATTGCATGAATAATATTTACAAATGTAGAAATAGCTTCAAAATTTAATTAAAATAATTCTGTAAAATAATCTCCTATTTTAAACAGTTTTGAACTGTAAATTAACAAAAAATAATAAGTTATTAATATTTGTCTTAATATAATTTACTAAAATAAAAATTCATCCAATAAATTTGGATATCTAAGCATGTATTTATGTACACCCCTCATGATTTAGAGTTCTTCCTTTCAAGCAGAAAATGTCTTCATTTACAGAAATAATCTCCTGTGGCCTTTCATAACGATTTGTCATTTTAATAAATGCAAAATAAGTAGGAACAAGATGAATTAATTAAGTGAATAATAATGTAAATATATGACTTGAATTTCTTGTTCATCTGCTTACATTATAACTTGGGGTTCATTTACAGATTCTGAGATAGCTTTGTGTGGAAGCACTTTGCCACCATTAATATACACCTCATCTTTCACTATTACATCTTCACCTAAGACAGATGTGTTCTCCATTCTAACCTATATTTAAAAAGTAAAAACAAAGGAAACAATAAACAAGTCTAATTAAAACTGCAAACAAAATGCAATAAAAAAATTATATTAGATACATCAAATAATTTTATATATACTGATAAAAATCAACCTTACTGATAAAAATTGTTTCTATGGGAATAATACAAATTATTTTGCTAATTATGTTTATGGCATACATGGTAAAGAATAGTGCTCTACATACTTATATCAAAGATGTGGAATCATTTAAATGACAAATCACTTTGTGAAATTACTTCCTTTTACTGCAGTTTCTTTTTTTTTTCTTCTTAATATTATAAACCCTTAATATGTTGTTTATGACTTATTATATATTACTTAAACCTTTCATTATTTTGAGTAGTTAATAAAATGCAGGGTGAGTCTAAACTGTTATTGCAAACTAAGAGGTGTAGTACCCATCTGACAAACAATAATTATAAGCAATAATTAATAGGGTCAAATTTCCCTCTGAGAAGCACAAAAAAAAAAATTAAATTAAAATTCCAACTTGAATTTATAACAGTGCTGTGAGAGTAAATGAATGATACCAAAAGTTACACAATGTGATTTATTGTTCAGAAGAACTCTCCACATACTCAAAGTGGAAGCCATGTATGATAATTTAGCAAATGCAATAGAATTAAGTAATGAATTAACCTAAACCACTTTTAATGATGCTGTAAAAAGTCTGATTTTTCATATGAAAAACAACTATGAATACACATTATTCCCATTACAAATAAGAAAAACATTTTTGGTACATATAAAGTGCCAAGCAACCACTGATTCTCAGGTAATGTCGAGTAAGAGAAACAAGATTTAAACTGATATATCAATAGGGAATTAAAAAGAGGTGCAAGGTTTCTCAGTTAATAATATGTCTTCAGATAAAATGGCAGTTTGAGAAAACATTCAGATATGTGACATAAATTTGTCATTTTACTTACATAAAATGTCACTACCAAAAAATTTTTAAACAAATCATTATGTATTAAGAATGAATATAAAATGTAAATAATATTGTCATAGTCAGTAAAAGAGATTTAAAGAATAAAAAATTACTTAAATGAAAACAAAAAACATTACTTACCCACTGTCCTACTACACACCTCCAACCTATTATACAAGATTCTAACCATGAATGGGATTTAACATGAGCTCCTTTTAATAGAGTACATTTTTTTATGCAAACACCATCTTCAATAACAACATTAGGTCCAATAACAACATTTGGTCCAATTCTACAATTCTGTCCAATTTTGGCTGTCTTATCCTAAAGAAAGTAATTATCAAATTCAGCAACATAAAACATGAGAATTGTACACTATTATATTTTTTAAATAATGAAAATATACCTTTATAGTAACTTTTGTTTTAATACCGTTATATATATACACATTTTTGTTATAATTTTTCTGACATTTTGAGGACACTTTTAAAAAACTTCCCAACATATTTTATTTTTAGAAAAATAACATTTTCAACCTCCCCATGTATAAAAAACTCAACACCGGATATACCCAACTGATAGAGGTACAGAGTGCAATCAGCTACATAACAGAAGATTACTTCTATCTTAACAGACCACATGAAGCTAGCATGTACTCCAACTTCATAATAATTCTATTTTACACAAAATAATTTTATGTGTAATTATTTTAGAGTATATTTTAATTAAACTGAAAATGGAGTGATTGGAAGAAAAATCTATAAAAAGAAATAATGGCTTACAGCTGAAACCTGGCAAGAATTAAAAAAAGACAATTCAAAATCAACAGATAGTACAAAGTTGGAATGACTAAAAAAAATATATAGATTAGTATAGAGAACATGACTGGAAGGTAATAAAGTCTGTAAGGGCTGATAAAAGAATATTTCTTAATGATTTGGAAAGGATGTAAGTGAAGTAGTGGATAAAGGCCATACAACAACAGACTATAAAACAGTAAGAAAATTAGTGGCAAAAGAGAGGTATTAAATTACCCAGTAAAAAGTAAGAACAAAAAAATCTTCCCTCAGATGCTAAAATTTAAGATAGGTGGAAAGAGCATTCTGAAGAGGTTCTAAATGTTTGTCAAAATAATTTTCTGGATTTCTAACAAGTACCAAGAAATGCATTTAGTACAGTCAAAAATATAAACATTTCTGTCAAATCAATATTGCTGGACAACAGCAAAGTTGCTCTGCTAGCACAAAAAGCAAATAAGGCTTGTGGAAATGATAATACAGCATTCTTATTGCAATGGACTGGTGAAGATGTGTCCATCACATATTTACATAAACAATCAAATTTAAGATAGGAAACTAAAAAAAATTGCAGAAAAATGGAAAAAAAGGTGTATGAATAAGAATACAAAAAAAAATGGATATCTTTAAAAGTGTAACAATTTGGAAAGAATAAGTCTGCTATCAATTTTCTAAAAATGTGGAAAAGTTTTGTTAACAGATTAAGGAGTGAAGTTGAGAACAGACTTGGAAAAGAGCACATAGGATTTTGTATTGGTGGCAATAGTCTATCCTATTTTTGCACTCCAAAACATAATTGAATAGAGAATGGAATATGATGCAACACTAATTCCTCATCATAATGGGTTAGATAATGAGAAAACTCAAATGGAAAAAATTTAACTTTTGGTTGAATTTTTCTACCACTGCAAATTTAAATTTGGTTAATGACATAATATTGTTATCAACCAGATTTAATGATCAGTAACAGAAAACAAATAATCTAGCAAAACATACTGAAAAAAACCAATAGCATATTAATAGATCTACAACAAAAACCCTATGAATTAATGGCAAAACAAGTAATGAATTACTTTTAAAAAATGAGTTCACAGATAAATTCCTTTCTATACCTTGAGGCAATGTTAACTTATCTTAACTTGAACAGATGAAGACATTTATGACTGAATCTTAAAAGCTAATAACTGTCTTAAGTTTAAACTCAGTTTGGAGATCTGTTTTTACAGAATAGGGTATAAAACTAAAATATTTCAAACCTCTATTTAAATTAGTTCTTTTATATGAATATGTAACTTGGCAGTTAACTGAAGGCCAGCTCCCCCCCCAAAAAAAAAAAACTAAATTCCTTTTAAAATAAATGTTTAAGGATAATTATAAAAATCTTTTCGCCATTTACAATAACTAATGAAGAACTTCTGTTGACCAACTCAAAAACCATAGAACAAGACATTAAAATAAGAAGATGGCATTTTATTGGACATATCTTATGAATGGACTCAAACAAAATACCCAGAGTTACCCTCAACTAGACACTCAAGGGTAGTTTAGTTGACAACACAGCTCCTCGACTAACTTGTCGGCAAATAATGGAAAAGGAGACAAATGAGGCTGGATGAACAAGTTTAGCAGAAGCAAAATGAGCTGCAGAAGACAGAAGGAAATGAAAAAATAAATTGAAGGCCTTATATATGCCTCTAGGTATGAAAAAAAAGTTATGATAAAGATGCAATATTAGAATATAGTTTGTGAAGGAGAATTCATTTCCTTCATTTAGATTTACACATACAACTGCACCACAACAGTACATAAAGTGAATTACAGTAGCAAAAAACTACTCTTCGCTTTTATGATATGAAAAGTTTCAAACTGCAGGCAGTTAAAAAGTAAATAAGATAAAAAAAAAAAAAATTAAATATTATGAAGCCTTTCTTGTTGACAATACTGTTGATAATACCACAAAATATGAGTTAGAGCAGTAAATTATCAACATTTAAATTCTCATTTTCTTTAATACATCTTTTAAATCTTTTTCATTTAAATTATTTTACAAGTTTAACTTTTTTCTGCCTAAAATCAGATTGGCAAAAAAATATGGGATTAATTTTCTTGATTCGTTTGCTATTTTCTTGATAAATAGACTACTTCATGTATATTTATTGATCATCATTAAAAGTTTACATAATATTTAAAAATAACTAAAATTTCAAGGATAATAGGAAAGCATCCTATTATAAATATATCTGTGGAAATGCTCTCAACTGAAATTTCATGAAAAAACTTAAACTTGACTATAATTAAATCAGGGATTTATAAATAATAAGAGCTCAGGGGCCACATTGGAAACCTTATGCATAAATGCAGGTTGCATTTTCATAATTCGCCAATTTTTGTAGAAGTTTGCAAATAAAACATAGGTATAAGAATTTAATAATATGCATAGTTTAATTCAAATCAAAGGTTTAATCATTTTAGTTGCTAAAAACAGTTGGGAAAACTTTGCATTATAAAATACGTTTCAGGGGATCATGTTTATTTGTGCATTTTAAATGTAAGAATAAACATGAAAAATGGGAAATCAAATTAGCAAAATAGTTTTTAAAAGTTTAAGGAAAATAATTCACTATTATAACACTAATTATTGTACAAATTATAAAACAGTAAAATTAAAAGTAACCAAAAAGCTATTAATCTCCAAACAATTTATTTTTGAAGACAAGTTCTCAATAGTTTGTTTTTTAAATTAATACTGACAAATAGCAAGAAAAAAATTACCTAAAGATGAACTAAAGTTAATGTTATGAAAATAAAATTCAAAAAAAGATAATTTAATGGGAATATTGTGGATGGTTGGTCATCTGTATCAACCACCGAATACCTATCTACCACCAGCTCTGATAATGCTAATCTTGCAAAATAAAGTAAGGAAGAATTTTCATGTGGAGTTCTGTACTTTTTAATGAACTTCATCAAAGAAAAAACACAGAGCTGTGAAATAAATACTTTTTATTTTTATAAAAGCTTTTGTGGATTATAAAATTGGCCTTGAAAACTGCGAGTTGGAAACTCCTAAATTAAATTATGCAATAAATAAATATGGATAGTAACAAAAAATTTTAACACAAATAATGAAGATTACTTACAAGTAAAACATTCCCAACAACATAATCAGCTAGATGCAATTCAGTAGGTTTTTTATGTTTTAAATGATTAAGATAAAAACACATGCCAGTGAGAAAGTCTTTTGGTTGTCCAACATCCATCCAAAATCCTTGTAGTTCAAATGCAAATAATTCAGTACTAGCAACCATTTCAGGAAAAATTTCTTTTTCAATTGAAGTAGGCCTTAACTGAATAAAGAGCAAAATAATACAATTAACACATAAAACGATCATGTAAAATTGATTAGACAATATTTTGTGTTATAACAAAAATTAATTTAACTAACTTCTTAAATACTGTAAAATAAATTTTAAATTTTGTCATGCAATATGTTTGAAAAAATATAAAATGGATAAATGTGTAAATATATAATAGCAAAAAGAATTCCATGCATTGATAATGAAGTCTATACCCCAAGAAACACTTTCTATAAAAATTAAGAGCACATAATACAGAAAAGGCTTAATTCTGTTTATTTCCTCAAATTTTTAAAAATAAAGTAGATTCAAGCAACTAAATTCCATGATATGAATTTTTTCAACATTTATCTGAAATAAGCATCTAAAATTTGTAAACAGCACCTCATAAACCAATATTAAAAAAAAAATTGTTATCTTTAATGAACATTTAAAACTTTCATCTTGTTTCCCAATGATGTTAAGAATTCATGATTCATAAATTGATTAAAGTGTAACTAATAATGATAGAAATACTAATATATTTACCACATTTGATGACAAACAGCAAAATGATTTGATTTGGAGAGCTACAATCAATTTTTTGCAATACCTTAGACTTACTGCTTGGATCCAATTCTGAACTATTACAAATACCCATGCTAACAGAGGGTTTCAAATTCACAAACTATAGTACAGAAAAGTAGGACTTTACTTATTCAGCTACTAAAGTAAATGAATGGCAAGAAAAAAGATGACAAAAATATTTATATTCATTTTTAAATGTAGTTTTTAATATCAATTTTCTACATAAGCTATCATCTATGAATGATTGACCAAGTACTTTTGTGTGAAAATCAATAGGATTATATAATGATGAAATACTAAGGATTCCAAAACCTAAAATGTTGTAAAAATATTTCATTAAGCTCTTATGAGCTGAATTCATAGTACATTGATAATAGTAATTCATTGGGTTATAATAAATTTATAATAAAAAATTGAAGAATAATAATTTCAATTTCAAAAGTTAAAATGCAATGTATATGTAATAAGAAAAAGCAATAAAAGTGGATCTAGAGAAAAGGATCAAATTTACCAAAAGCTGTTTCAGTTGGACACAACAAAAAGGGAAGAGGAGGATTTTAATAAATAGGAATGAGTATCAATAACTAGTGCCCATAGTAATAAAGAATACAATTAATAAAAATATGAAACAAAAATGAATGTTTCACAAATTTATTACTTTTTAGCATAAGTGACATTCATGATGAAACATTTATTCCAGTGCTGTATCAGTTTAAAATCTCATTCTCATAGAGCTCCTTGGCTGTGAGCAAAGCAACTGCTACACAACATGTTTGAAATCTGCTCACCTTTAAGTAATTTAAAAATTCTACATGAGTACAATCAATAGTCTGTTCTATAAACAACTACCAATTCTGTATGGATTTCTCCAACTTTCACTCCTTTTGCTAAAAGAAATCATCACTGCTCATTGCTCCAAAATGGATGATGCTATTTTGCAGCAAATACCCTTTTAACAATAACTAATTCTTATTACTGTTACATAGAATTACTGAGGTCTTTGTATTACTGGATGCAATCAATTTCAACGCTCTATTTTAACCCCCTAGACTTTTACTAATTAATTACTGCAAAGAAGAATTACATTTGTATTACATACTGGTATTTCCTGATAAATGTTAAACTGATTAGATTTAGGATAGCATTTCAAACATTATGTGACAATAAATTAAAATTAAGTAACAACAGCCATTAAAATCATAAAATAATTGTGATAAAAAAAATAATTTACTTTGTTCATATTTTAAAAGAAAATATATAAAATGTAATTTATTTTAAAACATACATGTTGGTAATTTTCAATTTCAAGTTCAAACATTTATCTATTGAGAATTTTTTTTAAGTAATAAGCTAAATGCATTAGACTTTTTTTAATTCTTTTAATATTAAAAAATTATGCTAAGAGAGTGAGAACCTAAAAAAATTTAAAAAATGAAAACTGTTAACCTGCAACCTGTGTAACAATGTTAACCTACTGACTTTGAACAAAGCTTGAAAAATTTTTATATTTTAACTTATGAAATTCAAAATATAATTTTATAAGAAAATCTCAAGAAATTTACCTGAATTCGTTTTAAAACAGATGGATTTAGTATATAGAGCCCAGCATTAATTCTGTTAGACACAAATTCTTGAGGTTTCTCAACAAAACGTTCTATTTGACCTCTTTCATCATATACAACTACACCATATTTTGCTGGTTCTTCCACACGAGTAACCTACCAAAAATAAAAATATTTTAAATATTAATAAAGTATTAACACTTTCAAACATCATAATAAAATGATCAAAGTCAAACAAAATCATGCAAAATTTATTTTTATTAAATTCTTCTTTATAGCAGAGAGAATTTACTTCAATTTTTGAAGTGTTACACATATTTTAATAAAAGGAAAAAATTAGTAGTTACCACTATTGTGCCTTCTTTGCCATGGTTTTTATGAAAATCAATCATATCTTTGAATGGGAAATCACATATTATGTCACTGTTTAAAACAAAAAATGGTTCTGTGCCTTCAAGTATAGATCTAGCAAGAGCAAGAGGTCCAGCTGTCCCCAGAGGTTCATTCTCTTGCGAAATACTTATTTTAATTCCTAACTGAAAAATAACATAATAAAAAATTATTAAAATTGTTACTTACAAAACCATACATATATCTATTTAGGTCTTTAAGTTATAAATAATTTAATATTTTTTCACATACCAGTTATTAATACAGCTTTAGTGAAAATAGAAAAAAATTAAGTATCTTCAAAGTATTAATACAAAATTTTCTATTTCAGAATTTTGAGTATACTTTAATGTTTAATATATTAACTTATACTCATCACATAATGAATGAAATTTACTGCATAAAAACTTAAATCAAAAATATTTAAATGTTTACAATTACTTTGCAACTGTTTGAATTAACATGCACACAAAACTTGTCTTTATTTTCTCTCATACACTTACAGAACAAGAAATTCAATAAAAAAGTATAACAGTACAAGTAAGGTTAAGTAATTTTTTTAAGGATACTGTTAATTTTTTTACATATTTTCAAATGCATTAAAATATAAAAGAAAAAAATAACAGCTCTAAAAATGATAGAATGCACAATCTAGATATGATTTGGTTTGCAAAACTATGATTTTTTTTTTTTTTTCCAGTTACTGAAGTTACAAATGTCTATGTTTAGATTGGAACTCTAACCCATTAACACCCAGGACCAAAAGGCACTGTCCAACCTATTTGGATATTCTCCAGCTCCTAATCTTTAAATTTTGCACAATTTATTATGTATTAAAGATCTTTACATGATATTGTAAATTTTAAAAAAATTATTAAACTTATTTCAAAATTAAATACATGAAACAAATGTACAACTTACCCTTTCTTCTTCTTTTTTAATTTCTTGTTCTAGCATTTCAGCTCTATAACTTACTGCTAGGATCACATGATTTACACCAGCCTAAGATGAATGTACAAAAATATCTATCAGTAAGCTTTCTAAATATAATTATAAAAATGCTAAGTAAATATGTTAACCTTCAAATAACTATATTTGTAAAAATTTAAAATATTTATTAAGGAAATGCTAAAAAAAAAATAATCTTATCTGAAAACTTTCATTCTTAACATATTAGTGATTAGAGATAATTGACATTTCAGTTTCTCTTACACTTTATATCATTTACAATTTTCAAAATAATTTAACCAAACCCTTTTCTAAAATATTTTAGACAGAATTAGAATATTTGAGATGTTATAAAAATAACAGTTAAATTGAACAAACATGTTTTCTTTTGCATAAGTTAGAAGCAATTTTTAAATGTTAAATACACCATATAGCAATATTTTCAGCTGATAAGGAAAATATTTTCTTAAAAAGAAAAGTTGCTTTCTTAACCAGAGGTTTGTCCAGACTTTTCAGACAAGGTTCTATTTTTGTGAAACTGTGAAAAATCTACTGATAATTCTGTGAAACTGAAATTAGTATTAAATCTAGTTCTTTCACAGCAATGATCCTGTTTTAGGAATTTGTAACATGAGGTCTTTATTTTATTTATTTATTTATTTTTATTTATTTATTTATTTATTTTTTTGAGAAAACATACAAATTTACATATCTAAATTAGTATTAAGTTAAAATTCTATTTTGAGTTCCTTTTTAAAATAAAAATATCATGAAAAGTTAATTAATGAACACAAATTTTGCCTAAATAGACCCTGCTAATTGATCAGAATTATTGTACATGTTGATGAAATTACATCCTTTTAAACAAATATAATTATTTAGTTATATAACTGGTTACAAACTAGAAAAGTGAATGATGAAGATGCACACTTATAGTACTCTAAAAGCAATACAAATTTTTATCTAAATATATTATATCTAAACAAAATAATTCTATGATTTAAAAGAGAGAAAAATTATTATAGCTACAATTAAATTAAAATAACTTCCACAGATATGTGCTAAATATTTTTCACAGAGTTTTAACAAAATATTAATTAAGATAAAATTAATAAAGGTAGAATTAATTAGTAAGAATTTTAAGCTTTTCAAATATTCCAAGTTCATGAATGATTAACAGTCAAAATACATTGAGATATTTTTTAAATCATTTATTTCTATATGTTATCGAAGAGGAAGAATTCTAAATACTTAACTGACAAGAGTTCTAAAAAAATATATATATAAACATGCATATAATTGAAAAAATATAACACATACAAAAGTTGAAAGTTTGAGCAGTAAAGTAGTGAACACTTTTTATTTTCTAAGCAGTATATATTTAAATTATAAACTTTTAAAATGTTGATCACTAATAAAAGATAATTTTTTTTCAACTAACAAAATGAATGTCGCTCGAAGTCAACAAAATCCATATTCAAAAGCATATCTGTTTGCAAAAATTAATAAACTTTTTAAAGGAAAAAATAATATTGACTAGAATCATACTAAACACTTAAAAATAATCACTACCTAACATAAAAGAATTAATAGTACAAATTTCTCCCAAAATGAACAGCTTTAATGTACCTAGACAAAATTATTTCAGTTTAGTAGCTTTAATTTTAAAATAAACAGTCGATTATATAAAATAACCTATGTACACACTTATAAAAACAAATCACTTAAATTAATAAACAAAATAGTTTTATACCTCTACTAAAGCAGTTACTTGATGCATCATCATAGGCCTGTTACAAAATTCAATCAAAGGCTTTGGCCTACTTAAAGTCAATGGTCGTAGACGAGTACCATAACCACCAACTAAAATTAAAGCCTTCATTTTGCCAGAGATGAATTTTGATAATATATATGACCTAAACAAAAGAAACAATCTCATTACATTTATTACCTAACAAAATGTTCATTCACCCTTTTTCTACTACCAACAGGTCAACAAATAAGTAAACCTCACTTTGTGAACCAGGGATAAAGTGAACTATTGGTTTAAGAGAACTTTGTTATTGATCTCAATTGAACTCTTACCTAAACAATGTTACTTTAAATACTTAATGAACTAATGAAAAACTGAAAGCCCACTTTTAGTAAACCAAAATTCCATTTCCACAGATTTTTTTTTCTAGTTTTTTAAAGGTAATTTTATACCTACACATTTAACAGTAAAATTTAATATAGATAAACATTAAATTGGCATTTAAAGAGAAATAAAAATGATGTGTTAGAAATTGAAAATCTTTAAGTATTTATTAGAATATCATCAAATTTAGGTGGAATCTTCTAGACATATTACAGAAGAATAGAAATTCGAAATTCAAAAAGTTTTGTCATTTTTTGCCTAATTAGTAGTACAGACTCCCTCTATATGTAATCAAAATGTACTTAATAAAAAATTTCACTTTTTTTTCACGTGAAAAAAAAAATTAAGCACAATATTTCAAAATTTTTTATTTTTAATAACATGATAAATTGTTAAAGTAATTAGTAAATTATTAACAAATTGTGTTATCTAAATGATTGTTTCCAACAAAACTACCATTAAAAGCTTAGAAATTTCAATGCTTTTACAAAACTGGATATAGTAAACATCTTATTGGATCCACAGACAGTTTATTATAACAGTGTCTATATCCTCCCTTCCTTGTTGTGAAAAAACTGCTTTAGGCTATTATATCACTCAGCTATCTTTAGTTGTTTTTTATTATAGTACCAGTAATAAAGCCACAAAAAATATATAAAGTAGAGCATTAGTGTTTTATAACTATATTTGCCATAATATCGCACAAAGAGGAAAAATAGTATCAATAGCAGGGATATATCAGCAGAGCAGAATTTTAGATGTTGTTACTACAATACTTAAAAAATACTGATATTTAACAATATAATAATAAACAATCCACCACTAAATAAAACAAAAGTAAAGATGACAAGAAATAATTCAAAATTTAGAATCTTCCACACTTCTTAAAAAATAGTTTATTTAGTTTTCACACATTTAATCTCAAATGAACTGGCAGTTAAAGAGTTAAATTTCAACAGCTAAGCAATTTTAACAAATTGAAGCTGAACTATTTTATAAGAGATTCAAGTGAAATTTTTAAAGAACATATTCATAGCAAACCATTCCTTTAGTTTTACAATCTTGACACCATATAAATTCTGCTAATATAGTATTAGAATTTAGTAAACACTTTTGATTTGGCCACCAATATGGTTATGATAATTCACAAGTACCAATCAAAATTCATTTAAGAATAAACCTTATTTATCATTTTATCAATGATTATGCTTACTCTAAAAATAAAATTTATATATTTTTGCAATGCCAGAAACAAAAAAAAGCTTAAATCTTTTGCTTGAAAATAACTACTAATTTTTGTAAAGTTCTCAATGTAGTTTATTTGGAGTAATGATACTGTAGAGACAATAATTATATTATTAATATGAGCTTTATATTTAAAGCAAGTTATTTGATGAATAACACAGAAACAATTAGCTGAAATAGGAAATTTGGTCATAACTTTACCCTGGAAACCTATTATTCATAAATTAAAATAATTTTAAAAACAAGATGCCCTAATAAAATCTTAAAAACTAGGAGTTTGCTTTAGCAGTAATAACAATTAAAATATGTAATTCAAATTAAATTACTAAAAATTTAGTTAACCTGAAGACTTAAATATAGAAACACTTCCACTATCAAATATTATAGAAATATTACAGTCAAACTATATTTTGAATAAACTGCAAAACTTAATTAAGTGTGGGTTTATCATTTACTTTGTCTTACCCAATTATATAGTAAATGAAATACCTACAAATTTAATTTTTGATAACTACTACTATTTAATATTGTAATAATCAGTTTTAAAAAGTAATGAACTATCTACAGATAGTAAATTCACAAATATCTTACAAGTAAAATGGGGTTATTTCTAGTCCCTCAATAAAAATTAAAATGTTTTTCCATTACTCAAGATTTTAAAAGTAAAGCTAAAAAAAAAAAATTTTTTTAGATCTAACTGGTTAAACAGTTACATATTTGGCCACTGAAAGAATAGATAGTATTCAGTAGAATAAATAGTAAGTAGTATAAAGTCAAATACCAAGCATATGTAATACAAATATACTAATTACATCCTTATTAAATGACTATTACAGTTAATACCAGATTGTTTATAAGCCCTTTAAATATATCAACAAGTGATATTTGTCATTTATGAATTTAAAATACATTTCACAGTATTTGATAATTAGGAAACATCTGAATTTCTTAAATTAACAAATTTAGTACTGTATTATTTAAACTGAAAATTACCAAAATTTTTACATTTTTTTTTTTTTTTAAAGTAAGGAATATTTAGAATTTTTATTATACAATGCAACTACTAAAATTATATTTTAAAATTTAAAAATAAGACATGGCATTTTATCTATAAATCAACTATTATGTATTTGTTAAAATAATTCACTTCCTATACAAAATTATTACAAACAAATTAAGACCCTTAGACTAGATTAAACTAAACTTATAATTAAAAAATGACAATTAGAAGCTCATAATATAAATTCATAATAAAATAATTTACAATCTGTACATGATTATTTCCAAACAATAGGAAGGTAACACTCATAATTAAAAACTTTTCTTATGAACACTTTTAACAGAGAAATAACTTGGATCAATCTCTTACTATCTTAAGAAGCAGCAAAAATATTTTGTTTCTTTTTTTTAATACTTATATGACAACTATTAGGAAATTGATGCTTCTAGCACAACACAGAATTACAGTGGATTACTTTAGAAACTTTACTTTAGAAAGGTACTTTCTTTACTTTACAAAGATTACTTTAGAAAGGTATAAATCTATATATGTAAAAAAAGATGTGGAAACACGATAAAATTTTTAAATTAAGGTACGAGTTGAAATATTTGTCTACACTAGAACAGCATCATGATGGTATGATTTTTGATGATTACAAACATAAATTACTATTATAGAGAATGCAAAACTTGCGTACCATATAGAATATTAAACTACACAAATAATCGCAACTAACATCAACGAAACACGATACAAAATCTTACGCGAATTTGTAATAAGAATGTAAAATAGAAATACTTTCAAAGCCAAAATTTCAATATTGAGCACAATTTTGTTCAATTAAAAAACGCTAATAGCTTAAAAAGGCTTGATAATTGTAAAATTTATTCTTAAACATATATTCACCAGCTTTCTAAACTTACCGCTGACACGGATTCCGGTATAAACATCACAGCATGACAGACGCCACGTCACTTTTCCCTGCATGTTATCATAAATATGTTTTCAGAAATAAAATATTATTGATAGTTAAAAAGGAATTATTAATAAATAAAATTATATTGTACCTACAGAATATCATCATACGAGTGTTTTGACATAAAAATAAAATTTCACATAATTTTTAATAAATAATAATTTTACTATTTTGAGTTTAATATAACTTCCAAAACAATACACAACTATGAAGAAAATACTGAGATAATTATTTTCTAAAAATAATTTATTTGAATAATTGTTACAGGTGACATGGTATTAACACGAATATATCGATAATTGAAGTTTGTTTTAACTTTGATATTAACTGTTGTTCTAGAAAGGATATTCTCTTTCCTGTGGTGTCGCGCCAAAGTTTTATTATATTTCTATATCTATTAAATAGTGTTATTCCTTATTTTATTTTCGCAGTAAGTGATTCATCTTTGATCGCAGATACTTTTTCTCTTATTATTCTGTCAGTGTTTGTTTCTTTATAACAATGGTTAAGAGGAAAAACAGAGTTGTTTACGATTCAAGCAGTGATGACAGTGATAGCCCTGATGAGATTGAAGATTCAGGGGAATCTCCTGGCAAAGTGGAAAAAGAAAGCTCAGAAAATAATAAACAAGAAGTTTCTAAGAAATCAGATTCTGATTCAGAAACGTCTGAAAGTGATGACCTTTGGACTGCTGACGGTAAAGGAACCAAAAAGAAGAAAAAAACAAAAAAGGCTCCACCACCCAAAAAAACGCAAGATTCATCATCAGAAAGTGATGATGATGATGCAAATGATGCTCAAAGTTCTGAACCTGAGGAAGGAGAAGTTTCTGATTCAGAGAGTGGATCAGGAGAAGCATCTGACAGTGATGAATTTAATGATGGCTATGATGAAAATCTTATGGGGGATGAAGAAGATAAAGCCCGTCTTATGCAGATGACCGAAAAGGAAAGGGAGCAAGAAATTTATAATCGGGTTGAAAAAAGAGAAGTATTGAAAACGCGATTTGAGATTGAGAAAAAATTGAGACTTGCCAAGAAAAAAGAGCAAAAAATGAAAGCAAAAAAAGAAGAAATGAAACAGAAAACAGATGCAAGCTCTCGTAGTAAAGAACGCAGACGAACTGTTGAAGAAAAGAAGGATAAGCTAGATAAAAAGGCACAAGCAATAAAAGATTTAAGAGAACAACGTGAGAAAAAGCGTAAATTGGCAGAACTTCAACAACAAAAGACGGAAGCTGATGATCAGAAAGATGATGATGATGATGCAGCATCAGATGATAAAGATTCCCAACAACCTGTTAAAAAGTTAAAAGCAAGTGATATTTATTCAGATGATGATGATGAAGATGCTAGTGGTAATGAACGAGATGATCGAAGTGAGGCTTCTTATCATTCTAGAAGTGAGGATGAAGACGAAGTTTCTGGTAAAAAATCTGAATTTGTGAGTACTAAAGAAGAATTGTCTAAAATTCGACTGTCTAGATTCAAGCTTGAAAAGTGGGTACATGCTCCTTTCTTCACGAAAACCGTCAATGGTTGTTTTGTCAGAATTGGTATTGGTACTAATGATGGTCGTCCAGTTTATAGAGTTGCTGAAGTTATTGATGTTGTTGAAACAGCAAAGGTTTATCAATTAGGATCTACTAGAACTAATAAAGGCCTTAGGTTAAAACATGGACTACAAGATAGAGTGTTTCGCTTAGAATTTGTATCAAATTCTGATTTTACAGAATCTGAATTTCGTAAATGGAAAGAAACTTTAATGTTAGATAATATAGCTCTTCCAACTTTAGATGACATTGAAAAAAAGGTAAAAGATATACAAACTGCTTTGAATTATCAATATAAAGAAGATGATATAGAAACAATTGTGAAAGAAAAGGAGAGATTTAAGAAAAATCCACACAATTATGCTATGAAAAAGACTGAGTTACTTAAACAAAAAGAAATGGCTGAAATAAATGGTAATGATGAAGAAGTAGCAAAATGGACTGCTGAACTTGATCGCTTAGAAGAAAGAGCTAAAGAATTAGACAAAAAAAGAACAAGTACTATTAGTGCTATAAGTTATATTAACGTTCGAAACCGTCTAATGAATATAATTGAAGCCGAAAAAGCTATTCTTCAAGCAGCTCAAGAAAAAGAAACGGGTGATGATCCATTTACAAGGAGGCGTTGTGCCCCTACTTTGGTTACTAAATCTCGTGATCCAGCTATAAATTCAACAATGTTATTAGAACTTGCTAAGCAGAAAGAGCTTGAAAAAAAGAAAAAACTAGAGGAGGAAATGAAAAGGCAAAAAGAACTTGAAAAGCAAAAACCTAAAGCTCCAGTTGTAAATCCCCAAGAAGAAGACTTATTTACTGCTCATGATTTTGACATTAAAATTGATTTACAAATGCCAAATATGTCTTTATCAGCTCAGTTAACTAGGCCACCAGCTGCACCTCCAAGTGCACCTAAAAGGTCTCTTAACTTAGAAGAATATAAAAAGATGAGAGGACTTATATGATATATTTTGCATTTGAATTAATGACTGTTGTAATGGAAAACCACACCAGCATTTCATACATTTTATAGAAAAGTTAGCAATTTCATGTTTTGTTTTTGAAGTTAGTCTAATTGACTGGGGTGAAATTTTGAATGTTGTAAGTGTATTTATATTTATTTCTCATGTCTAATCACCTATGTACATATTTACGATATATTTCATAGTTTCTTTGCAAAGAGGTGATGCTCAGAAACAATATCATGTTTTTCACACTGTTTGCTAGTTTTTAAACATTTATGCAATAAAATGTATTGACTTAAGCTGTAAAGTTTTTGCCAATTGTTAAAAGTTTTAAAGGAGGGAATGAAGTGTGTAAGTTTTGAACTTTTGTTTAATTTGTACATGAATATATGTTGTAATCACTAATCATTAGTGAGATTACAAGAAAGTACCATTTCATACTGTCTTAACTATAATTATTAGTTTTGAAAATCAATTGTATTGAATTATGTAAAAGTAAGAAATTATAAGTAAAATATTAACAATATTTATTAAATATTATCATTCTTGAAGTGAAAGAATATTTAAGCATATGTGATAATTTAAAGAATTTTTTTTTCTTGTTACTTTAAAATTGACTAAATTATTTCAAATGAAATGGATTTCCTGTTATGCAATACATCTTTTTTTTATTTAATTATTGTCTGCTACTTCTTATTTATAATTATAATCTTGATATTGTTTACTCTGTTAATATAATTACCAAGAATATACTAAAATATACAAAAGCAAAATATAATTGGTATATTATTAAATATTTTGAACATGTTATTCATCAAGATTGGCTATAAGTTTTAATATTGATTTCTTTACAATGTTTTTACTTTTGTAGTTATTTGTTCTGTTTGATGTTGGCACTCTTATTTAACTAACCATGTGTATTGAAAAGTGTAATGTGTACATTGGTTCTGAATAGTTTTTGTTACAAATCTTTTCTAGTATTGATATTCAATCCTAACTATATTGTTGACTTTTTCCACAAAAATTGTCATGAACTTACACAAGCTTTGAATATATGACTTTCAAATCTTTTATTATAATTATTTATCTATAATTCAATTCTTGAATTGTTGTTTTATTATTTTTAGTTTTTATTGTTAATTTATCACATTGCATGAGCAGGGAAAATGGTGTTCAGCAGATAAATATTCTGTAAATAAGTAGTTAAAAATAAAAGAGTTATTTAATAAATTTGACTCTTTATTAAATACATTCCTTCTTATCTTACTCTGATACATTAGAGAATGAAATGTATACACATCTTGCATAAAAATAAACTGCTCAGTTGAATGTAAATTGCTCAATTTTTGGAAATTCTTATTTTTAAATGGATATAAAAATATTTTAGAACTAGAAAGGGAGGATGAAGAAACCAAGTAAGCACAATTTCTTCAATTTCTTATGCCAGTATAAATGCAACAAATACCAGACTAAAAGTCATCAAAATAACTTGTTTACTCTAGCAGAACAATATTCAATAAAGTTCAGTTTTGTTTAAAAAGCTTGAATGTAATATAAACTATACATATTAATATTAGTTGTATGATATTTAAATATGCAGATTTTTTTTTTTTTTTTTTTTTTTTTAGTGAACTAAAGAACATAATAGAAATGTGTATATATGTTCATCACATTTATTAAAACTTACCCAATTAAAAGCATTTTTGCATCTTATACTGCTTCAAGTTTCAATTTAAATTTCCTAAAGTTTATAGAACAATGATTAATTTCTTATTGGCTTATAATATATATATATGTATATATTACCTGTACACTTATGCATACCAGTGATGTGTGGTCCATGGGTTCTATAAAGTGACTCTTCCCCAAAATTTTAAAGCATCAAAGAGTATTTTTATATTGCATTGTATTTGAATTCAATGTATTTTTATTTCTCTAACTTTTTTTTATTGTTACTTTTAGATTATGATTGATCTTTAAAATGTTTTAGAAATTCACAGAATACCTCATTCTCTTCCAAGCAGACAGTATGTATTGCACTTGTCTAATTTCTCATCTCAGACAATTTCTATGGAAGCAAAATTGTTTAACACATAGTCTCTACAGCTCCTTGTATTAAATGATTGAGTCAGTTATTGCATATCTGCTATGTATGCAGCATTCTGCTTGTATGGAAATTTTTTATTCCATTGAAAAGTTCTGTCTGTTGCTATTTTTGTATACTACAATCAAAAGTCATTGGTTCATTTATACAAAGTTAATTTTTCTTAAGCATTTGTCCAATTTAATTTTTTTAGTGTAGTGTTTCACAACATATTAGCTTTAATTATCACTTTTATAGCCCTTATTTTGGTGGATTAAAGAAGGAATGAAAGTGAACTAATCACCAAAGTTATTTTTAACTGATTGTTTGATAATGTAAAGGATATGCTTCTGTCCAGACTCATGAAAAATATATTTTTTTTACTAGCTATAAACTCCTATTAATGTTAAATATTAAGTCTGTAATAAAAAAATTTAAAGGAAATTTTATTAGACTTTAAATAGATTGTCTGCTCTCATTTAACATAAAAAAATGTTAAATTTCAGAATAATGAAAAAGTCTCTAAGGAAAATAGTAGTAAATTTTGCATTAAAAAGAAACCAATAAAATTTTAAATAATGAAATAATTTGGAATTTATTTATGAAAATAAATAAACAGCCTTCTTTAGTTGAAAAGTCACTACCTACCACTGATACATACTGATATTCCTCCATATGCATGAAATGATATTAAGTCAGTCAGTAGATAATCAATAATTTCTGAAAAAAAAAAGTTTTATTGATAAGTTAAAAAATTCAATATTCGTAAATTTTTCATCATGATTTACATAATTTGGGTTACTCTTTTTTTTTTCATCATTTTGTAAAAGTTCAGCAAAGCTTTATGTCTTTCCAGTAATTTCAAAGGTTAAAGATTTTAAATAAGATTTGTTAAAAGAATGTTTATTACTGATTTTTTGCATCCATAATCAAATAACATAATGTGTTTTTGGAAAATTATTATAAATGCAGGAAACAAGACAATGATTTAAGTATTTGAACAAATACAAATGCCTGTGAATCTAACTTTTATTTTATTATTTTTTATGTGCTTCAATTAACTATATATTGTACTTAAACAAATATTTGTTTCCTTGAATATATTCATTAGTAAACATTTTTAATATTCATGAATCAAAGTAACAGAATTACATTAGTGGTAATGGATTTATAGATTCTAAAAATCTTGTTTTTCTAAGTTATGTTTTTACTTCTAACGTAATGATACAACATAAATTTTGCTATTTTATTTTACATTGTATGGTTTTACAAAATGGATGGTTGAAAAGCTCAACAATGCACTTGTGGAACCACAAGTGCATTGTTGAGCTTTTATATATATTTATATATAATATTCATATATTCATATAGATTTTTATATGTTCATAAAGTACCTTCCAAACATTTTGCTCATCAGTATAATGAAAAGCATTGTTAGAGAGCCATATAACAGTGTCCCCATTTTGTTTTTTTAAACTTTTTATATGCAGAGGGATTGCTTTGAAACTACTTGCCAACATAAGGGCATATGTTTTCCATTTTCTAACTTTAAGAAGCTGGCATATAGAGTTTACAATTTTTGTAATCATTTTTGCTTTCTCCATGAAGTTAAATTTAAATAAAAATGTGACTAGCATCAAATTGGAATATGGTTTAAATATCATCTGTAGCATTAAAAATGTTCTGTGCTTAAATAAGTTCTATACATAAAAATGTAATTGCTAAAAAGGAATGAAATGTCAAGGCTTACCATTTGACTGGGAAAAGGAAAGTAAATGTTCACTGAACAAAGGCACATACACCTATTATTAAATCTAAAGTCACATCTCATGTTTTAAAAGCATATCCCCACTTCTCCAAAAGAGCTATTGCAAAATCGTAAATATCTTTATAGGGACATTGAAAAAATTATGAAATCTAATAAAAACAAAAACACATGTTCACTGCCCCTAATACCAAGACATGTTTCTCAACATAAAACTATGTGCAGATTGTTGTATGAAAATTATATGGCAAGTGAAAAATATATTTGTAATTGATGAGGTTTAAATTTGCTTATTTTATTGCAATAGGAAAAGATAGATTTATTACCGAAAAAGAGGCTATTAAATACTTAAAATGCTTGTTCAGAGAAAACAAGAAAAGTGTTAAAGGTTTCATGGGTGTTTTTTTTTATTATTATTATAATTATTCTCTTTAAAATTGGGAAGGAGGAGTGGTATAAGATCAACTTCAATGTTTTAATAAATGTTCAGTTATCTTAATCTAGACATTATATGATAGTTCAACAATAGGGGTATCAGACTGAACATATTAGAAAATAAAATTCCTATATTTGTTTTTATATATTGTAGTAAAACAATTACAAAATGTGTGAACATCCTCTGTATTTTCCCAAAACCTACAAGCATATGTGCACTAATAATTTTAGTAAAATGTACATTACATACATTAGGAATTGGTAAAATATTTTACTTTACTTTGTTATTCTCAAGTTACTCTTATTTTACCTTTTACATATAATAACACAAATTTTTCAATTCTTTTTACCACTCCAATTCCATCCCTTACAATGTCTCATAGCAGAATACTCATGTGATATTTATTTTTAGGTGGGTGAAAGTACACAAATAGTTTTATTTAAACGGACTAGGTAAACCAGAAAAAAACACCATATCATCTATTGTTTATACCTGGCCTCTATTAACTGAATTTATTTGTTTAAAAAAAAATATGCTATTTGCTGCATCTTTATCAAGTAACTTATAATTGGATACTTTAATAAAATTTAATAACAAATTATTGTTTAAAATTTTTTTAAATAAAATACAACAAAATACCATGTATATTTGTTTTACTCTGCCATTTTAATTTTCTAAGAATTTAATGAAGCCATAAAAAATTATGATGTTTCTCTATTACTTTAATTTCATTACTCATTCTGTAGTTATGCAAATTATACCTCTAGTTAAAAACGCATTGCAATTTTTCTTTCTAATAACAGAATTGCATTCCCCTCGTAATAATTTATTAATATCATTATAACATGTATTTTTAAAATTTTTAACCCTTTTTTTTCTAAGAGCATTTTTTTAGTAATCAGCAGACCAAAAATAAATAGTCGAACGATCGCCAAATAAGTAGAGAGGTTCTCTTTGGTACTGGAGGTTCGTTCCCACTGTTGGCATGGATGTTCGTAGTTGTTCAGAAGCAGCTTTAAGTAGGTGGTCCTAGTCTTGTTAGTCTTCGTGTCGCAAAACAGTAGACCGTAGCGCTCCAACCAACTAAAAATAAATAGAAATTTTCATTTAGTCTTATTTTTTTATATTAACTTTAAGTATTATGTGTTTAGCTAAACTGTACTATTCCACAGATATGTATAAACTTGTCTTCCGAAATTAAAATAAAAATTCATAACTCCTCAAATTTGATAAAAAATGAGTTATTTATAAATTTTTATACTATCCATTATTGTTTCTAAAAAAATTGCACTTTTACATTTGGAAATTATTTGTTGATTTACAAATTTAACAGAAAGACTCGGAGATCGAAAAACATGAATTCGAACTCACGAACTTTGGCATTGAAAAGCCCAACCCATTCAGTCATCGTTCGGCCGCATTAGTTTGAATAGTTATTTTGATAAAACTCCCCAAAAAATATATAAAATTTCTCCAATCGTTGGAGTTTCAAAATGTATTTCTGCTTTATACCCTTTAAAAAATGTATGAATATTCTGATAGTTAAAATCTACGTTACTTTAATGCATTTTTATTATTATTATTATTATTATTTTTTTTTTTTTTTTTTTGCGTTAATTGGGGAGAGAATGCTTTTTAACTCCAAAGAAAATATTTAAAGTTGTAACAGTCGCTAGTAATAAATGTCATTAAAATTAAGTTTCTGTGTATACTTGAGCATTGGAAATCATAAGGAAGTTAACGAAAATAATTTCTTAAGAAATGCACGCCATTAGGCCTGAAAATTTCTTCGCTGATCTTGGTCGGCGTAGTCGGATAACTTTGTGATTATGGCAACCCTCACTGTATTTATTTTTCGGAGCTTACGATTGCCGGCAGACGACTCTTGGCATCCACACGCGGGTGTTTACTATGGGCTTCGTGCTGAGCAAAGTTTTTCCCTTCTGGACTCCGACAAATTACGATGTGCCTGACAGTACTACAGGTATAACTCCTCGCGAAAAAGATATTGTACGTAACACATGGAAACTAGTTCAAACAGATTTGAAAAATAACGGAATAAAATTGTTTCTGATGTAAGTAACATTCTCATTTTCAAAATATTGTTTCAATATTGAGATTTATTTGACTTATTTTAATTAATTCATTGATTTTTTGAGGGGGGATGCGATATTTTTATTTACTTATTTATTTTGAAAAATATCTGTTGTTTTTAATGATATTGAAAGTATATTCTGATTACAAAATTTTAAGCGGAACATTTTTTAATTTTCTGTTTATAAAAATAGATACATTTTTTTTAAATAATGGAATTTGTTCAATACTTTTATTTACGAATTCAAAATAATCGAAATAATATAAAATACTTTTAATTCTATACATTAAAGCCTCTGGTAATAATTAAATTAAGAATCTTTCAATTTTTTTGTTTTGAAAATTTTCATAACTTTAATCGTAATAATGTCTAAATCTAACTGCTATGCATATATTGTAACGATAAAAAGTTAATAAATCTAAGCGTCAAAATTCAAACTTTAACAAATTTAAAATTCTTCATAAATATTTGTTTCAATTTCTTCAAACTGTATTAAAAATGGAAGAATTCAAAAGTTCTTTGAGAAAATTGTATCGCATTATAAAAGTAGAAAAAAATGTATGCGGGTATTTTAGGTTTTAGGTACCCGAATATTCAGTTATATTTGTATGATTTGTTTGCAAGTCCAGGAACAAATTAACTGCACTATTAATTGGCATCAATATTCTCTGGAATTGATTTCAAAGCTCATGTTACTTTTTTTTTTCTTTCTTGGTGTTTGTGTGAGTTGTAATCTCCTCCCCCGAGTGATGCTGTACATATGCATTATATAAGTGAAGATTGCTGTACTAGATTTCAGATAGGAGTTCAATAGGAAACTTCCCTCCCGCAAAATAAAAAATAGTGTCTAATTTGAGCTTCATTATTAGTACCAGGAAATTTGATGTACCTAAGGTTACCAACCTCTCTCCAACTTTAGTTCTTTTCTATAAAATTATATATATTTACCAAACACAAAATATAACGATATCACAGGAATGTGAATTGCTAAAAATCGAGTATTATTTTTTAAATGAAATATAGAAGTTTTCTTACGTGGCACTGAAAGATGTGGTATCCATGAAATGTTAATTTTAGATATTTCTCATAAAACTTTTTATCAGGACCATGCCTTAAAGCCGGACTTATCCGACGCGGCATTTTGGCTCGATTTTATAAAATACTTTTTTTTTCTACCAAGAAAAATGTGTTTAAATATTTTACAAACTACAACTATAGCTTGGAAACCTGAAACAATAATTCTATATTAGACTTAATTGAAATGCCAACCAGTGCAAGTAAGGTAATTTAGCTACATTAACTATCGAACCAGAATTAGCTAAACGAATTGTTTTTAAAAGTTTAATCAAAAAGTTTGCAAAATTAAAAGTCCAGAAAACTCCTTAGAATTTTTGTTTATTTTGTTATTTTTTTAAATTAAATATTTCCCGTATTTTATTTTATGGTTTCTAATAAATATAAATATATTTTTGTGCTATTTTTGTAAGAATTATTAGTTTAAAAGACGGGGCGTTTCCAACTTCACAGAATATTAAATCTTTATACAAATCTTAAAATTGTTAACTAAACGAAGTTTCTCAACTAAAATACTACATTAAAGTAAACTGCAATCTTTTCCTCTTATATTACAGCACAAACTTCTTCATTATTTTAATTTTTTAACTAAATATAGAGAATTAAACTAGTACTACCATAAACATTAGTACAATACTTCATAATACCTAGGCATGCTTAAAACTTTTCTATTGATTTTAAAACCGTAAAATATATTTTGTTGCTTATAAAATGTATTTACTTTTATGCGAAATAATTCCATAATGTTGAGTTTAAAATTTTATAATTGAAATTATAAAAAATGAGCGCATTTTTCCTATAGCATGAATAACATAAAATATTTTTTATAAAAGAAATAAATTACATTTACTGAACTAAGGTCATAGAAATATTCATACAAAATTTTGCGTCTTTCTGGAGGATGGACTTTTTTGCAAGTGTGCCTAATTTTTATAAAACATTAAAAAAAAATACTTGACTTGTGTCTGTTTATATTCTATTATTCTTATCGGCCTGGATTCAATTTATAAATATTATGTATTTTTTCAATCGGCAAAACTTTTTTTTTAATAAAAATTGATATACAGGTTGAGAACGTCTTTTCTTTCAATAGTATTTTTTGTCCTGGGGGTGTGCATTTTACATTTTACAAAACAGCCGGCTTTAATATGTATATGTGCATTCCTGTTGATATATATATACATGGTTTCTAGTAAAACCTGTCTGATAAATGTACTAACTTTCCCCGACTAAGACTCACAAAACTATGACCAAATGACAAGCAATATTAGCTCAGGTGTTATTAAATCTAAAAGTGGTATTAGTAATAATCAGTATTAGCAAAGTTGTTAATTTAAAAGATTTATTAATTTAGAAGTAGTATATATAAAATTAACACAAAATAATACTCTAACTTTCCCCGACTAAGACTCACTAAACTCTCTGACCAAATGACACCCAATATTTGTTCAGATGTAATAAATCTAAAGGTAGTATTAGTTGTAATCAGTTGCTTAGAAAAAAAATCCAGTAAATTGTAGCACAATAAACTATTAAGAAAACTTAAAAATACATATTGCATTAAATAACTTGACATTTTTCTTGAAAATAAAAGTAAATACATTAGGAATTTGTGTAAAAAAAGAGGTGATAACCATACAGTAACAGCCTCTTGTACCAACGCACTTACTGGACATTCAGCTATTAATAAACTGTTATAATCGTCACCAATCTGAAACATACGAAATTTATTCAGCATTTCTATTAATACGTCTTATTATCTTTAATAGTGGTTCTAAATCTTTCATCGAGATATTTTAAAGCCCAGACCGAAGGCTGGGTGCGAAGCAGCTAGTAATTAAATGAAGGGAAAACGAAATCTGTTCAGTGTTTGTTTAAATTCCACTGTCGCGTGTATTTGCATAGAGGCACATCAGTCACAACGTACATTTCGAAAATAACACACATATCGGAAAAATGTGTTATGTGAAACAAAACAAATGGTAAAAGGTTCAATTTTTAAAAATAAATTCAATTATTTCACGGTGTTTATATTGAAATCTTCAGTGGTGTTTGTGTTCCGGGGATTTCTTACTAATCATTGCCTGATTTCAGAAGAAATAAAATTACGAAATATTTCCCTTTACTCCTTTCTGTTTACTGAAAAGCGATTTTAAAAAATGCAGCACGTTTTCTTTGACTTTCAATCCTGAATCTTAAAATGATATGCTTAAACTTGGTAAGCTATTTTAATGAGAACAAAACCTATTACTTACAGACGATTCCGAACAGTTGCGAATATCTATGCAGTCAGCAAGAATCGAATAAGTGAACTCCGGTTCCCATGAGTGACGCTGTACCCATTCAGCTATTTTTCGCCGTAATAAAATAAATTATTTACTGTATACCACTCGGAAAAACTAAAATATACATTTTATATGTGAGTTTTACGGATAAGTTTTAGGATTAGATTTCATGCATATGATTTTATATTATATATCTGTAATATTTTTATTATTAACGATTAATATAACAGCTGCAAATACTGTTTTGTGTTATTAAACTGATAAGGCATGATATAACATATACTGTAAGAGTGTGTGTATATATATATATATATATATATATATATATATATATATATATATATATATGTATATATATATATATATATATATATATATATATATATATACACACACACATATACATATGTGTGTGTGTGTGTAAGGAAAAGGAAACTAGATCGGGAAACTAATGTAAGTATTTTGTATAAAACCCCAAAGACGACCCGAGAAAATTCTCAGGGGTTTTTAATTTTAAATCAAAGGCAAAAAACTCAGCATCCCCTTGCCTTCCCCTTTTTAACCCCTAACTTAAATTGACCACTGGGGCTACAGTTCACACCTTCAGAGAAAGAGTCTAACCACTTATAACCTTATATTGTCCTGGCTGCCAATTTAGGAAATTCTCAAACAAAGAGGAGATGCACGCTATCGGAGGCAGATTTTCCTGTTTACACAGAGATGTTGACCCAGGTGTTAAGGGCCTTTTACTTATAATTTGATGTTAGCTGACCCCTCAGTTTGTCCTGTCCTTATAATGAAGTGGAAACACGTCTTCCACCCGTCGTGGTGTCCGTATTATTACACACACACACATGTATCTATATATATGTAAGGAAAATTCTCAGGGGTTTTCAAAACTTAAATCAAGGGTAAAAATTCCCGCGTCATTTTCCATTATATATATATATATATATATGTAATGAGACTGACTTCTCGATGGGTGTTTGCAGTCATGACCATAAAAATGATACCGTTTCAGCTAAAGACCTTTATTAAGATAACTTTGAAGGATGGGTTCCCACTTCATTATAGGGACAAACTGAAGGGCATGAAGTTCTATGCACAAGACACTTAACACCTGGGTCAACATCTGTGGGAAAATATCTCTAGAAAAATCTGTCTCTGCTAGCGTGTATCTCCTTTTTGTTTGGAAATTTCCTAAATTGTCCGTTGGGCCATGTAGGTTTATAATTGGCCAGGCCCCTTCTCTGAGGGCGTAACCTGTAGCCCCAGTGGTCAATTTAGGTTAGGGGTTAAAAAGGGGAATGAAAAATGACGCGGGAATTTTTAACCTTGATTTAAGTTTTGAAAACCCCTGAGAATTTTCCTTACATATATATATATATATATATATATATATATATATATATATATATATATATATATATATATATATATATATATGTATAAATGAGAATAAGGGTTTTAGAAATTCGAAATAAATTTGATTAGTTTAAAAATATAAAAGAAAACCAAAACCAAATTTCAAACTTTTGCTACAAACTTTTACTTAGAAGTATATAGTGAAAGAGTACGTAATTTCATTCTTAACTGCACATTCATCAGTTCTTTAAATTACAATCTTGTACTTTGTGAACGAAGTAGGTTGATCTCAGGTGTTGCACTACCAAAGTGAAAATGCCCGCAGTGCCCATTCATTGTTAACGACGACGAATTGACCCTCGGTTAAATGATTTATTAGTTCTCACGGTTATTGACCTTCCGATTCCTTGAAATAGTGAACATTTTATGATTCATTTTTCATTTTAATTAAATAGGACATATTGTATAAAATTTCGGCAATTTTTTTAGAAATAATCGGTAATAATCATGGAGAGGTAAGGAAGATGTTTTGTTCAGATTTTGTTATCCTTAACTCTTGTTTACTAAGTTTATTATTGCTATTATTATGTTTCGATCCCTTAGTTCACAATAGTAAACGTAATGTTCACTACCTCTAATGTTCAATACAGGGGATATAAGGCCTTCGGTCCATCGTCTCATCCAAAACTCAGCTGCCAATTCCATTGAAGATGTTTTGTTATATTTAAAATTGGTGGAATGGTGAACGTTACAAAGAGATTTTATAGTTTATTAAATTGAATTTCATAAATTATTGACTAATTATCAACTTTAATGCTGTTTATGTGATCTAGAAGATTAACACTTTTCCGGAACAGATGTGGTGATACATCCCCCTCTAGGCGACATTTTGCCATTGCCAAATAAGACAGTCAGTCACCAAAATGACGACTTTTTTATGTATTTCAATTGGATTTGTTTTAAATTAACTAAATTTATAATTTAGTTTAAATTTTGAAAACAGATTTATAGCAATTGGGAGAAAAACACATCTATTATTCTAGAAAATGACGTACTTACGATAATGTAGAATTTGCCTAAAATGAGCTCCTCAAATGATAGTTTTCTCATTAAAAATGGCTTGATTGAAGAACAGGGTTCCCTCGACAACTTTGAGATAAAGTTCTGAGCATGGTAGCCTAACATTATCTCCTGACCTGGCCTTGTCCAAAAAATCTGTATCTATATTTTGATTTATGTTATATTAGTATCCAGATCTCCTTTTGGACCCCATTTCATAGATATTAAATGCGAGTAATGCTTAAAAATATTAGGTATAATGAGCCATTAAAGTTTCATTATTGCTCATTTTAAAATGTATATAATTATATTACAATGGCTTAATGTACATCAATTAAAGTCGCCCGAATAGCAAGGGATACAATGTTGTTCGGATGAAATACCTTTGTGCTTTAGTAAATATCGCCAATAATTTCACCAAATTTGCCAAGGGAAACCCTATTTTTTAGTAGTACCAAATTTTCTAGTTATTTGATTTGGACGACTATTGGAAACTTTATATTCCTTAATCTTCATTCCAAAATAACAAAAAGCCGAATAATGCTATCTTCCGAGGCGGGGAATTGGAATATAGAAAACTAACCGGGGGCAAAAATGTTTCTGCACTAAAATAAAGATATTTGTATCTGGATGTCAGAACCAAAAAATGACTTCACTGCAGTTTAGGGTGCCCCTTGATTTTGAATCTTTAACTATATTTATGATCGCCATCTATGCAAGTTTCCTTATATGTGGCAACTCGAGGTATTCCTGTCTGCAATTGTGTATGAAATTTTTGTATAGTTTTAAATATTTGAATACTGAAAGCTTATTTATATTGTGTTTTTTACTATTTTAATATGTATAGTTTATGCTTTTTATCGCTCTTTTAGATGTTTTTTGCCGGCATCTTAAGTGGCAATTTGGTATTATCGGTGGCAAAAAATATCGCCAATAAGACAAGGAGCACCCAAAACTACGTTTTCTCCCCCAAAATATAGACACAAGAAAAAGGGATAGTGCCGTAGAGATGATGTAAACACTCAAGCGAAAGAAAGGATCCCTAAGAAAATTGTTAGGAAAACCACTTTACAGGCTCCTGCTGAGATTCAGCTTCTTTGTTCCTCTTTTATTTTGCGTATAAATTTTATTTTTTTAAATTATTAATTTTATAGATTTCAGAAATGGGTTTTTAAAAATTCCTTATAGATTATATGTTTGTAATATATGTTAATACATATGCATTATTTAAGTTAATTTTTAATTATGTTCCAGATTAAATTTCCTATTAAACAGATAGATGTAAATGGTGTTGAACATTAGTTCGACAGAGACACCGAGTCTATGTTACTTTTTATAGCAGAAGTGATTTACAGTTCTCTCGCTGTGATGTCACTACGCCAAGACATAACCAATATCTATTAAAACTGCATCAAACTGCTGGTAACTGTGGTATAGCCACATTCTATTTAAAAGGGAATGCCAGGAATTGCCGGCTCCCTGACCCCTTATTTTATGGAATGGGGCTTGTCCATGTCCAAGTCGCCGTGAATCTTGCCGCGCTGACCATCCGTGGGTTGCCGTTTTGCTCTCCCCATCTTTCACCATTTGTCCAGCTTGTGCGTTGCTTGGCGCCATAAGATTCTTAGGATGTTCTTCCTACTCACGCTACGTTTCGGCGATCGTCTTGGGTTCCCGCTAGCGGGATTTTTCCACTGACCTCGCCATGTGCGGTGTTGAGTGGGCATCATTTTGGCCGAAATTGGGGGAGAAATTAAAAAGAAAAAGCTATTTGCTTTTATACATTTTGCTTTTTCTTATCTTTGCGTCATGTCGAGAACGGGTATTTTTCTGACAAAGTCAGCAAGGAATAGAAAATAAATAAAATTCCTTTAAGCTAATCAATTAATAGGACTCTTTTCTATTAGTCAATTTGCATTCACCTTCTGTTCTAAAATAATAAATCATACCATATGAATACACTGAATTGTGTCTGCCGCCATATAGTTCCACCAAAAATCCGGTAAAAGATTATTGCGGTTTAAAGGAGAAATGTAATATTCAACAACACCAATAATTCTACAATAATAATTGTACATAATAATTCTATAGTAACAAACCCCTGTGAGAAGATTTCCCTGCAGAACAGCACGAGATCATTGGGGTTTTAACCTTCAAGTGCGACTTCCTCGATCTGTCAGAACGTTGCTGATGTTGGAGGTAGATAAAATACTTCTCTGATTTATGAATTATTATTTCCGTATTAAAAGGTTGCATATATTTTGTAAGTACTACTGAAGAATAGGGTGCCTCTTGGCAAACTTGGTAAAATTGGCGATGTTTACTAAAACACAAAGGTATTTCATCCGAACAACATTGTATCCCTTGCTATTTGGGCGACTTTAATTGATGTAGATTAAGCCATTGTAATATAATTATATACATTTTTTTAATTACCAACACCACTGAGAAAGCGGACATTTACATTTATGGGCAATTAATCCCTGGACAGTTTACAAAGCCAACAGCTCCAAATTATTAAAAATGAGCCACAGTGAAACTTTAATGGCTCATTATACCTAATATTTTTAAGCATTATTCGCATTTAATATCTAAGAAATGGGGTCCAAAAGGAGATCTGGATACTAATATAACATAAATCAAAATATAGATACAGATTTGTTGGATACGGTAAGGTCAGGAGAAAATGTTAGTCTACCATGGTCAGAGCTTTATCGCCAAGTTGTCGGGAACACCCTGTTCTACCGTCAGGAAGAAAATTTAAAATGACGAAAACTATATATACCCCCAAACAATCGTTACTGCTATGACATATTGTAAAAATAGGTAACATATTTAATATAATCTTTTAAAACATATGGTATATTGGAAAATAATAGAAATACCAGTTTTCCTTGCACAACATGATTTCGGTGCTCGTAGTAAATCCAACTGGAAACACGTAAATTTGGTAGAATCCCAGTTCCTGGGGCCGGCGGCCATGTTTTTGGCTCTATTTTTGTACAAGTGATCGCCAGATTGTTCCTAAGTGATGTTTAAAATTTGTGCTTCGTTTTGTATTAAGTTTATACCCATTTTCAAAGCATATTTTGAACAAAAATATGTTTAAAATTTTGTTAAGATGAATACGAATTAAAAAAAAAATAGAAAATAAAAAATAGAGCAAGGTTTGCCAGAAAACTGGGTTCTAGAATCTGGCGACGTAGCCCACGCTTGGTCGTGACCTTCGAGAACCGCGGTTCTCGAAGCTCATGCTTGACCACTGCGCCACAGATACGTTGGTAGTGAAGGGTTTCAAGCGGCATTATAATAATCTCAATAAGCGCGTGATTCTGTATTTTTAATTAAAAAAAAACATTTTCTGTCGGATCAAATTGTGAATCTAAACCATTCTCGATAACCATTCATCAACTTAATTACATACACAAAATTTCATCAAAATCAGTCCAGCCGTTTAGGAGGAGTTCTATTGAAAACACAC
>CM063505.1:200272250-200283250 GCA_032207245.1 Pardosa pseudoannulata
TAGCTCCCACCATATCCGCTTTAAACAACGGTTCCTCCAAGAGACAAATCTAATGAGGTTGAAGGGGGGATGGCGAATGAAGCCCTCGTCACTTATCTTATTAACAAAAACAGGTTCTGATGTTGGCTTTCCGTATAAAAAAATGACTTTTCAACAGTAACTAAATTTGAGATTACTTATTTTAAGAAATACAAGAACTCGCTTCGACTGCATTTAAAAGAAAAAAAGTTAGTATGCTTTATTCCGTCTTTTTAATAAAAAATGTTAAGTTATTTACCAATAAAATAGTTATTGACCTATTGACCTCCAAAACTTGGAATCTTTTTACAAGAATCTGCATAAATAATAACTATGTCTAAATATATGTGTTAGTTGTCAATAACAAATACGCGCCTAATAACGAATTACGTTTTTAAAGATTTACACTAGGGATGGGCAAACTACTGCCCTTAAAAATTCCATCCGGCCCGTTGCCAACTAAAAATATATACATTTATATAATATAGCTACAATAAGTAAAATGATTATCTATAATTCAAGTGTATTGCCAATCACTTTCAATTGTGGTTTAATTATATATGTTCTATTCTCTAAATGAAACAGTCTTTGGGAGAGCTTTTTGTAGAGTTTATTCACATGACGTACACACACATACATATATTTCGAAGTCTTAAACCAGAAGGTGGGGTCAATTTCGATTCTAAAGGCTTTTATTCTTCAAAAATAATTGTATTTGACATCCTCCGCTCCATTTTGTTTTCAACTCCATTTCATTCTATGTTGCCAATCGTAAAAAAAACTAAAAACAGTGGAGTCAATCCAACGGTCAGGCCGCATTTGACCCTCGGGCATGAAAATAAAGGGGCGACCCACAGACTGATAATAAAGTTCATGATAACAAAATTAAGCTATATATTATTTTATATTCACTTTTTTTTTTTTTTATATACTAAACTTTTATAAACTTCGATGATAGATTACAGTACACTATTACATGTGTGGTTTCCTTTTAAATTAGAAGACAATAAATTTGCGTGAGGATATTTTTTTAATTGTTTATTGTAATTTATTTTTATTTTTTCAGAGAATATTAATTGTTTTTGAAGTTGTCAGTGTTTTTATTTGAAAATTTGATTTTTACTACATGTAGAATTTGAAAGATAGAGATTATTAATGATATTTTTTAATATGCTTTAAATAATATTATAAATACAAAATTTAAAGTTTCTTTTTTTATAGAGTGGTTATTTTTTTTATATTTATTATAAATTTTTTTTTTAAATTTTTATTTTTTTTTTTTTTTTTTTTTTTTTTTTTTTTTTTTTTTTTTTTTTTTTTTTTTTTTTTTTTTTTTTTTTTTTTTTTTTTTTTTTTTATATTTTTTTTTTTTTACAAAAACGGCTTTTTTTTTACTATTTTTGTTTTTTTTTTTTCTTATAGGGGTATTTTCTCTCAGATAGGGTTTTTTTGATAATTTATTAAAAAAACTTGCTGTATTTTGACATTTGGTTTTAGACATATTTTAATATTGGTATTAATATTTAAAAAAATAAATAATATTTTTTTTTTTAACTTAAAAAAAAAAATAATATTTTTAACATTTCGATAAATTGTTAAAATTTGATATTTTTGAAATTCAAAAAAAAGCAAAAAAAAAAAGCCTTTCCGTCTCGAAAGGCACTAAGTCCTTTTAATTTCTATGAAAAGTTTAGTTTGTGCACTGGCTGTAAGAGGTCTTCAATACTTAAATTTATTATTATCGATTATGCAAGAATCACTTTATCATTCGATTTTGACGTTGAGTGGCGTTTACCCCGTTCCGGCAGGTCGTCAACATTTTATAACTTCTTGATGAACGACTCCGACTTTTTCATGTACCGGGCTGCAGCTGCACGAGACATTTTTGGTCCTTTTGGATAGTTACGCGGAAACACTGTCTCAAAACGGCTGGCATACACGGCACTCATTTTGGAATTGTTGATTTAAACACAGCAAAACAAATCGAATAAAGAATATAACCATAAAGCATTCTTCTCTAATGTTTGAAGAACATGTGCAATTAAACGTGGTATCTGCGCACTATCTATGGACGAAGTTATGAGAGACACGCTCTTATGGAACAGACTGTAAACACCGAAGAAAGTATTTCCAGTTTTTATTTTCTTACAGGTGTAATGCAATAGTGATTAATTTTCACTGATGAATTTGCACGACTGAAACGGTATCTGTGGGCAAAGGCTTATACGGATGAAGATCAGTTGCATTTCGAGATTAATAATTAATTAAACCTCGTACAAAAAACTGCCTATTGTTGTCACGTATTTAGGTTAATGGATATGTTGTAATATTCATAACATTTTAGTCATTAAAAGACCATTTGAACTTTAGCTATGATATTAGAATCTTTGAAAGTCAACCTGATTTCAGCTTTATGAAAAGTGTACAAAGTATTGGTAGTAGTAAGGACTATGTCCTTACAATTTTTCTCAATTTTCGCAAACATGAACGCTGGAGATATTATTTTATACGATGAATTCACTACAAACTCAGTGTTGAAAATTTGAGCTGTATCGAAGCTGTTCAATTTTATTTACAAAAATATTGTGGTCACCTATCGTGTAAAGACAGCCGAAATTTAGTATAAATATTCTAGTAAAAACTCAATTTTCGATAAGGACAGACCAATGTAATTAATCAAAAAAATATTGTGTTGTATAGAAATTTGCGTCGGGTATGACTCAATTATTGTCAGCTAAATTTTTTTCTTAATTTATCATTGTCAACAAACGCAGTGCTTCTTCTTCACTCATTGCATAATTCTATATGTTTATCAGATGAGTTTAGAATGGTAGGAAAATCGAGTGAACCGGTATAAAATGACATTAAATTCAAATTAACTGCCATTAACAAGTTGAATATATTTAAAAATAGAATCCCCTATTTGCCATAATAGAAACCAATATAAGCCAGAATGGGGCATTGTCTATACCAGTGTCTCAAACTGTTCTCCACTGAAAGGTGTAAAATTTAATTTAATTTTTTTTTTCAAAGATATTTTAAAGTTAAAAATTAAGAGCATGTTGCTCAAGCAAAATCGGATAAAAAAAATTCGAATATTATAACTTTTTATTAAATTTCTGTTTTACGAATACAAATAAAATTTTATTACGACTGAAATAATGTCGAATTAATAAAATAATAAATTTCCAATCTGCAATATTTGCCCTAAACCTTTTTTCCTAACGCAGCTGGCAATATAGGCACATATACCTTTACCCAAAGCGAAGCAGTTACCCATTTAGCACTATCCGAGAAGCACGTGTAGCTTAAGGAATGTTACGGACACGAGTAACATTACCCCCACTGGGTTCTCGTAATTTAGAAGCACGGACCAAGCAGAAGATCCCCAGGCTTGAACTACGCCCCCCCCCCCAGAGGTATCGTTCAGGACTTGGAGGACATTGTGACCAAGAACATATTTTACTTGCCCCAGTCCTTTAACGAACATGGCAGATCCTAAGCCGGCTACAGCCTCCAACCCGCAACCTTTCGGTTACGATATCGCTGAGCTACTGCGGCTCTGCCCTAAACTTATTTCTAATTTTTTATTTTTTCTTTTGTATTTTCTATCTGCAATGAAAAATTTGTGGAAATTAAAATAAATAAACGGTGAAATCTAATGTTCTGCAACCATTAAATGACGAAACTACTTTGCATCGTGAATCTGTTTTTCCTTATATCTGCTATTAACTAAAATACAGTATATACCACTAAATAAAATTAAGTGCTCCGAGTTGAACATTTAATTTAGAAGCTTCTCTCTGAATGAAGAAGTTTGAGAACCTTTGGTTTATTCGATAGTTAACGAGTTTGACTTCATTGTCCTTATAACAGATAAGTACCACCTTTTTTGCACAGAATAAACCCCTAGCTTTCTATAAATACATTAAAAAGGGTTTTTTTCAATCGGACGGGTTATGTAAGTTTATTTTTCATCTCGCGAGTTTTAAATATCTACCTCTCTCTCTTTCCACTCTCATCTGTCCCTCCTTTTCTCCCTCTCTATCTCTCTATCTAGTAGATACACTCTTTGTTTATGTGTTTATGATTGATTTGCAAAGTTCTAGGTTTGGTTAGGTTTAGAGTGCTACAGTCTATGTTTTTGCAAAACAAGAATTTCTTCTATGTACTTATAAACAAGAAGCATAATTAAAATTTGTTTTATATAAAAGTAACATCAAAACATACACATGTGTAATCAGCTGGAATTAATCCGCCATTTACACTTAAAATTAACCTCTATTATTTTTACTTGTCCTGGCTTACTGGGCAGTGAGAAACCTAAGGGTTAAGCAGTCGGGTCATTCCATAAAAAGAAGCAGCAAGTGCAACGTGGAACTTAACTTTTATTTAAGACCTAATATAAAAACGTCTTTCTCCTTCAAGAGCAGATTATGGAATGATACACGAAAAACACTCACAATAACAATGGTGAGACTCACAACGAGATGAGGCGGAGAATATTCCCAAGAAACCGGCAACTTAGTTAACGTTCTTTACAGTCAGAAAAGATATTGGATCGTTGAAAAAAGAGAACCTGGGACAGTTCGAAAATATGGACAGAAAATTTGCATTTATTTTAGAGTTAACTTTGAAAAATGGGTTCAAAGCATTCAAGTCGCGAATATTCCTTTTAATTTTGAGATTTTACGACTGGGAAAATAAAAATTCATAAATCTGAGAAGTATTTTGTCTACCTACAACATCAGCAACGTTCTGACAGATCGAGGAAGTCACACCCGAAGGTTAAAACCCGAATGATCTCGTGCTGTGCTGCAGAAAAATCTTCTCACAGGGGTTTGTTACCAGCAGTTTGATGCAGTTTTAATAGATATTGGCTATGTCTTGGAGTAGTGACATCACAGCGCGAGAACTGTAAATCACATCTGCTATAAAAAATAACATAGACTCGGTCTCTGTCGAACTAATGTTCAACACAATTTGCAGCTATCTGTTTAATAGGAAATTTAATCTGGAACATAATTAAAAATTAACTTAAATAATGCATATGTATTAATATATACTACAAATATATAATCTACAAGGAATTTTTAAAAACCCATTTCTGAAATTTATAAAATTAATAATTAAAAAAAAATCTATACGCAACTTAAAAGAGGATCAAAGAAGCTGAATATGAGGAGCCTGTAAAGTGGTTTCTGGGAAAAAACAATCAAACACTTTTCTGGAAGATCACTTCTTTCGCTTGCGTGTTTACATTATCTCTAAGGCACTTTCCCTTTGTCTTGTATCTATATTTTATGGGTGAAAACGCAGTTTTGGGTCCCCTTGTCTCATTGGCGATATTTTTTGTCATCGATAATACCAAATTTCCTTTTAAGATTCCTTCAAAAAACATCTATGAGAGCGATAAAAAGCATAAACTATATATATTAAAATAGTAAAAAACACAATATAGATAAGCAATCAGTATTCAAATATTTAAAACTATACAAAAATTTCATACACAATTGCAGTCAGAAAAACCTTGAGTTGCCATATATAAGAAATATATAGGCCATATATAAGAAAATAGATATGAAAGAATAAGAATGGAAAGAGGCGAATTTTTAAGAGATATTTTAAGTGTAATAATTTTGATACGCTATATTTACAATAATGACCGGTCACTTGCGATTTTAGACATTTTGTTGAATATCTAGAAAAAGGATTTATCTTAAAACTTCAGGCGTGTAAGCAGGATGGTAGACGTCATATATTTCAGCTAAGAATTTTTTCCAAAACTCCATAGGGGACCGTCAACAAATTAAACGAATATGTTTTGGATAACCCTATAAAAAGTAATATATGAAAAGTGTTGACACTTTAGCATCTGATTAGGATGCTTCTTGTAATAATCTGTGTTCCAAAACATATTCGTTTTTCTTCCATTTGTTCACGGTGCCCTATGGGATTTCGGGAAAAATTCTTATGAAATATATGACGTCTACCATCCTGTTTACAGGCCTCAGGTTTCAGGAAAATTCGTCTTGAATTTTTCTAGATATTCAACAAAATGTTTAAAATCGAAAGTGACCGGTCACCATGGGCAATATAGTGTATATTGCATATATATATATATATATTTGCAAAGAAATTATCCAGAGCTCCAAAAGATTCATTGAAGGAAAATGTAAGCAAAAAAAAAAAACTTGCACGACTGTCGGGAGTTATTTATTTAGTCTTTAACGGGAATAAATGACACTTATCTAACAACGGGAAGAAATAGTTTAAAAGGCAGAGATAAAACCGTTATCTTTTAGATTGGGATCCTCAGCCGTAGAAATTTTAATTCGGATCTAGAAGAATATCGAGAGCTAGATAACTTCTGTCCTTGACCAGTGGTTAGTGCGTGAAGCTCAATGACTAAATAACCTTTTCTGTTGTGACTGGACAATATACGCCAGGTGAGTACAGACTGCAACCTGGTATTTTATTTTACTTTAGTCTTTCGACAAAAATCCAATTTTTGGAATCAATATCTAAATAGTACAGAGTTTGATCTTAAGCAAAGGAATTTATATATACACACATATATGCATATTGTATATATATATATATATATATAACACACACACACACACACACATATATATATATATATATATATATATATATATATATATATATATATATATATATATATATATATATATATATATATAACACCTCTGTAAGGGGGAGGGGGTGGACAACCAGGTCTGTACCTTCAATTCTTTTTTCCTATACTCTGATTGAAAAAGGTTTTTAATCGATTATGTTATTAGCTATATTAAGTTATAACACACTCGGGGCTGAGCACCTCTGCAAGGGGGAGGAGGTGGACAAGGTAGTTCCAAATATTTTTTTCGTGTTCTCTGAATAAAGAAAGAAGGTTATTAATTATGTTATGTTAAAGGCAATCGACGGTAAAAATTTTGTTACAGTTTCCTCACTCATTTTCCGTATGCAGGTGAATTTAAAAATGACATAGTTGTTAATCTATACATATTTTCCCCCTCCAAATCACTTCGACAGTACGAAATTTTCTGGATGGTGCTTTGTCAATATTTGAGCAATCAGAGTTTCGACCATTTAGTGTTGTGTTCGCTAAGTGGCAACCCGTGGTTGTACGTTTCCGGCAAGTGAAATTAAGCTTCTAATCAAGAAACATTGTTTTTATCGCATTATTTTTATCTTATGGAACAGGGAGAGACTTTTCGGGTCACCTTTTTTATTTATCTACCTTGCTAGCGATAATCGCGAAACGAGATAATGCGCTGCACTAGCCATTTTACGGAATTCCAACGAGTTACAGTGTTTGACAGTGATTGACAGTTGCGTCAAAAGTGAGATATTTTTGAATAATTCCGAAACAATTGTCATTATTACTTCCTTTTCTAATTTTTACTCAAGCATTAAAGGAATTAAGCAAGTTAATGCCTTTGCTTGGTCCTCAACTTAGGACGGACATTTTTTTAATACCATGATTATCTTACTTCACTATTACCTGTTATTTTTTGGCATACACCCTTATTTTAAACTTTTAGCTCTCTTTTAGCTTGAAAAATTTTTTATTGATTTAGTAATATCAAAATGTTTCAGATGCATTACTTTTATGCGTTTCTTATTCAAAGCTTTGAAGATCGTTTATTAATATGTTTATCATAAAACTGGGTATACTTCTTAAGATCGAAAATTATTTCGAGTTACAAAAGACTTATTACCGTGAAGCGTCTAAAAGCAGTTGCTAAAAACATTGTGTAACTTGAAATGATAGAGATATATAAACAATTATTGTTGTCTTATTCCACTTGGTCAAACCATGCCTAATTTAATTCTGAGAAGATGGAGACAATAGTGGCCGCAGAAAAGCCGTTGTCGTTAGTTAACGTTTTCAATAATCATGGTAGAGCAAAACACATAGCAGTCAAACACAAAGTTTAGAACACTTTAATAGGGCATAAATTAATAAATTCATATTGGTCCATCATCAAGCGGAACAACAACTTTCAAACACAACACTTATCAATTCCAACACATTTCATGAAAATAGAAGTAGTAGTTCTTTTTTAGCCTAGTGCTTGTAGTTAGTTACAGTTTAAGGGAAAAATCGTAGTTCTTTACACCGTAGCATTGCCAACGATTTATGCCTAGCCCACTCAGGAAAAGCATGTATTTGTTCGAACCAGGGCTTAAGGTCACAGTATCCTTAGAGAAGGAGAGTCAGGTTTCCTTGAATGCCACAGTGGGTATGGGTATCTAATAAACTCATTATTGAGAACCAGGGCGAAGGCCAATTGTACATCATTTTCCCGTGTTAGCACCTCGAGGTGTTTTCCCCAGAAAGCACCTCGAGGACGTAAATCAACATTACACTCCACCAGAAATAAATAAATTTATTGATAAGCTTTTCTCTACAACAGAGACATGCTAAGGCAGGGTAATTAATAATTATTAAACCTGTTTCTAATTTAGTGTTGATTAGTTAGTTATTAAATATATTATGCAGTGCTGATACAATCCTATTTATAAATATAGTATATCGAGGCAAATGTGTATATTATTTTTTATTACTTCGAACTGTATTTTGTTTCTTTGAGAAAATTAATAACTTTTTTTGGTCATATTATCTTTTCAATAGGCTCAATTTCCTATTTATCTTGCTCCCCTAAGGAGTCGCATGCTACAAGCGGAGAGTCGATTAATTAAGGCACAAGGAACCTCAAATCTCAATTTTTTAAAAAATCATGTTTTAATGATACTCTTAATAGGAGCCTGAGCACGAACAATACTTTTATAAAATATTCAAGACAATAAAATCTACAAGAAAAGAATATTTAACAAACTACTGATCATTTTCATATGAATTGAGCTGTCCAACAATATTCATTCAAAACAACAAAGAACTATTGCATTGCATAGTGGCTATTTCATTATTTTATTGCGTATTTAGCATTAATATTAGAAACAAAACTGGGTATGGATTTTCCCTTCTGTTAAATGCAATTTGTATAAAACAATTATTTAAACTTGCGAAATGTTTTAACAATATTTTTCGTCGTTTCGCACAGTGCAGTGGAACCTCCACCTATCATTCCCGCAGTGATCGTTTAATTAATTTGGTCCTAAATGTAATCAAAGGGAACCAATTTTATTTTTTCCAAATTCACAATTTCCCTTATTTTTGTTTTTACCGCATCTATCTTTGAAATATTTTGGTTCTGTTCAGTTTTCTTCCCGGAAATATTTTTGTAAAATTTAGGAGAATGGATGATATGAGAGTTTTTGTGTTGATTAGAATGTTTCAAGATCGTGTGGGTGGAAAAAAGATTGCTGGTTCATTAGGTGTTTTACTAGATCACTAGAGGATTAGTAACGTAATAACTAGTGGATTGACAACAATGAAGGACAAATGAATAGACTAGAATTAAGATCACGAGAAAGGAATTTTAAATATATGTAGTACTAGCATATAGCCCGTCATATGACGGGATCAGTAAAATTTTAAAGTACTCTATGAGGCAGGTAAAAAATGGTTTGTTTTTTGGCTGAGAATTATCGGGTACACTCTCAATAATTTGTTTATCTTTACTGACCACATGTTAGTTGCCAACTTTAATTTATCTTGTCGTATTACTTGATAGGATAAAACTGCAGAGATTTTAATATTGACAGTGAATATTTAGTGGTATATATGAAGGATGTCCAAAATTTAGCGAATCGATTGCAAACCGTGTGGTTATGTATAAAAAGCAAACACACAAACGAACAAACTTCTTAATTTTCAAAGATATATAACTTAAAAACTAGATATTTAGATATTTGTTAGTCCATGAAATAGAATCGCTTTAATGAAAAGAATTTGTTGTTAATACCGGTGATAAAATTTTATTGCAACGAAAAATAATCGATGATTCAATTTAAAATTATCACATATATCTAATCTATTATTTAAGACAAATATAAAATAAAATGAATTATGTCATATCTAAGTTCAGCGTTAAAACGTATGAAAATAATGCAGACAGTAGTTAAATAATTTAAAATAAGAAATGGTTAAATGAGATGGTTAAAGGAATGATGTCTTAATGCTAGAAAAAATGTTATTTTTATCTACTTATAATGTAATAAATTGTGAATTTAATCGGCTGCTCTTAACTGGGAAAAATAGGGCTTGAAATCATGGCATTAAACGATCGAAAAGGAGAAAAGGGGTGGATTTCGAACGTTTTTAAACTCGCTTTGAATTTTGTTAACCCTAACTCATCAAGAATCAAATATGGATGCCTCTATTCATTTCAGGTCCAACCGCTTCAACAATTCGAGGACGGACGGACAGATAACTTAGGCTATTATTATATAGGGGATTAAATTTTGTATATTTTTAATAACATTAGTAATATTAAATATAAATGTTAAATTTGTAGTTATATTTTTTAGTTTGAAAATAGTGAAATTTGAAGGGAGGGGGTTATTCACTTTCTGAAGTGCATGAATTTTTGAGAGTTTATGTTTATGTGCTAAAGCGATTTTTTAATGTAAATTTGTAATAATAAAAGCCGTATTCGGGAAGATTTCTCTGTTTTTCTTTTTTTGCAAGACCTATATTTCTCTCGATGTGATAGTTCAACGCGAACACCGTCTTTGTCAAAATTAAACCCATTTATATATTTGCAAAAGAGCTATAGAATGTTCAGGCTTTCAGTCCACTGATACCAAAGCAGGTTTCAATTACAGAATATCTTTTAAAAATCAGGTATCATTGTGAATACAACTTATATATTTCATAAAATGTTAATTACTATTGTAAATAATTTATTTCCATCCACGCATTATGCCGAATTTCTTTTATCCACTGAACTTCCTTTACTTCGTTCAAAGAAATAAAAATAATAATGAAACAGTCCATCAAAATTCTGAAATTTCTCTTCACAACTCTGTTTTCATCTCCAGTGTTT
>CM063505.1:200283350-200309966 GCA_032207245.1 Pardosa pseudoannulata
TTCATTTTGATTTAGCGTCAATTTATTTTTTCTGAATTATTTTTCAAGTGGGTATTAATAGTAACGAGCAATCACAGATAATATTTCCAGATTTTCAAGTAAACATACTGCCTTTGACTTGGATTACCAAACTGTGATATCAAAAAGGTTGTTTAAAAGTTAGGCTATATAAAAATGGCAATATTGTAATGAATTATTAACAATGAAAAATCTCACGTTAAAATGTAGTAATCAGTTTTATCCTGTTAACTGAATTTTGTCTCTGGGTCTTTGTACATGTCAGACTTCGACTGACTTCTTCCAAACTCTTTGGAATTGTGCATTTTCCAGAGATCAGGAAATTTGAATATGGAAGACCATGATGATGAGTGTGCAAATAGTATGTCATTTCAGATCAAAAAATGTCCTTACAAATGAATTGTTTAATAAATATCAAAGGACACTATTGAGCGATCCGTAATATTATGTAAAATAATATGGTAACATACGGAAGCTACAACATCAAAAGTCAACAAAAGCCATCAAAAGTCAATTAACAAGGAATTAGTAATTACACAGAATTTAAACAATGAAATACAAACTGTAAAGTGTTTATCTACCTAGATAGGTCAGTTCTGAAACTAGACTAAAAAACTACACTGAAACTATATTAGGTATTTCTACATGTCAGCCTTCGACTGACTACTTCCAAACACTTTGGAAATTTACATTTTCCAGACACCAGAAAATTTGCGTATGGAAGATCATGATGAATGTGCAAATAGTATGTCATTTTAGATCAAAAGATGTTCTTACAAATGAATTTTTAATAAATCTCAGAGGACAATGTTGAGCCATCGTTATTATTATGTAAAATACATGGTAACATATGTAAGCAACAACAGCAAAAATGGGAAATTAACAATGAATTAGTGGTTAAAGAGAATTTAACAAAGAAACATAATTGTTTGTGATCTTTGAGTTTACCTACGTAGACAGGTCATGTATGAAAATTGCCGTTTTCATGGAAAACCGAATTGAAGATTACAGTCAACAATGAAAAATATGTGTAAAATGTCTACGTACGTAGATAGGTCTAGGGTAGAACTTGTGTCAGGGAAAACCGAGAGCACATTCCGGTTTAATTACCGTAGCGTTTTATGTAAACATTTCCAGTTCGGTAACAGTATTTAGTATTTATCCTCAAGGTTAGATCGTCGACAACTTTAAGTTCATCTCTTTTTTTAAGCTTGAGATTGTTCTAATCGTTATTGTTTACTTCTGAACTCAAGGTCAATCAACATTAAGTGTCGAGGGGAATGGTTCATAACCATCCGAAACCTTTCGTTTTTTCCAGCAATTCGAGCTGGCTCACTGACTAATCGCTAAACCCCATTGCTTCCATAGCATGAAGACGATTTCATTCAGAAGCAAATTTATTTATTTTAACTTATAGCTAAATATTTGGTTAAAGTTAAATTCTTATTAATGGTCTAGGATTATTCCATTCTAAACAAAGCAGAACTGTTTTTTTATCGAATAAAAAAATACACTCTTTGGTACTGGTTTCGTTTTAGAGCAATACGATCTACTTTTTAGCAACATAATTGATAGTGAGACCAATTCATATCTGTTATTAAACTTATTCGACATTTCTGTTATTACAAGCGGAGAGGGTTGGGGGTAACCCCCTCACATGTTAAACTTTTATAAAATTAGTGATTATTAAAATGCTATATATTGTGTTTATGCTGTGTTGATATATATCATAAAATTATTTATCGGTTATTTATATTTTAAATAATGTAAAAAATGATAATTATTACGCTAATTTTATTTTAATGATGCTGTAAATTGTGATGCTATAAATCTGCTGCTTTTTTTTGGGGGGGAGATTTGTTTTTCTTAATTGTTGTCTTTCAAATATAGTATGTAACCACCGTTTTTTGGTGATCTTTGAGAACACGTGTACCACCGCCATGTTTTTTTTTACTTGGAGACTTTTCAAACACCCGTTTTTTCTGTTGCTACTGCTTAAAGCTCATTCCGAATGGCTATTAATCCATGCTGCAGTGGAATTCGAACCCATGAACTATGGTACCGAAGAAAAGAATGCTATTTTATTGAAAGATGAAATGTTATAACTCAATCATCAACATTTGAACACCCATAATAGATCAAAAGAGATTCAATAACTGTATGTAGTTCCTCAGAATGTCTAAGACCCTTTAAAAGTTGTTTACTAAATCCCAATGCTCCATAACACTAAGATAGATTTCATGGAGGAACAAGTTTATATATTTTAACATACTACTAAACAAACTGAACTTTGTAGAATGAATTTATCACTAACCTTGATGCCTGCTTTTCTGTGATTGTATAAGCTTTATTCAAATGCACTGGGATTACTTAAATGACTTTTGGGAGTCATCGGAGCAGAACAACCCATCATCAAAAGGATTTTGCTTGGGTAAGGAAAGGACGATTCTCTAGGTATTACTTTGATTTACAGTTATTTAATGCTACGCTGACCTCAGACATTAATTAACATCTCAAGGAGTTGTTTGGAAGTCCCGAAAACAAACCTTGCAAAACCACTGAACAATAGCGGTTAAAGTTGTATCAGCAAATGTCAGCAATGGAATTTAGATACTGTGAGAATTGCTGAAATTTCAAACATGTAACTGTGTATACATGAGTTAATAAAATTAAGGAGAATATTTTACATACATCTACAGTTCTTTAATAACTTTTGCTGAAGGTATCCTATTACGAGATAAAAATTCTCCATTATAAAAGCAAATTTTTGTTACAATTACAAAGGAAAAGTATGCTTTGTTTAAAATAAAATATATCCTAGATAACTGATAAGTGTTAAATTATATAAATATTTTGATTCTTTTAATTAATTTAGGCTTTTAAAAACATAAAATATATAGATCAGGGGAAAAGCAGACAATTTATATGTCCATAAAGTAAGTTTCAAAATTAGGAAAAGAAATTTTATATGAAATTGACACTAGTTTTTGTTTTTTAATCTGTGAATCTAATTAAATTATTTCTAGGAGTATATTTTATTTTACAGCATGATAAATGCCAAAATTTAAGAAAAATAAACTAGCTGCTTCGTTTTTAGCCTTCGGTCTGGGTTTTAAAATATTTTGATTAAACCTTTAGAACCACTATTAAAAATAAACTGATAAATAGAAAAGTTGAAAGAATCTCGTATACTGCAGATTGTTGACGAATATGATAGTTTATTAACAATCGGATTTATAAATATGTAAGGTCTTGGATGAAGAACAGGTTGCCCCCGCCAACTTGGCGATAAAGCTCTGAGCATGGTAGCCTAACATTTTCTCCTGATGTAGCCTCGTCCAAACTATCTGTTTCTATATTTTAATTTGGTACAGATGCATTATAGACAACGTGTTTTATTCTCCAAACTTGGCGATCTTTTGGCGGTTATATGGGACGATGAGTGGGTAAATGAGTTTGCCCTCGCTTTGGTGAATACTGTTGAGCATACTGTCCCCCCCTTTTCTGTTATTGAATTTATTTGACATTTCTTTTATTACAAAGGAACCTCCCTCACATGTGAGAATTTTTACAATATTAGGGCTTATTAAAGTTCTATAAATTGTGTTTATGATGTGTTGATATATATCATAAATATTACTAATCTGTTATTTATGTTTTAAATAATGTAAAAGATGATAATTATTATGCTAATATTACTTTAATGATGCTATAAATAGGGAATCTACTGTTTATTCCTTTTGAAAAAAGTTTTGCTTTGTTAATTGTTGTGTTTCAAATACGCCATGTGACCGCCACCATGTTTTTCTTTTTGGGTGATCTTTGAGAAAACGTGTACCACCACGTTTTTTTTTTACTTGGTGATTTTTCAAAACACGTGTTTTTATGTTGGTCGCCAAAAAAAAAAAAAAAAAATCATGGCGTACGGGGCCAGCATCTACAATGTATCTGTTCTCCGAGAGCAATTATATTACCAGAAAACAAAATATTTCAGATGAATTAAGCTACTTAAATAATTTTAATTTTTATAAGACGTAGTTAACCCTTTTACAGTTTCATTTTTTCCAGAATTCTATAAAAAAAATGTCACATATTTTAATGCATTTTTTTTCATTTTACATTTTTAAGTACAGATATACTATTAAAATTAACATTTCTAATATTTTAAGCATTTTTTTACAACTTTTTTTCTTTCTGTGAAAGCATCATAGGTTGAAGTTTACCTTCAGTCTCATCGATATCCAAGTTAGTTTTTGGAATTCCAATCAAAGCAAATCTAGGACGCGGATCCGAAGGATTATCGCAATTAATTTTTAAAAATTGCCTTGCTTGACTGATTCCATCTGTACTACTATCAGAGTCACTACTATCCAGGTCATCTAGTAAACTTTCGCTAATATTATTTACAGATAATTCAGTTTCTGATTCCGAGTCACAGTTCGAATCACAAGAAATTAGCTCCATACGCACTGAATTATCCATTATTTAAAAGTAAAAATCTATATGATTCAACTCTTACATCAATAAAGTTATCAGGTTAGTAAAATATAACCAGAAAGCTATACCCTGAAAGATAACAATTCGTCTTCTGATGCAAAACATGCGAAAAAGCCCACGCTTTTGAACCAAACAGAGTAGAAAATACAATAAACTGCAAACTATCATTTAATGGACAACTATCGTCATCTATACGGATATTTTGTTACTAAAATTTGGAAAAAATACTGCCGAAAAAGTGCAAGCGAAATGAAATCAGATTGCCCGTACGGCTTACGCGTAATCTGATTTCTATTCAATTCTAATCAGTAATCTAGTCAGTAAAGACCTTAAAGGTGTGCCCGTACGGAGTACAGACAAAACAGGGAAGGTGTTAAAAGAAAAATGTACCAAACATTCTAATATACACTGTTCAAAACTAGATTTTCGGAATCGTGAAATTTCTATTTTTATTCGGTGTATATATTTTAGGTTAGTTTATACTAAAAGTATTTATACTTGAAATAACGAAATTAAATAATATTTTGAAATTAGAGAGTTGTTAAATACGTTCATAAAAATTTTGATCTAGATTTATAAGAAAAAGAATAATATAATTTACCGATTTAAAAGGTCACACATAGCCGTAGAAAATCTTGTGGTAAATTTTGTAGATTGATATCTTTAAAATTTAAATAGAGAAGGAGCTTATGATTAAAGTAAGTAAAGGAAAAATATATAAAAAAATATTTTTATACGATAGCGTAGAGAAAGAGTAGACCAGTACTTCTAAAACCCATCTACTTCAAAGTACGATGACTTTGAAGTAGATGGCCGAACGATGACCATCTACTTCAAAGATAGCCATTGTTAGGCCGAACGATGTCTATCTTTGAAGTAGATCAAAGATACTTGGCCGAACGATGGCCGATTGGTTAGAGTGCTGGCCTTCAGTATCAGAGTTCGTGGGTTCGAATTATTCTGTGGCATGAATGTTCGTAGCCGTTCTAAATCGGTTTTCATCTGTAGGTCTCTGTCTCAATAGCCCTCGTGTTGCAAAGAAATAGACCGTAGCACTCCAAACCAAAATAAACTAAACCAAGCCAAACCAATCAAAGTAATCTCGAGCATACATGTGTACCTTAGGCACACGTCGAGGCGTATCATTAATCTACGAAAAAAGATATGCAAGATGTTTAAAAGTAATAGTTTATAAACCATCAATAAAAAGTAACATTAATAAAATGCGAGATTACTAACATATAATATGATTGATAATAAAGCGTAACAATGACGCCTGGACGACTTAATAGATTGCAAACAATCATTTTTATGGCCATTTATGAGGTCTTTAAATTAAGCTCCCCACATAGCTACTCCTATATGCTTAAATTATCGTATTCTATCGATGAAACTGTGGTCTCGCCTCTGGTGACTGCTTTGAATTATTCCCTTTTAAGTACGGTAGATTAATTGAAATCTATTAAAGAGAAATCAGAGTAGAACAAAGAATAATTATGGCAATAATTTTTAATTGCCCTTTCGATGAAAGTAATCCCGAAGATATATATTTTATATATATTTATTATTTATATATATATATATATATATGTGTGTGTGGCTTATGTCTGTGTGTGTGTGTATATACACGTTATACATATATAAATATTATCGCGTACTGGTACGATATTAAATTAATTTTAAGCTTAGTTTGAACTATATTTATATTCTTATTCATTAATCAGGCATAATAATTCAATTAAAAGAAACGAAACATTTTCCAGTCTACTTAGAACAACAACTTTTATTCCATCATCATTTTTTATAAAAACTTTAACAGCAAAACCAAAACTTGCAAACGATAAACTTGTTACAAACTGCAAACGATTTTTAAACGAAAAACAAATCATTGAGTCTGTGCTACTACATCATTCCCTCCCCAGTAACAAAGTTACGATACTAATTAAATACATTAAAAGACAAATAAAATTAATAAATGTAAATTAAATACTACTATTTGTACAAACTAAAATTTACAAAATATAGTTCCGCAAGTATAGTTCTAAATATAGTCTTTATAACGAGAAGGCGGTTTTATTTCTCTACCTGAACGAGAAAGGTTGAACCGTAAATGCTTAGGCGATGAAGCTTCTTTTTGCAAATTTTGTGTCTGCGATGTCACTGGAGGAGTCTCTGCAAATTGTTGAACATTCTCCGTTGGATGTGTTGAATAGTTATTTTCATTGACTGGTAATAAGTAAGCAGGTTTTAATCGATCTAATGACACATTGACATTTTTGCCTTTTACTTCAATCGTGAAATATTTTTCATTTCGAGCAATTACAGGAAACGGTCCTTCATAAGGTGGTTCTAGGGGCTTTTTAACCCTATCAATGCGTATAAAAATGTGAGAGCAAGTTTTTAGATCTTTATGAACAAAAATTGGTTTGTACACATTGGTTGGTTCTTGCTATTCTTGGTCTTATTACTTCCATAAATTTCTGTAAATCTTTTGCAAAGGTTTCCGATGTTATGTCAGTACTTGGTTCGCAAAAGAATTCTCCAGGAAGTCGTAGGCTTTGACCGTAGACCATTTGAGCTATTGTGAATTTCGAATCTTCTTGAATAGCGGTTCGTAATCCTAGAAGTACTGTTGGTAATGTGTCTACCCATGAGAGGTTGTTATGAGCTTTTAATGCTGCCTTAAGAGTTCTGTGCAATCTTTCTACTTTACCATTGCAGGAAGGATGGTACGCAGTAGTATGTTGAAGTTTAATTCCACATATTTTAGATAAAACTTGTAATGTCTCACATTTAAATTGTGTACCTCGATCTGTAATAAGTCGAGATGGTGTTCCAAAACGAGCAATCCAGTTGCTATAAAAACTTCTTGCGACTGTATCAGCTGAAATATTGTCTAAAGGAATTACTTCCATCCAGTTGGAAAATCTGTCAATACAAGTTAAGCAATAAATTTTTCCTTTAGAGGGAGGAAGAGGTCCAATCAGATCTATGTGAAACTACAGAAAATCTTTCTGATGGAATTTCGTATTCACCCAACTTTGTTTTTGTATGCCTATTGATTTTAGATTTTTGGCAAGAAATACAAGCTCGAGTCCATAATTGAACGTCTTTTCTAATGTTCGGCCAAATAAATTTTGAAGTCATCATTTTAACAGTTGATTTTATTCCTGGATGTGATAATCCATGAATATGTTGGAAGATTTGTTGACGAAAAGATTGAGGAATATATGGTCGAATATTTTTGGTTGAAGTATCGCACCACAAAGATTTTCCAGAAGGTAATGGATATTGTTTAAAATTACATGTAGAATTCGTACGCAAATTTTGTAATTCTGTATCTTGATCTTGCAAATCAGCTATTTTGTCATAATTTATTAATGAAACTTCATTCATTCTGGATAGAGTATCGGCTATTATATTGCTTTCTCCTTTAATATATTTAATATTAGTTGTAAATTGAGAAATGTATTGAAGTTGGCGGCATTGGCGGGGTGCGGCTTTGTCAAGTTTTTGATGGAAAGCAAATATAAGAGGTTTGTGATCTGTATAAATAACAAACGTTCTGCCTTCTAAATAGTGTTTGAAATGTTTGATTGAAAGATAAATGCCTAATAATTCTCTATCATAAGTGCTGTATTTTTGTTGAGTTAAACTTAACTTTTTTGAGTAAAATGCTATTGGCTTCCAAGTTGAATTTTCAAATTGTTGTAATACTGACCCTATTGCCATATCTGATGCATCTGTAAATAAAGACAGAGGTAAATCAGAATTGGGAAATGACAACAGGATAGTGTTTGCAAACTCTGCTTTGCATTTTTCAAACTGTTTTTCAGCATCTTCTGTCCACGAAATCTTACTTTTATCATTCTTTTTTGCTCCTTTTAGAAATTCGTGAAGCAGTGCTTGGTTCTTCGCTGCGTCTTTTAAATAACGACGATAAAAATTAATGAGTCCTAGGAAATTCCTCAATTGACGAATTGTTTTCTGGTCGTTTATAATTTAGGATACCTTGTCCTTTCTCTGGCAATAGACGCGAACCTTCTGGAGTAATTAAGTAGCCTAAAAATTCGACTTGGGAAACAGCAAAAACAGATTTAGAAATGTTAATTCTTAAACCATATTCATTTAATCTCTCTAATACTAAATTAAGGTGATTTTCATGTTCTTCCTCAGATTTAGAAGCTATGAGAATATCGTCTAAGTAAGGAAAAACAAAATTTAATCCTTGAAAAACTTGGTGGATAAATCTTTGAAATGTTGATGGGGCATTTTTTAAACCAAAACTCATTACATTAAATTCAAATAAACCAAAAGGTGTAATTATAGCAGTTTTACATTTGTCTTTTTCAGCTATGGGAATTTGGAAATACGCTTTTTGCAAATCTATTTTTGAGTAAACGTTTGTATCCTTCAATATGTGATGAAAATCCTCGATTCGTGGTATTGGATAGCGATCGGGTAGAGTCTGAGCATTTAAACGGCGATAATCTCCACATGGTCTCTAATTGAACCATCCTTTTTTGTAACTAGATGCAAAGGACTTGACCATTGGGATTTTGACATTCTTATAATATTGTTATCGAGCATGAATTTAAACTCTTCTTTGGCTATGGCTAGACGCTTAGGATCAAGTTGGCGAGCTTTGGAATAAACAGGTTGGCCAGTAGTCTCTATAAAATGTTCAACATCATGTTTTATTTTTGAAGGAAAAAAATTAGGCTTACAAGTTTCAGGATACTTTGAAAGAAGATTTGTAATTTTTAGAGTTTTGTTTAATGTACTGACGTTGTTACTATTTGAAATAGCGGTAATGTCACCCTGGATACTGAGTTGAGTTACCCTATATTAATCTTTTGTTTTTTATATCAATAAGTAAATTATATTTATGAAGAAAGTCAGCTCCTATTATACCTTTGTTTACTTCGGCAACTATAAATGGAAATTGAAATTCTCGACGTAATCCCAAATCCAGGCTTAAAATTTGTACACCATACGTTGAGATTTCAGAGCCATTAGCTGCAAACAGTTTGAGTTCATTCTTTTGTTTGTTTTTGGAGGTAGCTGGAATTATGCTCACATCGGCACCACTGTCGACGAGGAAGTGCAAATTTGATCTTCGATCATGAACGAATAAACGAAATTTGCGACAATCCTTGAAATCTGTAGTAGAGTTTGTCGCCAAGTCCACTACAGGTTTGAGTTTTCCTGATTATCTTGCGTTTTCTTTGTCCAACTACAAGGAGATTTACATTTTTCGGGGAAACATCTGGATCCAAATCGAAAATGGTAGTAGCATAATTTTCCATTGGGATCGAATTTTACACGTCGACCACTTCGAGATCGAGACCGATGACGAAAATTAGCATTCCTTATTTTTGTTCTAGCACCAGCACGCATATTTAATTCAGCCATTTGTTGTTCTAAATGTTTAATTCTATCAATTAATTCACTACTATAATTTTGAGTAGTAGTACTTGCGCTGCATATCTCTTGTTTAGAACTCATATCGTTGATTTTATCAGGCCATAACAGCTAAACTATCAATATTTTCATTACTGACAACTAAAATATTTTTTATAGCTTCCGGTAATTTTCCTAGCCAAAGTGTTTTAATTAATTTTTCGGAAACATCAGAAGTGGCTATTGACTTCAATTTTTGCAACAGTTGGCTGGGTTTCATGTCGCCAAGTTCTATTCCAGTGATTAATTTTTGAATTCTTACACTTTCACTTTCCTTAAATAAATTTAAGAGTCTAAATTTTGAATCAGAATATTTAGTTTTACTGGTACTGCTAACTATGTCCCATACATTCTCGACATATTTTGGATCAAGTTGTGAAATTAAATAATTAAACTTCGTTTCCTCAGCTGTTATTCCGCTGATTTTGAATTGAGCTTCCACTTGGAAAAACCATATTTCTGGTTTATCAACCCAAAAAGGTGGTATTTTAACACTCACCTTGCATAATTCCTTGTCATCGTTGCTGACTTCACTGTTAACATCTGTATTTTCCGGTATAGAATCCTGCATTTTTGTCTTCTTATCACGTCCGGGTCACCAAAAATATCGCGTACTGGTACGATATTAAATTAATTTTAAGCTTAGTTTGAGCTATATTTATATTCTTATTCATTAATCAGGCATAATAATTCAATTAAAAGAAACGAAACATTTTCCAGTCTACTTAGAACAACAATTTTTATTCCATCATAATTTTTTATAAAAACGTAACAGCAAAACCAAAACTTGCAAACGATAAACTTGTTACAAACTGCAAACGATTTTTAAACGAAAAACAAATCATTGAGTCTGTGCTACTACAAGCTCTCGTTTCATACAGAAGGTCAAAACGTTAGTTATTTTAACATGGCGTAAATGATATTAATTTACAGTTTAGGAGCTAAAAAGTTGTCAAAATATACCGAATGTTTAGATTCTGAATCTAAACTTCAATGTATTTCAAAACTTAAGTAAGCAAAACTGGTAAATTTTGTTACTAAGGGCCGATCCCACCAAATTCTTTTAACGCTAAGCGCGATTAATCTCTGTTTAAACGGAGAATTACGTTCCCCCATTGGTTGGTGCCAGGGTTAATCGTTGCTAATCGTAGTTAGCCGTTAAACGACTTTGGTGGGATCGGCCCTTAATGGATCCAAATTTAATTTCAAATGATGACTAACAACATCACATGTTCAGGGTTCTAATGAATCCATTCAGCTTAAAAATTAAAAAAATACAAATCCTTAGCAGTTTACAAAGATATTGAATCTAGTAAGTCTTAATCTAGTAAAATAAGAATATATGCGACAAAGAATTAAAATACTAACCAGGTTTATGACAACAACTCTTCCTAGACACGAAAAGGCAGAAAAAGGAAACAGATTTCCTAAGTAAATATTTTCAGAACAATCTTTTTCTAAAAAATGCTTCAGTTAGCATATTTTAATGCTATTTATTCCATAAATTTGGTCGTATGTGTGAATAAATGCATTACACACATATTAGCCTGACCCTCTATACACACACATACACTGTTATATTAAGTATATAGAACTGTATTTAACTGTATACACTTAGTATATAATGATTTCTGTCTTTCCTCTTGCTGGGAATATCATGACAGTAAAATTTGATTCTGGAAGAAAAGTATGCACATGGTGTTTTCCCTATTATTAAAACTACAATACTTGTAATATAAATACTGTCTGACTACTTGTAACAGAAAACATATATATTGCTTGTTGTTAAAAACTTGTTAACCTTATAACCTGCATTATTGCTCCGAATTAATTCTTATTTTTATTGATTCCCAAATCCAATTGTTTGCATTTTTACTGATACACATACCATCTTATAAAACATTTTGAATAATGCTTATATCAAACCATATCAGCCATATCCTAATGGAGATGTACTAATATATGTGTCTATTACAAATGCACACATCTAACAAATATATTTTCAGCTGTTTTTTTTTTTTTTTTTTTTTTTTTTTTTTTTTAAATTTTGCTATAATTCGAAAGATAAGCATTATCAGGGCTGGTCTCACCAAAGCCGTTTAACGGTCAACTGTAATTAATCTCTTAGAGGACCAGCACGTTAATGATATAAGGCGATTTCACGCAGCAAGGCATATCTCAACTTATGACGATTCTGGCTTTAGTTTCAAACGAAATGGCAGTTTGTTGTGTGCCTATTAGCTGCTATAAACAGGAAAATGAATGGGAAGGGCATTATAGAAGGTCGTTGTGCGAAATTGCTCTATACGAGTGGACCGTTGTGAAAACCGTTGCCGTTTAACGCTATCTAGTAATTAAATCTAGCATTTAAAAATTAAAATAAGACTTTTCGACCTTCGATTAAGCATACGCGATGCTGGTTTCTCAATATCAACCGCAGATCATCGCATGGAGGCGGGAAGCCCGGTAGAAGCGAGGATGGACGGATAAAAGTGAAGTCACTGCTTCGTGTATACGAGATGTTGGTCGCGAACGGGGGAAACGGTGAATTGCGTCCCACCATTGGTTGGCGCCACGGGTTAATCGCGGTTAATCATTAAATGATTTTGGTGAGACCAGCCCTTAATCGTACAAGCGTCATGCTCAGCTTTTCCTGTAATACAGAAACTGTACGTAAGGGAGCATTACATTAAAAAAAATTTATTTTAAAAATTTTAATGTAGTGCATTTTAATATTTAACTAAATGCTATATCAGTTACAAATTTATTTTTTTTAATTAAAATTTTGGAATATTTGCATTTTTGCTTGTTTTTTCCACCTAAAATTTATTAAAGTGCTGGGGTGACCAAAAAGTCCATTTATACTTCCAAATTCAATAATTCATGGAATAATGTAAGTATAGAAAGGTAAACATTAACACACATGCTTGAAATGACATGGTTTTACATAAACAAAAAAGTACAAAAAATGTCCAACATATGTCGCTGGACAGTAAAATCTCAATAACGTTGCATAAGAATCACGTGTGAAATGAACTGTAAATGAGAGGGTGAATTAGATGCATGTTGACATTACCAGAAAAGACACTGTACTATCAGGTTCAGTTTACTTTGGATAACTACGGTCTACTTTTTGCTATACAAGAGTTACTGCTTAAAATCGAATCCGAATGGCTACAATCAACCATATCAGTAGCGGGATTCAAACCTGCGGACTCTAGTACCGATGTGCAGTGCCGTACCAATCGGCCATCGTCCGAACCTGTACTATCATAATAGAGAATTATTACTACAGCTGTATGATCCTATCGCCATAAGAGCATGCAAAAGTTTTATGACAAGTGTAGCTGGGAAAAAATTATTACAAAATTCGAAGCCAGGAGCTATTCAAATGATTAGACCCGTAGTGGACGACCAGATATGACCTTGCCGTCCGGAAGAGCGCATGCGCTCGAAAAATCCTGCTGATGTATTAATTATGTCTTCTGCAACAATTCCCATACGAGATCTTCAACCAAGTCCAGAGTCGTCTAGTACATTAGATTTCTTATACCTCTAGAAGAAAAAGTCCAGTGTGTTGAGACCCGATGAGTGAAGAGGCCAAGACACATGTCTGCACCCTGCTGGATATGTAGCATTCAAGAAGCTCTGAGGCTCTATCATGCGAAGGCAGAAAGATGACAACGGGTTGGAAACTGCTGATCGTCCATTCCGTTTTGCTTACCTATATGTGAAGTCATATCAATTCCCCGTATGTGTACTCTACTGCCTTCACGAAACGTTTCGAGGTCATACACTTGTGCCATTTTTAAAAGTTAACATTTGATCTGATTGGCTTTCTACAGAACCTACTAAGAGTAAATATGCTGCTATTTTTCACTGGAAATTTACATACGATAAAGGTTTGATAGTCTTACTTAGGGAGGTATAAAAGGGCATCAGAGCAGATAACTTGTTCATGTTTCGACTGTACACTTTTATGCCCCTCACAGGGAAAATTGACCCTGCGTTCTATGGTAACTGTTGCTCGTCTGGATGGGTACTATCATCTCATTTATTCTGTAAAAAATTAGACTCAACCCGTTGTTTTAAAAATGAAATATTGCTAGTTCCATGTATGGTCTCATTCTACAAATTTTAGAAAACCTCTATAAAAATTTTAATATTCGTGTCTTAGATAAAAAAGAAAGCCTTAGCATTTTTAATGCATAAAATTCAATGAGAAACAAAATGATGGAGACAAAAGCGTTTAAATTTTCATTTGTTAAAAAAAAACTCCTATAAATGAAATTGTATATGTAAAAATCTTATGAAATATTGAGTATACGGATTTTAGATTTTGCAAGCATATGTAAGATGATCAAAACGCTAATTTCACCAATTAAAAATATTTAATACTTTGACCATATGTGGAGTATATCATCCTCCTATATCCTCTTAATGCTTGTTCCAAACTGATGTTGTAGGAAGGGAAGTACTTTTGGCGCCATTCTACTGATCTAGTGATTAAGGATTGGTTAAAAAGTGTAATGTTGAATTTATTATGGTGTTATATCGTTAAAATATTAACGCTTACACGCAAGAATGATTATAAAAATACAATTTTAAAGATTCCTGAGTGCATATTATTATGCTATAGCAATGGACTTCAAACTGTAAGAAAATACAACATAAATTATAGTTATATATTAGATCCATAAAATAAATTTTGCTATTTACTTATGTGAAAAGTTATTTTCTTCATACTCGGCAACAAAAGAAAAATATTGAAAAACACTTAACTCAGAATATAAAGTATGTTTGCAGATAACATCTATAGAGCTATATTTCAATCGTAAAATAAATAAATCAATGAAAAAATAAATAATAAAACTTTTGAAGGCTACTGAATTATAGCATCAGTGTAGCGTGAAAGAAAACATAGCGCATAAATAAACATTTAATCAAACAGATAACAAAATAGTTTTAACTGTTTTATGTCCTTAATTAGAAAATACTTGTAGTAAGAATGATATTTTAAGAAACAGAAAGATATACTTTCTTATGGGAATATGCTATTTAAGGAACAGTTCAGTAAAACTAAAAGGAGATAATGAAAATTCCTTGGGATAAAAGAGGATTTTCTCTGCGCATGTATCATATAGGAGCCTTTGGCTCTTTTTAGACAGTCCCTTTTTATGTTTAAACCTTTACGCTGTATATGCAAATATTGATGCATTTACTGGCTAAGATAGAGTCAATTTGTCTTTTTCACGTGTGTAGAAGAATTTATGTTGATCCCTTGACCGTATAACCTTATTTTTAAAACTATTTATTTTATTGTCTCTATCAAAGCACAGCCTTTAATTTAATCTTGGCTTTTTGATGAGAAACGATTTTTTTCACGATATACTTTTCTTAAGTCAATTTTGAACTTCACTTTATATCAGTGCAAATTTTGTATTAGATCTACAATGATCCTTCGTTTTTTTGCGGTTAAAGGGGACCAGAACCTACGCGAAAGCTGAAAAACAGAGAAGTAGGATTCGCCCCTGGGAATTTTCGTGTATGCGGGTACACGAATGTTTTAAATATGTAAACAGTATTTATACTTTACACATTTAAGACAAAAATTACAACAGTATACTATTTACTTAAGCTTGTCAGTGCTAATTAATAAGGTTAATTACAAATCCTTATAGAGTAATAAACATTAATCAACATTGCTTTCTGACAGAAGCGGAGAGTCTTGTGTTGGTGGCGAAGGAGAGGCTCTCACTTGACTCGTAGAAGTTTTAGGCTCACTCGGGGACTCTTCGCTGGAGGTGCTGACGGTAGAGCCAGGGGGCTGTACTTGGAGAGATGGGTAGTTGTCTTTGTTTTTCCTTTTCCTTCAAAATTCCTCTTACAAGGACATAACCCCGTCAACGCGATTGCTGAACTCGACAGCTCGAACCATATTGTTGTCAATGTCTTGTGCAAATTTTTGCCATGTTGCACAAGTGTTGTAGATTCTGCAGGGTAAGGCCACACTTTTCAGTTTGTTTTTCTTCTTCCTCTTCATTTTCTTCCTCACTTGCAGACTTTGTCATCTCAAGATTCCGTGGTATGTACTCTGAGTCAACTCATGTTTTTGTTTGACATGCAGGGATCCTTCTCTTTCGTGCATGAACATGAACCAACTCTCTTTCCTCAATGTGGCTGCCGGCGGGGTTGTATTTTTTCATATTTATTTTTTGAGGAATATTTTGGAAAACCCCGCGAAGCCCTGAAAAAGCAAAACGTGAAGCGTGAAGTGGCGAGGGAACACTGTACTTCGTTTGAGATGTTAAAAAATTAGTGTTTTCAGTTCACGTACTCTACCAACCTTTAACACGCTAATGTTCCTATAGTAGAACTTGCAATTTAAAATTTAATTAAAATCATAGTTTCACTAAAAGTGCTTTGTAAAAATTTTTAATTACAAACAAAGAAATACAGGCTTTATTTATATAATAATTATGCTTTAGTAATAAATTCTGTATCGTACAGAAATTCATAAAAAGCAGCTTCTTGGGGCTCTTTTCACATAGCATTGTTAAAAAATTCCCAAAAGGTGGAAAGTAAAATCAAACTGATTAGCAAAACGTATCCTGATACACTAAACTTTTAGTTTAATGATACAACAAATCAAAAATGAGAAATTAAAGAAATATGCCTTTTTAAGAAAAAAAAATCTGTTTGTCCTCCAAAAGGAACATTAGGTTTTTTAAAATCAAAAACAACATATCATTGTTCCCTAATGAAAACTTTCCGAAAATCTTAACATTTTTTTTATCAGAAATTGTCTTTTCTATTGTTTTTATTGTTGCATCTAAACGAAACTAAAAAATAAGTATTACTTATTGAACTTCAGTTATAATGCGGCATTTAAAAAGTTAAAACCAGTATTTCGGTCCTGGCATTGTGTAAATCAGCAGTCGCTAAAGGTTGGTCTACGGATCACCAGTAGTGAGTGAAAAAGTTTTGATGGTCCGCAAATAAAACGAGATAATTTATTGTAAGCTGCTAAAGCTATAATTCAGTCAAATTTGTCAAGATCTCATTTTTGTAGATCAAAATTTTAATTCAGTTTTCAACAATATATTTGTGTGTAACCTTTTTCCACGTGGCACAGGAATTAAAACTCGATATCGCCCTTTTTTTGAAGTAAACGCAGCTCTCCTTCTTGCACTGTCATTGTTGGAGCCACATACGAATGGTCGATAAGCATAAGTAAAGTTTTTCTTTTAATTACAATATACCTCTTTTACTTTTAATAAGTGCCTTTCGTATTAAAAAATAAAAGTTTCTGAATATTGTTTTATAAATATATTTACTGCCTTTTTTTTATTTTGAATTCATGTAATTGGTAGTCGGTCAAATAAAAGTTATGACATTGAGCAATACAATTGCTGGAAAACCCCTTTCATATTTTAACGTTTTCTTCTCAAATATATAATATGTGCCTTATGATGAAGAGTCACGCCGCACCTGTAAGGAATAAAGCTAAATTTGATAATGACATTCTACAATGTTATTCACAAACTCCGTTTAGAAATTTAAGGCTTTATCCAAAAAGAAGGAAAATGCGGCATATGTGTAAGTCCGCCCCACCTGGTAGAGAAAAAACAAAAGTTATAATAAGAAATCCTCATGCCTCGCACATTTTTAGAAATAGAAGTTAGTAGCTAGGTATTATGGAATTAAAGAAAGGACAGTTTGAGTTCCGAATAATATAAAATTGGGATCAATACTACAAACGAAAACCGGCTCGTAAAACTTACGCAAAACCGCGAGCTTTAGAAAAACAACTTCTCGATTTGAACGGAATTTAAGCCAGGTGTAATAGGTACAAATATACCGCACTTATAGTAAATAGATTTAAAAATGAGAAAGTATTTTCGGAAAATCATAAAAGAAGCCGCGTCTACGAATAACTCCCTATACCCCTTCAATACATAAAAGAAGGGACAGTACAAAAGATGTTGAAAAAAGGAACCCCCCCCAAAAAAAAATAAATAAAAAGGGGGGGAGATAATATGGGCACGTTTTCAAGATGGGCATGTTTTTGAGAAGGGAGTCTAGAAGAAATAAAAATATAAAAATGCAAATAAATAAATAAATAAATACGAGCATGGGGTACTAATCCAATGAAACATCAGAATTTGAGAACTGACCACCTGATTTTTCAAGAGTGGATAATTTCCCAAATGGGACGGAACTAACAAGGGGCTAAGGAAAAGGGTAAAGGATATATATATATATATATATATATATATATATATATATATATATATATATATATATATATATATATATATATATATATGAGGGAAAAGAGGAGAGAGAAATTCCCTTTTATTATTTGCAGAGATTTTTTTTCTAGTGAATGTTAGTGATTTCTTGAGCTTGTTAAAAAAATGCAACAGCTTCAGTGGGGTAAGTTCTGTTTTTACTATTTTTTAAAGCAGTGACAATTGAAGTAATATTTTGTGTACATATGTAAATTGTAAATAAATTCTTTTTTTAAAATCTAAATTTTTCGATATCTTAATGAAATTAATTAGTCTGAGTCGATAGTAACTAGGTTAGAACCTGGGTAACCTTATGGATTTAAAGTCAATTAAATTAAAATAAATTATTAAGAATTAAATGAGTAAAAATATTTAAAGTAAGGGGAGCGGCTCAGCACAATACTTGCGATTTTAGACATTTTGTTGAATATCCAGAAAAAAAAAAAAAAAAAAAAAAAAAACAGGAGGAATTATTCTGAAACCTTAGGCTTGTAAACAGGATGGTAGACATCATATATTTCAGGTAAGAATCTTTTCTGGAACCCCATAGGGGACCATCCACTAATTGAAGAAAAACTAATATGTTTTGAATAACCCTGTAAAAAGTAGTGTAAGAAAAGCGTTGAAACTTTAGCCCATGATTAGGATGCTTTTTGTAATAATCTGTGTTCATTGTTATGAGGATAGCAAGTATACTCGTGGAGAAATTAAGGTGTTTATAAAAACAATCCCAAATTTCTCCAAGTGTTTTGCTTATAATGTGAAGATTTTTCATTATAAATTTATTTTTAAAATTAATTTTTATTTTTACTGTCAATTTTTTTATTATCATATTTTTTATTTTTTATTTTAAGTTTTTAAAATTAATTTTTGCCGTTACAAATTTTATACCTCAAGCTGTCTATAATGGGCAGTAAACAGCCTGATTTTTAAAGATAAAAACATTGTTTTGAAAAAAATGCATTATAGTAATTTAGAAACTTTCATTTTTCTATCAAAGAATATTATTCGTAAGTTTAAATTTTACTAGTCCTCTCAAAAGTATATCGCAATATTGAATAATAATTTCACTTAGTAAAGAGTAAAAAAGAATTCTTGAGTATTCTTTGATACAAAAATATAAGCTTCTAAATTACTATATTGAATGATATTTCAATGAGTAACATTTTCATGCTTAATCAGGCTATTTATTGTCCATTAAAATAAACTGAGAACAAACATTATTGCCTGAATAATGCAATATGATTGCACATTTTGACCAGTTATTTTTAATGCTTTTAAAAAGTAAAAGACCATACAAATAAAAACAAATAAATTTTATTTATTAGAGCTGCAATAGGTGGGATCAATATCTGTATTGATTGATGTAATTTCTGTTGTATTCAACAGTAAATATTCTTTAATATTTAGAATTTCTTCTACAGTTGGACTTTTTAAAACGCTTCCATTGCATCTTTACTTTAGAAAACCACAGATTAGATTGAGAAATATCGACTTTGTTTCTTGATTTTCTGTTTGATATTTACAGTTGAAGAAGCTTCCCTTATTTTAATGCTTTTACTATTATTTTCTTTGTTTGTATAACAAACATTTGTTATGGCAATGAGATATTTATGTATCTTATTTTCTTCTTCATCTATAAATGGCATTCTTTGATGAATGCAGAAATATTATCTAATTTGTTTTGTACATTAAATTTCTTTTTGGCAAGTTTAGAGGTACTGGGTAAAACTTGAAAAGCTTGTTTTAAAATATTTTGACAGTACTCATTTTCATTATTTTCTGGTTTTTGTTTTGTATCCATTGCTTCATTTAAAATAAACTGGGCCACAGCATTGTAAAGACGTGATTTAGCGGTGTGTCTACATCAAAGAACTTTGCTTTGAGAAATGAACTTCGCTTATGTGGAGACAAATGCGTTGTCTTCCCCGGCACCACGATGTCTAGACTTTTGTGTCCTACACTAGCGGAACAAAGGACCGGACAACCGGGTGCCAGACTGACAGCCAGAAATAAGACCATCTGAACTACAAAGAAATGCTGCGACTTTGGATCTTAGCCGACACGAATTCCAGAGATTCCTGGGTTTGTGACCGGTGATAGTTTAACCCAGACCAATCTAGTTGGTTGAAGGCGAGGTCATCGCTAGATGATCCAATAATTAAATTGTGGGTGAGGCCCCCTCTCTTACAGGCTCCTTCCCTAAAAAGGAGACGAGAGGAGATTTTTTTTTTTTTTTTAAAGTAGTTAGCTAGCAACCAGCTAATTCGGAGGTCGCCTTGGCCAGTCTCTCTATCGGAGAGTTTTTTGCTATAATCCCACCTTGGGATTTTTTCTGAGAGTAGCCAGAGTCAGCTACCTCGGAGGTAGACCAGCCTGTTGACCAGCCTCTCCATCGGAGAGTTTTTATTTATTTATTTATTTATTTATTTAGTGAAAATCCCGCCTTGGGATATATCTCTTGCTGAGATTGAGAACGATACCCCGTGCCTTGGGTTTTTTCTTAATATAATCCTCTTCAGGATTGATTGCATATTCCTCTTAGGAGCTCTAACTGTGGTTTGATATTCTTCGAAGAAAACCAGTTGTGATGAGGCGATTTAGATCTGATATATAATTGTTTCATTCATAAAAGAAGTAAAGTGTTCGGGATCTAAATCTGACCTCATCACATCGTTAGAGATAGAGGACCATAATTTAACGGATTATTGTAGTCTTGTACGGGGGTCTGATTCCAGTCCCAGATAAGAATCCTGTCTCCGTACTTGACATTAAATAAGAATGTACCTTTGTGGAGTATTTATGAGTCCCTGAGGGACAGGGCCCAATTAGAGGTGATAAGGTTACTCACGTTGGTGGTCTCAGGGCGGGGTTTGGTTCAGGGTGACCAATGACTTTCTAGCAACTATCCCGATTGGGAGTCATGAAGAAGGAGGGGACTAAGTTTTAGTTGGATGAGAAGGCCCCAGAGAGTTGGATGAGAAGGCCCCAGAGAGTTGGATCGGAAGGCCCCACAGAATTGGATGAGAAGGCCCCAGAGAGTTTGGATAGAAGGTCCCAGAACGAGAGTTGGGTGAGAAGGACCCAGAGAGTTTGGTTAGAAGGTCCCAGAAGAGAAGTTCGTTTCGGAGGTCCCAAAAGGAAGTTGCTGTATACTCCAGCCAAGTCCACCAGAAAGTTTCCTGCAAAATAGTACGGCCGCACTACAGAGACTCAGGAGAAAGCCCCAGATCAACGGTTGATGTAAAGTTTCCCTCTCATACCCTTCAACCAGAAGTGTTCCGGGCCCAACACTTTAGACCCACAAAGGTACCCATTTTTTTGCATTACATTTTGAAATCGAGATTAGGTCCTCTCTCTATACTTACTTACAAAAAATTTCTAAGTGTATATAAAATTTGTCAGAAGTAATTTGAATAGTTTGACTAAGCTTAATTATTGACTTATTATTATTTTTTTTTGTAAATAGATGTATAAATGTTTTTTTTATAATAAATCAACTTTTTTATATTAAGCTAGTCTCAGTTGCCATTATTTTAGAGGTTAGTTGATTCTTCATTTTAATGTCTGTAGTTGCTCAGAACCTGTGGTTAAATTGTAGTAAAACAAATATTTAACACAACGCAATTTAAAATAAATTCCACTATACATTTGATCACAGGTTGTTAATAAATATATAACGAGGACTACACGACACCAGTTGTTATTTCTACTTATCTCGTCTAATTGAGAGTACTTTCTACTTAATTACTTCAGTGAACTTTCGCGCGAGCTACCGAATTGTTTCTTCCGTCGGATCATCAATATTTCGGCAGCGGCAGATCTTAGATATTGCACGTCTCTACTCAGGCCTACGTGTATCGAATATTTTTTTTTGTGTGTATATAGAAATGATGTATATAGCAGCTGTGTAAATAAATCCATTATTCGAGAAACACCTGATTCTTTATTGTGTCACCTAAAACAGGGACCGGATACGTTACAGCATGGATAGAATAGTCAACAAACTCAGAAGCATGGATGTTATTTTCAAATCCTTCAAAATTAGCAATACCTTTCCACAATGTTACAGGATTACTCAAATTTGCAAAATCCCTACAATAGGATGGTGGAATGAATGTGAAATATTTTTATTATAAATATGGCATTTCCATGCTTTTTTAATTATTAAAAACCAAATTAAATTAATTTTTTTTAAATGAAGCATGGTTGGTTGGTAACACAACAGTCTACTGCTTTTAAGACAGAAATTTATAAATAATTTTATATGTTAAAATTATTGTAATTTGATGTAAATACTTCTGAATTTAATATTTTACAGAGCTCTTATAAAATGAATAAAAAAATATTATATCAGCAATAACTGTCCTATCAGACTGTGATAGGGGGAATATGTAGTAGTTCATGCACACCTTCCATTGTTTAACCTTTTGAAAGGGGCTCTCTGAAGAACTAATGCATTTGCGGGACACTGCTGTCCCAGCCCCTCTGAACAGGTTTTAAAGGTAGGTGTGCATCGGTGTATTAAGAATCGACACGAGCTCACGATTACTTAGATAGGTTTAGTTAATATATTAGAAGAAAAAATGTGTAGCACCGAAATTGGCTGTCCCTATCCACTCATAAAACTAGAGCACATTAATTGTCTGCACTGCAGGCACAACTGACAAAGCTCCCTAGATTCGGACTGGTTTTTATGAAATTCCAAGAAAATCGATAACAAATGTAAAATCCCCCCTACTCCAACCCATTCATATTAGGGTTCTTAATGAAACCCAAGAAACAAGTGAGGGGAGCTTTGTCCGTTAAGAACTAGTAACAAGTGGACAGTAGGACAATGACTACTAACGTTTACCGGAAATTCAATGGTCTAGGAATGCAGTCATGTGCCTCTCTACACAGAAAAAGGAATACAGATGATTTTGACTTACAAAGTAATAAATAAATAACTTTTATTCCTTAGAACAGTACTCTTCAGTACGAATAGTCTAGTACCCTCTTAACCTCGAAATGTTATCAAACCCAAGTAACAATAGATGAATTAATTCATCATGGCCCGAAATGACTTATATTACTCTCAGTTCATTGGTATTACGTTTAAAAATAACTGTAGGTATTTATACCTTTATCCTCGAATTCAATTTGATTTCAATTAATCTCGTATATTACACAAAAAACACATTCTGAAATAACATGTATGTTGTTTGGATTTATTTACATATTTGGATAAAAATATTTCAATAGAGGAAAAATACAAATTTAAATTATTTTCCATTGTTATGGTATAGTTTATTTTGATGAAAACATTTACGAAATACAAAAAATATGCATAAAACAAATTTTACAGTAATTCTGCAATACCATTCAAAACATTCTTCTAACCTTGTACTTTGGCAGTTAATTCATACTTTCTCATCAAAAAACAAACTTCTTACTCATTCTCGGGAAAAAAAAAATATTTAGTAAAGCATGAAACCAACCACATTTAATTTGTTCTTCTGGGTGTTCAGAAATTATATGAGATATACAAGTTTTTAAAGCGTGCAACGGTATTCGACCTCTATGCATTTTCCTCTTCAATAGCTTTGAAGACGACAGAGTTCGCTACTGCTAATGTTTTTGTCCAGGCTTCTTTTGTTCTTTCATCCATTGTTCCAAGGACCTCTTCAAGAAAGAGAACAAGAACATTCGAAAGGTTCTAAAAAAAAGTTCAAATTGTTAGAAGGAAAATTCTCACATTATTAAAGTATTTATGGAGAATGAACTAAAACAATCAATATGATGCTCTAAAAAAAACACTAAATGCAGTTGAGAGTCGTTAAGACGAACTCGAATGAACTCAACAATGTTTTCGAATTCAAAGACAAAACAGAAAAATGCCTTTAGTATGACTTTAAAAATAAGCATTTAAAGCAAAGTAGTTATGCCCAGCGATGGCCGAAGGGGTAAGGCGCTGTTCCAGAGTTAGCGGGTTCAAATCCTGTTGCTGGCATTGATGTTCGTTTCCGATCGGAACCGGCTTTTAGAAGCAAGTTATGATCTCTTAAGCCCTTGTGTAGCAACTCCCAAGAGCTCCCAAGTTAAACCAAACCAAAGTAGTAATAAAGTAGTTGCATCTGTAGAATAATATTTAATTACCTTTTAAAGTTAATGAGGACCTTTATGTTAAAAGGTGCATTTCTAACAGCATACACTTAGCATGGTGGTACATGCCATTTCTTATTCATTTGTCCAGCAGCCGTGGCAGATCATTCTCAAAATCGAAAGGTTGTGAGTTTGAAGCTCGAGCCGGCTAAAGATCCGCCATGTTCATTAATGGCGGCTTGGCATGTATAATAGGTTGATGGTCGCAAGTAGTTACTCCATACATTCTGCTAGGTCCCTGCTTCTAAAACACGAGGACTCAGCGAGGGCAATGTTTAAGCCACTTGTACTTTCCGGGTTGAGTTACATGAGTAGCAGTTTCATAGCCGTATTTCGTTTAAGAAAACAAAAATGCCAATTATATCTGTCATACTTAAATATTTTTGAAAAGTTTTAGAACACTGTTAAAATATATCTGTATGGTTTAAATGTTTACAAGATTAATAAAATTTCTTATTACGTCGATCCAGACTTAAATACCAAAATACAATCTCTTGCTATTCTAATTCACTAGTCTGTATCAAATAAAAACTGTAAATTTGCAAGTTGACTCTCTGTGCTTTCTTTAGTTATTTTAATGATTCACTGTCGATTATTATGATACTCTGATCAATTGTGGTGTCAGATTGTATTATTAAAATCACCAGACGGCGGGAAGAATAAAACCAATGTATAGGTAGATAAAAGTAAAATGCGTATTGAAAAGTAAATTACGCTAGAGGATGAATTTATTATTTTATTAAATATCACATTCTCTCATTTATCTTATTTTACCTGAAACCCTAAAAGATAAATGTGATAGCCACTCTCAAAAATAGATAAATTGATCACTGAGTATTACCTGAAAATGTTCCCTTCCAATATTCCTTGGTTTGTGGCTGGAACCTATTTTATGTAGCAGCTCCACTAGTAATTGAGTGTCTTCAAGATTGTCTACTATAGAATTCAATGCGTACATAACGGAGGTAGCATGCCCAAGAAGTCGGCCATTACTGGACAATTGGTCTCTGGGAATGTCAGCAAAGGATTTGAAAAGCTTTTGATATTCAGGATGTTGATCAAAGAGCCTATGGAATACAAACAAAAAGAAAAATTATAGAATAAATATTTTTCAAATACTAAAATACATCAGAATTTTTAAGAACAAATTTATTATTTAGTGCTTAAAAAGTGTACTACCAATACACGGTGTCACTCATGCGTGTACCACCGACAGCTCCCTTTTGGATATGCCATCGGGTGGAGTGTACCACAGGTGACTACCTTTTAGATACCTCACTACATAGTAATTCAAATTACTTACCAAATATGTAGTTTATCAGATTTGTCCCATAAAACAAATCGCTATCAAAGCTAAATTTGTTTGTTTGCCTGTGTGCAAGGAACACCAAGTTTTAGTGCCGGACAGAAAGTGTTAAAATTATGTTTCATCTTAGTTGAAAGACAGTGTTCTTCAGTATATTCATAAACTGGATTATTTACTACTTTTCAAATGGTGTGTAATCAAAGTCTTTTTTGGGGAAGAATCATTCTTTTGCTCTGCCAAAGGTTTATGCCTGAATGGTTAAGTAAAATGGAGACTTCTATTTTATGACACACTATGTTTGTAGGCGTTTCTCCTTTGAAAAAAAAAAAGGCATTAGTATTCAGAAAATTAAACAGTTTTAACTCTTTAAGAACCCCACACTACAATTTCAAATGTTCTCCTGTTCTCAGTCTGAACTTTGCATGTTTTCCTTTCCTCTAGTCTTTTTTTTTATCCTGTCAATCTAAGTAAATAAGTTCAAAATCGAATAGAGTAGGAATGAAATTTTTGACGTTATCCAGCAAAAAGTAGTGTTTTTGAACGTGTTGTAAAAATCCCAGGGGAAAGCGTTACACGCTTTGTTTACAATGAGTTCTCTGTACACCGCTATCAGCAGTGATGTTTCTAGGGGGGAAAAAATTTTCTCAGATGACTTTGCTATTCTGGGATCCAGAGGTCTTAGCTATCGAGGGCTATTGCGGGAACAAAAGGGTTAATCCCCAAGTTCTCCGGCTTCATGAGAAAATAAAGGATTTTTGATCATAGCACCAGTGACTAACATAACAACAGTTTCCTAAAGAAATGTTAATGGCTTTGCATAAAAACTATAAAACAGGAAGAATAAAAGAATATTTACAAATAAAAAGAGTCATTAAGGTAGTATTTAACCCTGTT